>JARQZK010000066.1:0-27500 GCA_030704885.1 Cynegetis impunctata | reverse complement strand
GCCTTAAATAAAAAATAATGTTTACATAAAATCAAACAAAAAATAAATTCTTTTAAGATTTTTACAAGGAACAACGAATTATTTGGTATAATACTAAGTAATAAAGTATCTAGTACCACAAACAAAACCTGTGAAAAATAAAATGTGCAAAATATGTGCGGGACAGCAAATAAAAAGTTATATATTTTTGAAGATTAGCGGGATTCTGCGATCTTTAACGTTAGCAAAATGATCTATAATATCCTCATAAAATTTTTTGTCTTTCACCAAAAGTTTAACCAATTCCTTTTCAATAGACAACAAACTAATATTTTTCAAACGATCCTGGCTCATTGAATTTCGTAAATAAGTTTTAATTCTCTTAAGAGTGGAAAACGAGCGCTCTACGGAAGCCGATGTCACCGGGATAGAAACAATTAGACATAAGAGTTTATAAACTTGGGGTAAATCTTGATTCAAATCATTATCAAAAACATTATCAAAAACATTTTAAATTTGATCCGCGACACGACATGTTCCTGGGATTTTTCGTGCCTTTCCAAAGAACGTGATAAATTTTTTAAATCGTCAAATCCTAAGCGGCCCCAAACAGAGACATTTTCACTAGTAAAAAGTAAACACTGCCAACAAAATGATTTATTTTTTACCTGTGATCCGGTTAGGCAAGGATGTCTCTCATAATTCTTTGTATTAAAACCACGGTTTTGTTTTTTGTTACGCTGCACCAAATTCTTCAATTCAGGGGTAGGTCTCACTGTTTTTATCAAAACTTTATCCTCATAACTTAGAGCACTAAAGTTATAAAGGGATAACAAATATTTCACTAAGTCACCATTGAAATTTTTGAAATTAACTTCAGTAATCAAACTCATTTTAACACAATACGCGAGCTGTTTCCGGCGGCCATTAGCGAATTACGATCACACTACGATTTCCAACGAAATTCACTCGATGTCACGGGAAATTCTAGTTGTGATTGGTCGACATTGTATAAGACTGGAGACGACTGGGTCGCGATCGGTGTTGCCATTTACATGTGTTTTGCTTTACTATTGCAATGAAGTATTCATCGGAGTATTTGCACCATTGTTTGCTTTTCTGTGGCAGGCATAATGAACGTTGAGAATATACCTTTCTAAGCTTTCCGCAGCGTTGCCACAAATCTTGAAATGAATGAAATGCAGTAAATGTAAATACCTTCTATCTTAATTAATAAATTATATTTTATAATGTAGGTTGAAAGGAAGGTAGGTGCATAAAATAATATGATTTTGATTAATATGAATATGCTGAATGCTGACTATTCAATATAATATATATATTAGTGATACACGGAATATTTTTGACGAGGCTTAGCCTCCATAGCCTCCTTTGACTAGCCGTCCCTGATATATTATATATATATATATATATATATATATATATATTCCCGATACATATTGGCATCCAACCAAATGAGCTGAAATCCTGGTATCTTAGGTTGTTTTCGAGGCAAAATGAAACTATCAAAATTTGGGTAAATTTTTCCAACCGCCACCATTTTTAGGAAGATATTGCTTGTTTCGCAGTTTTTGAAAATTTGCTTTTGTAGATTGAGTTAGAGGGTTGGAATTTGGTATGGATTGGATTCATGTTGGAATATCCTTTGTGTGTTCCAACTCTTTGCTTCAATCGTACTTTGCGAAGAATATTCTATTTTTTTTCGAATAAATAAATTGTTTTTTCATTTTAATCACAGTTGACTACTGAAAAATTAATTATTTTTCAAATTTGCTACTGAAGCTTGGAATTTCAAAAAAATCTCGATGCAACGCATTTCCTGTGAAAAATATGACCTTAGTGACCGAGCTCCTTACTCGAGGGCAAAGCCTTTATTTAATTTTGTTTTTCTGTCATCAGCCTCTGATAATATATTCTGGATTCAATGGGAAATGAACCCAGAACATTATTCTATAGTTGGTTGCCATGGTGACAAAATTCCTAAGAAAACAATAAATAGGTAAGTTATTGGAAGAACTATGAAGTAATAAAGCAATTTTGTGGTAATTTCTTTTCTTATTTAATTCAAATATCACGTTTTTTATTTCTCTCTTTCGATATCTGTGATAAAAACCTCGGGAATAAACATCGATGTTGATAAAACAACGGCATGAAAAAATCGATGGACAAACAACTACATCGATATCGCATCCCTGATTTTATAACTTCAACAATAAGTTCTCAAAAGAAGATGTCAAGAAAAGCGAGTATATAGGTATATACCTACATATATTAATAATCCTTTTTAAAGCATATTAAGCACACGTAGTGTGAGATGTCGCATAATTAAAGTTTATATGTACCTATAGAGGAGTATAGAACGCTAAAATTTATATATATATATATGTTTCCTAAAAAGAGTACTTCGGAGCAAGGCCGTACCCTGAAAAAAACTTCGGAGGGGGCTTAAAGCACCAATAAGGGTTCCGAAAATTTTCAAATTTCAAGTGTCAAATGACGCATTTTTGGCCTTTTTTCAAACTATTACTAAGATTTTAGATGCCAAAAAACTAATGTTGGATTCGAGAATTTTGACTGAAAAATAAGAGGATTTATGAGACATCAGAATGTTCTTGCATTAACATCTCATTTTTTGGTTGACTGTGAGAATGAATAGATAGACGATACAAATAAACTGAAATAGTTTAATACAAACGTAATATTGCGTGACGTATTGTATCTTTAGAAAAGAAATAAATAATATCACAAAATCTAAATTACAAAATCCGTGCTTCTGTTCTTCTTTCTAGCGAATTCATCGATCATTTGTCTGTTGAGATTTGATGATTTCTGTGAACAGACGTACGTCTTTAATCGTCTAAGAGTGGAGAATGTCCTCTCAGCAGTTGCAGTGGTCACTGGCAAAGAAGCCAATATTTTTAGTAGCGTGAATATGTTGGGGAAAATTTCCCTATTACATTCGCTTAGGGCCATAATGGCACAAGAAGGCTTACCTTGATCCATTTTGTTTTCCCACAATTTCCACAACGAGTACTCGTCATATGCTAGCTCCAGATCAACCATATTTTCTAAAGATTCAACATCAACTAAGGTCTCAGTTTTTGAGGTTAGTATAGAGCACTGAAGTGTTCCCAGAAAGTCTTTGTGTTCGCTGAATCGGCATTTGAGCTGATCTATAAGATCGTCTAGGATCGGGATTGCCACCGATATTCTAGAATAGGTTTGAGGGTGTTTAGAAGAGTAATTACTTCTATGGCGTTGGCGAGCAGCGAGTCTTGGTGAATAAATTTCTTCACCAACATCACTCATTAAAGTTTCTTCTGTTTTGAAAATCTTGGATAACTCAATATCGATTGTTCTCCGGATGTTTTCAAAGTGAGCAACAATATTTTCAATACGGTCAGCTGCAGAATTTAGATCACAATAGGGCGACTGAAGCACTTTGCAGACAGATATTGTGGCTGGGAATATGTTAGCCAATAAACAAAGGCACACTACAAATTCACTATCAAGCATGGACTTTAAAAACGACGATGCTTTAGAAGATGTCCCAATATCAGGACTTTCGCTAAGACTTTCTAGAGTTTCAACAATAGGATTAAAGATCTCTTTAAACTTGAGCAAACTGTTGTACTTCTAAACCCATCTGGTTTTGCACGTGGCTGTTAAAGTTTGCTATTTAGTATTAGGAAAGTTCGATTTTATGGAGGATTGCAATACAGCTGTCCTCTTTGAAGATGCTTTTGAAAAGTTTGTGACAGCATCTACGATTCCAATACAGTTTCTAGCACATGGGATACTACAGGAGTGATATAATGACAAATTCAGAGATTGGGAACTAAAATGGACATACAGTGCTTGAGGTAAAGTCTTTTTCACTTTGCACTCCTTTGAATGAGCCTTTCATGGCAGGGACTCCATCGTACCCTTGACCTATCATATTTTTCATGCCCACTCCTAAGTCGTTCAGAGTTGAAAGAATTGTTTTTCTCAGCCGCTCTCCCATTGTGACATCAGTTTTGATAAAACAAAAAATCTTCTTTGCAAATAAAATTTAGATCTTTCTGATTTAGTATGCCTTGCACAAATTGAGACTTGCTCATGACCAGTGATATTCGCTGTTTCATCCACAAGAACTGAAAATGCTTTTGCTTTATTAACATCTGTCACAATTTTTTTCTGGATTCATTCTCCGCATATGTTGATTATATATATGATCAACATATGGATGGAATCATATCATGAGAATGCACCACTCGAGGGTTAGGCACTCGACAATATTTGGATTCCGTTGTACCAATAAAAATCCCTTTGAGGAGAGTACGTGAGCCGTTTCAGACAAACACCTCAGTAACGGTCTTTGAGTTTTTGCTTACCCAACAGGAATCAGTTCCCGTGTTCTATAAAATCAAAGACAAAATACGTTGGTTGTGAGCAGAGCAGGCGCTATATCCCCTGAAATAGGTTGGTGTTATCTTTTTAATCGGGTGTTCCAGTCCTGATGGCTGTAGCGAACTCACTACCAAGCGCAAGCACTGAAGAAATAAACAATACTGTTAACTGACCATAGATAAAAGATGTATCTCTGGTAATGCCAGTAAAATTTTAAAGGTTATTCTTCTAGTTCTAGTAGTTTCCTTTTGTTTTCCCAGATGAAAATAATTTAGAGAGAAAACTTTTGTTTGCATTATTTTCATGTAGTATAAAATTAATACTTTTTGAGACAGATGCTGCTATAATGTAATATTATTTACATGCAAGAGCATTTAAATAGAATAGTCTTTATTTAATCTCTGCCTCCTTTCAAAATTTGGCTGAGTTGTGGAAGAACTGTAGTGTTATATCTGAATCACATTGTATTTAAGTATTGCTGGAAATGAATCAGGAATTTGCACAAGAAGCAGCTGACTTGTTCCGAGGTGAGAAATTTCACATTTCTCACATTCAGTTCAGTTCAGTATTAATCAATTTATATGAATATCAATAGAGTTATTACATTTTATCATGATTTACTTAGATGGTAGCTTCAAATAACAACAAACTCCATATTTGGAATCAATAAAGTGGCTGAATTAGAGTTTCTCCATTATCCTCGCATACATCATTTTTTATATTATAGAAAATATGTGTGAATTTTTTTATATGAATCTAATTGACACTGCCATTGTTTGAAACTATTGATATTCAGTTTGAAAGTACAAACAATTTGACTATTGAACGTTCCTGTATTCTGTATGATATTTTTCAATTTACAGGGAAGCTTACCAAAAAAGACAGAAAAGCAAGAAAATGGGAAGAACTTGCTGAAGCCAAACTAGAATTTTTACAGAGAAAAACAAAGTTTCTGAGAAAAGTTCACGAGGTGAAAATGCAGCAGATGAGAGAGGAACATAGTCTGAAGATGAAACTTTTGCATTTAGAAATTGAACTCAGAACAAAACAATTAAGTAATTTATTAAATGAGAATAGTTTGGAAAATGGTGTAGTTGAATTACTGAATGATGATTAAGAGAGCTGTTTCTTCTCAAGTTAAGTTTAGTTGATGTATTTTATTTGTTATTGATTATGGATTCAATACTTTTGCAGATTATTGTTTTTTTAATTTCATTTTAAGTTACATAGAAATAACCCTTAATAAAGTTAGAGAAACTAAAATTATTTATGTATGTTTGAAATTTCTCCCTATCTTTACGCATTTGCATCATAGATACTTTGCATATCTATAGCATTGTCACAATTTTCTATATATGCATTTTTTCAGTTGGTTCTTCCTAATGTACATTCATTTGTGTTTGATGCAATCAATTATGTTTATTCTTTTTTTCCCAGAAATATCCTTTCTGTGTGGGTCTTTATTTAGTTTCCAAGAAGATATTAAAACATTTATTGAATACATATATCTCTCCTGGAAACTACAGCTACTACATTCTTTACAATTGATTTAAATTTCTGTGTTTATTATGCGAAAGGGCCTTGGTTAATGGACTGGACTGAGAATGAAAAAAACGTTCCATTGGCAAGTTTTCGAAGTTTTTATATCTAGACACATTCAGTATATGAATTACACTCTACTTGATGCATCTTATGTGAAAATGTAATGATTGGTAGTAATTTGTACGTTATATGGTTAAAATACATACCTAACCGCAAACAGAGTTTGAAAAATCGAAGAAAACTTATTAGTATTATCTCTCGAATGAGGACTTGTCACGCTTTATGTCCTTATTTGAACAAAATAGGTATTAACGAATCTCCTTTAGGCGATTGTGGCGAAATAGGTACACTTGAGCATTTGTTGTTAGTATGCAGCAATTATCACCATCATAGAAAAGTGCTATATTCAAATCTGAATAAAATTTTCAAATTTCATCAACCTTACAACCTTAGTTTTCTCATGTTACTTGAAAACATGAATGTCTATGAAGTCCTGTTTGATTTTGTTAATGCTTTAGGTATGAAACTGTAAGAATCATTGTTCACTTTGTGTTTTCTATCCTCGATAAGACCTGAGAAGAATTAAATTAAAAAAAAAAATATTGGCTGATGACACAGGTCAAGGCCATTTAGGCAATCTGCCTATTGATTTAAAAATATATATATTTTCCAATAAGTAGTGCAGTGAAGTTGATTTTACTAATTGCACATTTCTATGAAAAAGTTTTATTAATATGAAATCTATGTCATTCTCCATTCACGTTTTCTTATTTTCAACTACAAATACTGCTTGATATATTCACCTTCTGAATGTTTTTACATCTAATTGCATATTGTTTTTCTGTCAGCTGCACCACTTACAATGAGAATAATAAAAAACATTGAACTTTGTAAGCAATAACATTATGAGGAAGTTGAATATACATAATATATGTTTACAAATAAATAAAATGTTTAGTCTGTATACTTGGGTTCACTGTCTTTATGACCTTTCGGGCAAACATGTAAGTGATATATATCAGAACGAAATCAATGAAATAATATTTAAATATTGAAATAGATAGAAGATAAATGTAATATAATAAAATATTTAAATTAATACTCATTAACTCCACTGAATAATATAAAAAACGTGTGAGCAGCAAAGCTTCGTCACTAAGGTCGTATCTGCTGCTCATTTTTAATTTTTTTACATACAAATTCTTAAACCCTTCAGTCAATTTGGAGGCGAGGAAATCCTTGAAAATAACGTAAAAACGGACATTTCTATATTTAAATGATGGTAGAAAATGGTTGCAACCAATACTAAATGATACTTCCCTAACATCAACTCATTTCACATATTAAATATTAAATCTTTGACTTAATCTGGCAGAAGCAATGACTGCGCAAAAGTACGAAAAAACAAGAAACCTCTACATAAAAAATTACAGTTAAAAAAACAAAAGAACACGCTTCAATAGAAAAGTAAACTAAGAAGTAGTAAATAGTTCTCAATAAATTTAAATTAATAATAGTGTAGGTAATTAACAAAAAAATTGCTTTTATTGTAAAAAAGCTTTGTTAAAGCTTAGAGTCTATTGTTATAATAAGAATTATTATTGTCAATATTTTAATGACAGATATTGGTAAAAGTAGTCGTTATGTAAATATCTTAAAAAGCACCATACGCTTTTCTACAATAAAGAAGTACACTATTCTTAACTTAAATTTATTGAAAAGTTTTAGTTTGCCTTTCTTTTAAAGCGTTAAACACAAAGACACTACCGGGTATCGGATTTGGAAAATCACTTATCCTAAAGGTCCTGATCAGGATAATGGGACAAACTATATTTGAATTATTGCATCGGTCATCGGTCCTTGATAAGTGTGCAAAGTTTCAAATCAATCCAACGTTTTGAAGGAGATGAAAATCACGTTCAAAGTTGAAAGATTCAGTTACACAGATACATATATACATACATACCGAGTTAATAAAAGCGTGTTAAAAATGGCGGCGATTAGAGGAAAAAATTTATACCGCCAAAAAGCACTTCATACCCCCAACATCAACTAAATGTTAAACGTAGACAACATTGGGTTAATATTAATAAAACTTTTTAGGCTGGAAAATATTACAAGTACCTACATAAAATAGTCCCCTGAAGGGAACGTGGTTCAGAAATGGTCCTGAGAATCGAAATTTCATCAGGGTAATTTGCAGACTGAGGAATAGTCATGCTAGATCCATAACCTATCTCTATAGAATAGGTGTTGAAGAATCCTCATTATGTGCTTGTAGCGGACCATCTAATAATGCAATATAGTAATTTCAGACAGCATTGTTCAAAATTTCTACAACAAATTTCGGTTGTCATAGATTATTATCAGCCTTATAACTTTGGACTAATGTCTCTTAAAAGCATGAAGGTTTATGAAAAGAATTATGAGCATATATTATATATCCATTGGAAATTTAAATTGGGTCTTGATTCAAGTACTTATACTTTTGTTGTCATTTTAATCCTCATGTGTTCAATCCCTTGTTCCGTTCTCAATTATGTTAGTGTATGAAGAATAAATAGCGGACGAAGAGTACCTTTTCATAAGTTGCCAATAATTTTGTTTATTGTTATAACCAATAAGGAAAAAAAAATTATTCGACGTACAAATTTTCAACCCTTTCAACGTTTTTTTTTAAGCTCCATACCACCTCCAAAAAGCCCTATGAGGCTTAATTTCGGATGTTGTTCAATATTAATTTCCACATCATTTGCCACCGGTTTGAAACTGTTCGTGCACCTCCCCGTCACTCCCTTTCTCAAAATTTGGAGATGAGAAAACTTCGACCGAAGTTTGTTTTGCACCAGGAATAACCCTAGATACCAAATACCTATCAGTTCAGTTGATCTATAGGGGTAGCCAGATATGCCAAAAATCAGATAACAAAAAACATAAGTTCAATGGTAGAATTCGAAGGAATTCTTAAATATCGACGCTTCAGTTTTAGGAATTTACCTCCCTAGGGAGATTAGTTAAATACTCTGTGTGTATGAAATATTTAAAATCCTAGTCTTATTCATTTTGTAGGAGACTGATTTCCAAACGAATGTTCTGTGATTTGGATTGCTCAAATTTTATAGTTTGAAACCTTTTGTTTTAACTTGGGAGAACTGGAGTAGTGAGAAAAAACGCGTGAACAGCTGAGCTCCGTCACTAACGTGGTATTTATCGCGCGAAGTGCATCGCGTCCAGATGCGATTAGAACGGAATATATTAAAAGTTATGGTAGATCTTAATGAAAACACGGTGAATGTAACTTTACTATTTACCTTATTTTTGAAGCCGTAATTTCAATGTCTTTCAGTAGACACGTTTCAGATTAACTGAAAAAGAGACGCGACCAGCCATGTTTTTCAGTTAATATGTAACGACGAAGTAGATATATTTTTTTCGTTTTTAAACTTGAATTTTTAATTTTATGTCTTCAACAATGCTTATTGCTCTAAATTAATTATTATGATTTGTTTTATTTTATTGTGACTTCTTAACATATAATGTTAGTTGATGATCATCACATGTTGTGTTCTCGATCAATAATGTTTTATAGAAATGGATAATGCTTGCAATCATTCTCAAAGACACACTTCCCTGAAGATGACAGTAATCATTGTCGAAATATCGGAAATATAGTGTTAAAAGAGTACACTTTTTTCTTGCTGACATTTTTTATCCTAATTGTATCCTAACTAGTCAGCAAAGACTACCCTTCTTCTATATATATATATATATATATATATATATATATATATATATATATATATATATATATATATATATATATATATATATATATATATATATATATATATATATATTTATATATATATATATATATATATATATATATATATATTATATATATATATATATATATATATTATATATATATATATATATATATATATATATTATATATATATATATATATATATATATATATATATATATATATATATATATATATATATATGTATATATATATCCAATCTCCAATTGTTTAAATGTCAAATTGTTAAATTTGTTCTTAAATCGCCTTGTATGTAAACCCTTTCACAACTTTTCTTCTACACGATTTCTGATCCATGCAACAGTATAGAGAATCCATATAAATTAATCGGCGTGCAAGCTTGTAGTAAAACATCGCTAGAAACTCGTAGTCATAGAAGTAACCTAAATATGATACCCAATAATACCCATTCCCATTCCAATGTGATGCCGATCGGAGCACGACGTTGAGGTCTTCTGTGTTCTGCGGCGGTTGTATGTATGTTAAATGTTTGTTGTCGCTCAGTTTGAATACATTCTACCGTACTGTCGGCGGTAAGATGTGAGAATTATTCCGTGCTTTGGTTTGTGAACGACGCGATCTAGTGGTTGTTGTTTTTATTTACCTATTTAAATTTTATGAAGTGACAGGTGCGGTGATTCTTTGCAAATTTCGGATATGGATTAATAAGGACCTGTAAGTTTTTGAGGAATTGATTTGGCATTTACTGGTTATCCTAAAAAAAAAATTCATTGAAGTATTTTAGTGAATTGCGAAATTAAATTTCTGAATTAATTTTTACTCTGAATTTGAAAATCATTTTCAGACAATAACCGGAATTATAAGATGTACTTCTTAGAGCTTCAGATAGAAAAGTTCAATCAGTACAGGGTTTATTCAGTGTTTATGAACGAATTAATTCTTCAAATTTGAATTATATTTTCATTGAAAATTAATATTCAAATAGCTTCCAGTGTAGCTACCTATATCCTGAATCGAACTTTCTGGATATGGGAAAAAGATTCAAACCGCCCTATATTAATTTGAATTAGATCATTCGAAAATAATTCGAATTGTTGTTGCCTGTGAACTATTTCTAAACTTTTGATAATTATTAGCAATAACAGGCTTGTTGAATCTCAAAAAACTCGATTTTATTAAAAAGTTGACGTTTCGCCACGACATTCGTGGCTTTATCAAAACTTTTAAATTCATATATATATATATATATATATATATATATGTATTGTTAGAAATTTAAATAATTAATAAGATAAGAAATTAAATTCACTTATAGTCAAGAACATTTACTTTCCAATTATTCGAAACTCAAAGAAATACAACACGAAAGCGGCAAGTTGACCCGAGCAGAGAGATTATCAGAATGTCAACGTAACCCTTGTTATTTTCATTCCTGTGCGACCCAATATTAATTTACGTGGCTCAAGTACTTAATAAATCAAATAAAGAAATACTCAGCACTTCAGACTAACCAACGCACAAGAACCTCTCACCACGTCGTCATTCGATACTCCCTTTGACCGGCAGCGGCTTTCATAATAATGTTGAAAATAACCAAAACAAGAGACTTTCAATTCTCCGTCGGCTAATTTCTAACACGGCCATACTGACATAGGCGACGCTCTCGACGCCTCACTCCTTATCGGCCAATTCTGTAACAAGTATGCTTATGTACATCACTGACAAATATCAATCTGCCATTTCACATATTGGGAAGCCCGTAGTCTTTCACCACCTGTGCTAGTTCCGAGACAAAGACCAAAAGAAATATTAATTTAGGAAATGTCTGGGAAGACCTGAGCCTTACACCTGGCTTTGCTACTTCATATTAACTTACTATTACTTAGTAATATTCATTCATCACCAAAAAAAAATAATATTTTTTCAGAAAATTTTTGTGAAGATCACTGCCTCACACCTGGCTTTGCTACTTCCGAGACAAATACCAAAAAAAATAAAATATTCTTAAAAAAAAATTTTGTTTAGATCACAGCCTCACACCTGGCTTTGCTACTTCCGAGACAAAGACCAAAAACAAGATAATATTAATTCTGAAAATAATTGTGAAGACCGCAGCCTTACACCTGGCTTTGCTACTTTCGAGACAAAGACCAAAAACAAGATAATATTAATTCTGAAAATAATTGTGAAGACAATAGCCTTACACCTGGCTTTGCTACTTTCGAGACAAAGACCAAAAACAAGATAATATTAATTCTGAAAATAATTGTGAAGACCGCAGCCTTACACCTGGCTTTGCTACTTTCGAGACAAAGACCAAAAACAAGATAATATTAATTCTGAAAATAATTGTGAAGACAACAGCCTTACACCTGGCTTTGCTACTTTCGAGACAAAGACCAAAAACAGGATAATATTAATTCTGAAAATAATTGTGAAGACCGCAGCCTTACACCTGGCTTTGCTACTTTCGAGACAAAGACCAAAAACAAGATAATATTAATTCTGAAAATAATTGTGAAGACAATAGCCTTACACCTGGCTTTGCTACTTTCGAGACAAAGACCAAAAACAAGATAATATTAATTCTGAAAATAATTGTGAAGACCGCAGCCTTACACCTGGCTTTGCTACTTTCGAGACAAAGACCAAAAACAATATAATATTAATTCTGAAAATAATTGTGAAGACAACAGCCTTACCCCTGGCTTTGCTACTTTCGAGACAAAGACCAAAAACAGGATAATATTAATTCTGAAAATAATTGTGAAGACCGCAGCCTTACACCTGGCTTTGCTACTTTCGAGACAAAGACCAAAACAAGATAATATTTATTCTGAAAATAATTGTGAAGACCGCAGCCTTACACCTGGCTTTGCTACTTTCGAGACAAAGACCAAAAACATAAAAGCATTAGTAGATAAACTTGTGGAGACCTCAGCCACCACCCGGATCTACCACTAACGGGACAGAGACCGAAAAATATAAGCATGAGTAAATAAACTTGTGGAGACCTCAGCCACCACCCGGCTCTACCACTAATGGGACAGAGACCGAAAAACAAAAGCATTAGTGAATAAACTTGTGGAGACCTCAGCCACCACCCGGCTCTACCACTAACGGGACAGAGACCGAAAAACAAAAGCATGAGTAAATAAACTTGTGGAGACCTCAGCCACCACCCGGCTTTGCTACTTACCAAGAAAAGGAACATAAATAATAAACCCAAAATTAAATTACTTCATTCGGATCATTCTCATCATATTTTTCCATGAATTCCAGTATTCCTTGCATATTGCAAGATTGGGTCCATCGTAGGGGCCACGCTCTAAGATGTTCTTTTGCAGCTTTGGTTGTAATATTTGTGCCAAGCTTCTTAATTTCATACCGTCCATTTTCTAAACACAGCAAAATTTCATATGGTCCCAAAAACTCGTAATCGCTCTTGCTAATGTGCATCTGCGAATCTCTGTGCATCAAGACAAATTCACTTGGGGAATATGTAACATTATCCCTGCGCTTTTGGTTCGTGATACTCAAACGGAAGTTGACGCAAGCTTCTCTCGCTGTCTGTTCAAACTACGATTGCAAACCGTTGTCAACTCTTTTGACAAATTTTTCAATAAGGCTAGAATCAAAGCTGTCGAACGTTGAATTCCCAACAAAAGTTGCAATGAAGTCATATTGGTAGATTTTTCAGTTGTAGTATTCAGAACAAACTGTATTTTCCATAGTCCGCTCGACCATTCTGACTTAATCTTTGAATCAACTTTAAGCAGATTTATATTACGCCATGACTGTCCATTTCGTCTATGAACATTTGGTGTTACGAAGTGGCGTTCAATGTTCCACTGTTCAAATATTTTGGAAATGTCGTATTCTTAAATAACGTACCACATTCCATTATGATTTGCATGGGTGTTCCAAATAATGGTAAGGCATTTTGCAATTTCTCAGGCGTTTTAGTTGTTGTAACCGTTTTTAGAGGTAACAAGAGGCAGTATTCAGTAAATGCATCGACAATCACAAGTATATGCTTGAAATCATCTGTGGATACAGGCAATGGTCCTAAGTAATCAATATGCAAAGTGTGGAATGGTTCTTTCGACTTTTCTACTGGATTTATGAATCTCTGAAGTGGTCCAGTCCTTGTCTTCTTGACTGCACAACATACAACACAATGCTTAGTGTATCGTTTGACAAACATTCGCATTCGAGGAAACAAAAGTATTCAGCTATCGAATCATAATTCTTCTAATAGCCAATCGTGAAAAATTAGAAAAATACCAAAGCGTCTCTTCCTAGGAAAGGAACAAAACACTGTTTGTTTGTTGTTCCGTCAGGGTAAGCATTTTTGTTATACAACATACCGTATGTCCCTCACGGTGCACCAGCTTTTATACCCCACAAACTATTTCTCTGTACGTGATTTGTTTTTTAACACATTTATTGCAATTTATTACACCTATTCCCAAATTTATTAAAGTTGCAGAACTCAAGTTATGAGGTTATGGTGTAGAACGAGTCAAAAGCTGCACCACACTTATACCATATTAATTATTTTTGATTCAGAACTTTTCTGTAATTAATTACAAATAATTACAATTAATTGCAAGTAAGTGTGAAAATGCTAAACAGCTTGAATTATCACTAATGTTCATAATTCGTAATAATGGTATTTAGATTCACATTCTGTAGTCCTTTCATTAAACTAAAAAACCAACCTGGGCTGACGTTCAAGTTTCTGGATAAGAATTGCATTATACTGATAACATTGTTTATTTTCCGGAATGTAGTACTATATTAGTCAGTCGTAACAAATTTTCTTTTTGAAAAATTATGTTCTTCCATAGTCAATTTTTGTTGTCCATTATTATCACTACTTGAGGATTTTGAAAACGTCTACAAAAATACGAGTAACTATGACAGTTACTGTTCTTGGCTGCATTTCGCACATCTAACTCAGATATGCCGTGAATAACTAATTCTACTAAATCAACTTGAAACATATTCTCAATTATTTTACACACATAGATTTTACATTTATCGAGTTTTTATTTAGTCACAACTGATCTTTGTTTTTTTTATTTTTATTTGTACCTGCATCACACCTGTGTGAACAAATAATCACCGTTATTTTTATTATTCGCACTTAAATTCTTTTTAACATTGTTTTTTTTTTTCGTAAATGTAAGTTTCATAAGTGACAAAATTGGAACTAGCGAACTTAACTGCTTCTTCTAACAATCGCCCTAGATTTTTTTTTCGTGATGGAATAGCTTTCTTAAATCCTTTGCGAAATCTGGATTCCATCGTTCAAACCATTTTTTATTTTTAGAATCATTCAATAAAAACATACCAATTTTCGCCAAAAATTGTACATCAGATAATCCAATTTGTTATACAGAATTGCAACCATTTTTTTTAGAACCATTCAATAAAAACATACCAATTTTCGCCAAAAATTGTACATCAGATAATCCAATTTCCATATTAATATGTTCAACTGACTTACCCATTTGCGGCAATTATTATTTTCGGGTCTAAAATACCTACAATAAATCAACCTGATCTCAAGATTTCTGGGACTGCAACGCCTTTACTAATACTAGTAAAATTGCGTTAGTTGAACAATCACTATCACTAGAAGCCATTTTCATTTATTTGAACTTTTTCAAATCAATGTTTAAAGACAAAAACAAAAAGTTATTTTTTTTGTTGTTGTATCACTAGAACACCATTCAACAGTCCAATTACGGCGTTAAGGCACAATCCCACTTCTGATGTTAGAAATTTAAATAATTAATAAGATAAGAAATTAAATTCACTTATAGTCAAGAACATTTACTTTTCAATTATTCGAAACTCAAAGAAATACAACACGAAAGCGGCAAGTTGACCCGAGCAGAGAGATTATCAGAATGTCAACGTAACCCTTGTTATTTTCATTCCTGTGCGACCCAATATTAATTTACGTGGCTCAAGTACTTAATAAATCAAATAAAGAAATACTCAGCACTTCAGACTAAACAACGCACAAGAACCTCTCACCACGTCGTCATTCGATACTCCCTTTGACCGGCAGCGGCTTTCATAATAATGTTGAAAATAACCAAAACAAGAGACTTTCAATTCTCCGTCGGCTAATTTCTAACAATATATATATATATATATATATATATATATATATATATATATATATATATATATATATATATATATATATATATATATATTATATATTTCCCGGACGTAATAGCATCTTCAGCGGTTCCCCTCAAACCAAATTCAAAACTGTCTCAGGAATTAACACGTTTTTGAAGTGGACTATTTCATGTCATTGCAAACTCATTCGTTACGCAATATAAAACCGTAATAACTCAACTTGGCATAACGTCAAACACAACGTAGATATTGGAAAAATTAAATTCTCAATTGAAGCTGGAAGATTTTCTTTGGTACTCACGAGGGTAATAATTATCAGAAATCAGTACGTGAATAAAAAAATGAGAAAATTAAACTAAACTGACTTTGAAACGAGCATTAAATTTGGAATATTGCGCTACTAGTACGATATCCATTTAAAAATCTTTGTAAATAGTACATAAATTTCTTGTTGAAATATCACATAACTTTAACATTGCAACACTAATTAATTTTTAATATCTATCCGTTTGAAATAATTGGTGCGGTGAATTTGTGGCAACTTGTATGATAAATTCAAGGCTTTAGAATGTTTTTGCATCGATATCTTAATATATTTACGTTGTAATTGGTGTTTCGTGCCTTCTAGACTTACTACCGGTTTCCTAGTTTCTACAAAAAGTTAACGAACGCCACATAAATGTATATATAGCAATTAAATTATGGATATCAACAGACTTTCACAAAATATTTTCAACTTCCCTTAGTTTTTCAATATGGATGTTTTCACTTTTATGTTCACATGATTTGTAGTTGAGATCTGAGTACCTACATAATAAGATTGGAGTCAATTTCTATTATAATATCCTATTGATGAAAGTCAATTCAAATAAATGATGTACTAGAGCAGAGTTTCCCAAACTGTGAGCCGCGATGCCCTGTGGCGCCATGGTCACTTCACAGGGACGTCGTGACACATTTGGCATAACTCAACAAAATAAAGAAAAAGTCAAAAAATATCGGTATTTTATGGTGGTCTATTTTTCTTAGCTAAACTTAGCTCGTGATCGCAGAATATTCTTTCAAGTTGTCAAGCCTTATGGATCGTAAGGTATGATTGGGCTAGACATGTCGATGTGCCATTCGCGATAGGTCTGGAATATTCTCGAAGATCTTTCGGAAAGCATACAAGCAATTTTGGAATTTCCTTTATCTCTTTCTGCAAGGAAAGAACAGTAACCCTATGAAATCAAAGGACAAAATATCAGCTTTCATGATAAGCTCAAGTTATGAAGAAGATGATAACAAAGATTTTTTTCAATATTTGACATCAAATGCACATAATATTCCTCAAGATATGAAAACCATATTTCAAAAGCATATATCACAATTAATTATTTGGTTTGAGAAATACCATAAAAATAAAAATTTCGATAGATTTGCACGGATTCAAGATCCATACAACACTAGTGCTCCATCGGAATTTATTTCTGCTGAAGAAGAGACTCATATCTTATCGAGTTATCTTGCGAAAAAAGTTTGAAAGCAAATTTGACTGCGATTGACAGATTTTTCGATTTAAGTGAAAGATGAATACCCCGTTTAAGTGATAAAACCAAGATGGATTTTTATTAAAGTGATAAAACCAAGTGGATTTTTATTAAAAACTAGATTTTCGGCGGTCGCTGTAGTTAAAAGTGAAAATAAAATGTTAAATAATGAAAATATACAAATTTTAGTTTCTTCAATATCCGTCACGATTAGTCATAATTCTACTTATTTATGTCAGGGTAGGGCACCGTGGAATAATTTCAATAATTAGGAAAGGGCGCCGTGATTCGGAAAAGTTTGGGATCCGTTGTTTTAGACTTATCCGCCCAGGAATCATTTCAATTAAAAAACAAAAGTTTGGGAACCCCTGTACAAGAGGATAAATATTTTGATTCCTATGAACTGTAAGGATTATTCATACAGTACCCATTGTTCATGACTTAACTAGACGAGATAAAACCGAGAACGTTGGTGTAATCTTTAGGAAAGAAGGAAATAAAAAAATAGAGAAGATTAAATTTTCATTGTCTATAAAAAAATTTTGTCTAACGCTGAATGAGTAGAACGTCCAGTTGCACATTATAACCTGTTAAATGACGTTAGAACTTTCGAAATTGGTTGGAATAATCTATGATTACAACACAGAAACACTACAGAGGACTATCAATTTTTGATTACAGTTTTCTCTGATACTTTGGACCACAGAACTTAATTTTCTTATTGTAAATGAAAATACTCTTACTGGCTAACTGTAACATAAAGATTAGGAGTTCCATGATAGACTGCAGTCAAGCTGCAAAAAAAATATTTTTACTGAGAAATTTAGTCATAGTTGAGAGCAATATGAACTCAAATTCTTCCAAAAATTACACAATTGATAGATAAGGATAAGCACATTGTGAACGCAGCTGAGCCCAGTGAACCGCCCAACTGCGTTCTGTTTATCAATTTAATCGACTCATTAGTTGACTCAATAGCTGAATTGCGCATAATTTCACTTTGTTATATTTGTCTTGGTGGATATGGAAAAAAAACAAATAGGCCGTGAAAATTGGTAAAGTCGTCATTTGATTTTATGCAGCTTTCAACTGTGAAATTGTGGAAACCTCCTTTTTTCCATCAAATGAATTGGCTCAAGATGGCACACAGAGAAGTGAAATAAATGAAGGAAGAATGAAATATATTTATATATACGGGATGCCAACTAAAGTTTGCACCCCTTGAAATATCCGATTTCGTCCAAGTTTGGATTTGAAGAATTTGGCTCAGGATGGCACACAGAGAAGTGAAATAAATGAACAGAATAATGGAATATATCTACATATACGGGGTGTCCCAACTAAAATTTGCACCCCCTGGAATATCCTATTTCATCCAAGTTTGGATTTGAAGCATTTGGCTCAAAATGGCACACAGAGAAGTAAAATAAAAGAACAGAACATTGGAATTTATCTATATATACGGAGTACCCCAACTAAAACTTGCACCCCCTGAAATATCCGATTTTATCCAAGATTGGAAAAATGCCGGGACAGGTAAATTTTTCATTCAAAATTTTATCTGCATCCTTTAAGCGCCCAAGCCAACCTTTCAAATAACAGATGGATCGAGTTACACCCATCAAGTTTTTTTCTTTGCCTATTATATATATATATATATATATATATATATATATATATATATATATAAAAATATATATATATATATATATATATATATATATATATATATATATATATATATATATATATATATATATATATATTATAGGTATGTATATAATAAATGCATATAAAAAGTTCTTCGTATAGGTCACGTATGAAATTCATAGCGAAAGGGAAAATTATTTGAAAATTCGTAATCAAAAAAGGCTCCAAAGGGAGTTGGATTTGAGATCCGACGCCATGAAACTTTCTTTTATGTTCAGAGCAACGAAACATCACATCACGAATGACTGAAACAATATCCAGATGTTTGGGTGCAGATGCAGAATACCTAATTTTAACTGACCAATGAATACATCAATTATATTGAAAAGCTTCTAAATGTGATTGGAGGTCGTAAGTGTGGTTAGGTATATGTAATTATAGAATTGAAATGGAAATTGGTATTTTCTGATATATTTCTTGAAATTTAATAAAAGCATATTTATAATGAATTAAAAAATCGTTCTTAATGCCTTTGTTCATTCAATTTCCTCTGACCCTCTAGTCTGCCGAAAAAGTATTCCAAGGTCTTATCATCGTATGAAGAAATCACGGATATTAAACATCACAAATATGCATATCTTTTCCAAGACCTCTTTTGGCGAAGTGGAAGCAGATTAACTAATTCGGCTTCGTCAAGGAGATTGCTTCATCAAAAAATAAATTAAGTACTTCGATTAAACCAGTGACGTATTATGATAGAGTAGTGGGCAGAACATTAAAAATTATCTATCGCACTGTTATTAGAGTTTAAGAATTCAGGAACAACATCTTGATGGATATCCTTTGAAATAAATTTTTTGCAACATTCTCAGTCAGAGCAACAGACGCCAGGTGAATATTGTGAATGGTAGGAGTTCAGTGTATCTTGCTATGAGTAACACGATGAGTACCTGTATATATATATATATATATATATATATATATATATATATTTAAATATATTTATTTATATATATATATATACCTATATATATATATATATAAAAATATATATATATATATATATATATATATATATATATAGTATATATATATATATGTATATATATATATATATATATTATATATATAAATATATATATATAAATATATAAATAAATATATATATATATATATATATATATATATATATATATATATATATATATATATATATGTACAGTGGCGTGGATAGCTTTTTGCGATGGGGGGGATATGACTTAGTGCAAAATTTCATAAGTTTTTCACATTAAGTCCTATTTTTGTTGATAAAAATAATCTTTTATGTAGGTAGTAAAAAAAATAAGCAGAAAAGTTGAATTAAATTGCAAAAAATTCAAATTATTTGAATTGGAAAAAATTAATAAAGAATCAGTGAAAAATTGAATTATATTTAATTGGATATATACATCATTGAAAATATTCTTGGAAAAATCAGTGCAGAAAAGCTAGTTTTCGGCGTTTTTTGACAATCCATATATGACTTCGTCAGCTGTGATTTCATTGTCACGATGAATTGCCAGAGCAGCCAAACCTTTCAATAACAAAAAATCGGACAAACATGAGTTTTTAATTTGCAATGAATTTTATATATTCAGAAGGGTCATTACAAGTCCATTTCTTTCATCGTGCTCCTATTCTAATATTTTAGCTAATATTCTGAGCAACATCATATTCGAAAAAAAAATCTAGGCAAACATCCAGCTCTCTTATTGGATTTTGAGGCTTAACATCGCCTCTATAATTTAAATATTTCTTCCACACTTTCAACTAACGAGAACAACAGGTGTGGTAGTAAGAAATTTTTGATAAAACTCGTCAGTTTTGATGAATTTATCAGCTGCTTTGCCAGTCTCATATAAATCATGCTTGAAAAACACCGAAAATATTTCTAATACATTTAGTCAACAGGTGCTTTTTTTTTCAACTTTTTTCGCAAGGCTCGGAAAAATATGAGCAAAACATGTCACTCGATTCGGAGTGGCATGTATATGTTTTTTTGAGAAAAATAACATTTTCGCTCGCAAATATTGTGAAAGTTATCAACAATATCATGAAAAAAGAGGGTTTGGTTTTTTGCCAATATGTCCAAAATTAATTGATATTTTCGAAATCTGAAGAAAGATTCGAAAAGAAGAGGAAATTTCCCAAAAGAACGACTCAACTTCCGGAACTGGAGGATCAATATTTTCTCAGAGAGGTAAAAATACGGCCGAAAAGAGGAATGAAAAAATTCAGACAGTTACTAAATCGGTGAATGAGCAGTAATCTGGCGATAATAGCGATTTTTCAAATAGTTATGCAATAGTTAAGTAATAGTTATTAAGTACTTGAACATGAAAATTGTGAGTTTGACAACTGTTCACTATAGAACAGAGAGTTTTTTTTCATTCTTGGAGCTATAATTATGAAGCTTCAGAGTAAATCCCCGTTGAAAAAATAAGAAAATTTCAATTTTTCAGTTGTTTTTTAACAATTCACGTAGTTTTGCAACATCAAAATGAAATTGTTTTTATAATTTTAATGATCCGTTTTTTATTATCGGAAGCTACAAGGAAATAGTTTTTTTCAATATTCATCTCCTATTGTTTAAAAAATTGATATAAACGAATGCGTTGTTTATAAAAGAATTAAGAAAAAAAAGTTATGTTTATTAAAGTAGAAAGAAAGAAAGATCAGATCTATAGTTTAACAGTTATCACACTTGCAATGTTCTTATTCAAGCAGCAAAACACTATTGCATAACTGATTAAAAAATCGCGATAAAAATGTTTTGTGGCTGGATTATTGTTCATTTACCTATCCAGTAAGAACCTGAAATTTTTCATTCCTTAATTTAATATTGAATATACTTAGTTGAATAATATTTATTGTTAAAGTGTACGAAATGGGCGTTACTTTCTCAAGCCAGATTACCTGTTTTCGGCCGTATATTCACCCCTCTGAGAAAATTATAAATATTAATCCTACAGTTCCGGGAGACTTTTAGAAAATATGCTCTTCTTTTTGTATTTTCATTTAGAAATCAAAAATATCAATTAGTTTTTGAGATATTTTTTTCTTTCAGTAAATTGATTATAACTTTCACAATTTTCTCAAACGGAACTTAACTTTTTTCAAAAAATATCTACATGCTCTTCCGAATCGAATGACCCTTGTTCATATTCTTCCGAGACTCATGAAAAAAGTTGAACAAAAAAAGCACTTGTTGACTAGACTATATTCTCATGATTAGTAAATCTTTCTCCAAGATCCATGATGTATAAGTCCAGAAATGGATTGAACGCCATCACAAGAAAACTTTTACTAACTCGACAAGTTTTATTAACTTTAAAATATTATGGAGTAATTAAATTGAGAATCAAAGCCGAAAGTTATTAGTCATATTTTGATACCTACTCTACCTCAAAAAATATTCGAGATATTAAATATTGATTGAAAATCTTCCAAAAGCAGAAGTCACGCTCCTCGAACGTAAACAGGAATTCAATCGGTCACTAGGGCCAAAAAACGTATGTGAAATGAAAAATTTTAATTACGAAGGAAAAAGTCAACCAAAACCTCCTCGCACTTCTTCTTTCAAAATTTTATACTACCTATACTATTGAACGAAACTGCTCGTGCTTTAGATATATACTATTAAACAAAAGCTCGAGCAGTTTTGTTTGATAGTAAGTAAGAACAGCATACAATTTAGAAAGAGAAGAAGTGCGAGGAGATTTTGGTTGAGTTCTTTCTTTCGAAATAAAAGTTTTTCATTAGAGCCATTTGAACTTTTTTAAACACGTTTTTTGCTCATAGTGACCGATTAAACTACTAATTAAACATTGAATAAAATATGCTCGAAACTACTAGTTACTGTACCCAAAATTAGAAAAACGATTCAACTGATTTACTATTATGTTAAGATTATGAATAGATTTTTACTTTGCATGTGCTCAATCTGAGCATAATTATAGCGAGCGACCATTTCGTGGCTCCTGATTGATCGGCCTGTTCGAAGCGCGGAAATTATACAATACTAAATTGCACAGCCGTCACGAAAACATATCTAGATGATTTTTATATAACTGCACATACATAATATCAAGAGAGATGCTAGTGCTTAGTAAATTTCATGTATTCTTAAATATGTAGATACGAAGACTTTTATTCAGTTCTACTATAATTTTTGTTGCCTCATGGGGGGGGGGAATTGATCCCCTTGATCCCCCCCTATCTACGCCACTGTATATATATATATATATATATATATATTTCTATATATATATATATATATATATATATATATATATATATATATGCATATATATTCAGTGGCGGCTCGTGAGGTTCTGGTTTGAGGAGGCTACAAGAGGTGTTAAAAAATACACCATAGGCGAAAATTTTTAGGATTTCAAGGTCAACCGCCGTATAATTTAGAATCAAAGTAAAACAAGCACCCTAAGCTATTAATTTTTTTGGAAAAATTTTTTTTTCACTTTCGAGTGTATACCTTGAGACCTTGAGACAACTCCTATTTACAATATTCACAAAAACTCTTCTCAGCCAATTAATCAATTCATCTATTCATCATATTTTTTTTCTTTCACAAAATAGGTACCTACCTACCTACTTAACGAATTTGTTACTTATTCGAGGAATTAATCAATTGTTGCCCAGCAAGAACCAACGGGGAGGTGAGAGTTTTTTCTTGCCAAAAATAAAATAGGACCCTCCCAAAAATAGATTAAAATAAAATTCTTGTCATAAAAGAAAAACAAAATAAAATAATAAAATATACATTCGGACCTAAAAAAAAAATTTAAATAAATTCTTTGGCATAGACATCTATTTTTTATAACTCCTGCATAGATGCCAATGCCAAGGCAGAAAGAAGCCTTAAATAAAAAATAATGTTTACATAAAATTAAACAAAAAATAAATTCTTTTAAGATTTTTACAAGGAACAACGAATTATTTGGTATAATACTAAGTAATAAAGTATCTAGCACCACAAACAAAACCTGTGAAAAATAAAATACGCAATATGCAAATAAAAAGTTATATATTTTTGAAGATTAGCAGGATTCTGCGATCTTTAACGTTAGCAAAATGATCTATAATATCCTCATAAAATTTTTTGTCTTTCACCAAAGGTTTAACCAATTCCTTTTCAATAGACAACAAACTAATATTTTTCAAACGATCCTGGCTCATTGAATTTCGTAAATAAGTTTTAATTCTCTTAAGAGTGGAAAACGAGCGCTCTACGGAAGCCGATGCCACCGGGATAGAAACAATTAGACATAAGAGTTTATAAACTTGGGGTAAATCTTGATTCAAACCATTATCAAAAACATTTTAAATTTGATCCGCGACACGACATGTTCCTGGGATTTTTCGTGCCTTTCCAAAGAACGTGATAAATTTTTTAAATCGTCAAATCCTAAGCGGCCCCAAACAGAGACATTTTCACTAGTAAAAAGTAAACACTGCCAACAAAATAATTTATTTTTTACCTGTGATCCGGTTAGGCAAGGATGTCTCTCATAATTCTTTGTATTAAAACCGCGGTTTTGTTTTCTGTTACGCTGCACCAAATTCTTCAATTCAGGGGTAGGTCTCACTGTTTTTATCAAAACTTTATCCTCATAACTTAGAGCACTAAGGTTATGGGATAACAAATATTCCACTAAGTCACCATTGAAATTTTTGAAATTAACTTCAGTAATCAAACTCATTTTAACACAACACGCGAGCTGTTTCCGGCGGCCATTAGCGAATTACGATCACACTACGATTTCCAACGAAATTCACTCGATGTCACGGGAAATTCTAGTTGTGATTGGTCGACATTGTATAAGACTGGAGACGACTGGGTCGCGATCGTTGTTGCCATTTACATGTGTTTTGCTTTACTATTGCAATGAAGTATTCATCGGAGTATTTGCACCATTGTTTACTTTTCTGTGGCAGGCATAATGAACGTTGAGAATATATCTTTCTAAGCTTTCCGCAGCTTTGCCACAAATCTTGAAATGAATGAAATGCAGTAAATGTAAATACCTTCTATATTAATTAATAAATTATATTATAATGTAGGCTGAAAGGAAGGTAGGTGCATAAAATAATATGATTTTGATTAATATGAATATGCTGAATGCTGACTATTCAATATAATATATATATTAGTGATACACGGAATATTTTTGAGGAGGCTTAGCCTCCTTTGACTAGCCGCCCCTGATATATATATATATATATATATATATATATATATATATATATATATATATATATATATATATATATATATTAATATTTATATAAATATATATATATTTTTATATATAAATGTATAGATCTGAGAAAGATTCCGGGGTCCAATCCGATTTTTTCGAAAGTTTTGTTGGCGCTGAGAAGCACCGTTTGTTTCACGACGTTTCGCCAAAATCTCATTTGGCATTTTCAAGTGCTGCTGTACGTCTGGTGACTCGACGGCAACTATGGAGTCGTGTAGTTGCCGTCGAGTCACCAGACGCACAGCAGCACTTGAAAATGCCAAATTAGACATTGACGGAACGTCGTGAAACAAACGGTGCTTCTCAGCGCCAACAAAACTTTCGAAAAAATCGGATTGAACCCCGGAATCTTTCTCAGATTCATTCCACCATCCGAGAAAACATACGATATAACAAATGTATATATATATATATATATATATATATATATATATATATATATATATATATATATATATATATATATATATACCGAGTATTTCCTGAGTAGAAATTATACAACTTTGTCAATCAAATAAACTTGATCTTTCAGAACTTTCGCTTACGAAATAAAGGGTACTCAATCAAATGATTGGATCTTTGGATCTTTTTATTTTTTAACTTCCAAGTCGCTTGGGATAACCTAATCAAATGTGCTACCTCTATATTTTTCACTGGTCGAGAACCAAAAAATTTTGAAATTAGCAGATGAATATACAACCAGTAGCGGAGATTTGAGTAATTAGTTAAAAATTTTTGAAAATTGAATCAATATGACTTTTCCATTCACCATTGCCTACTGGATTATAGTAGGATAGCCCACATGGCTAAAGCTTGCCTGAGTTATTCTCTTTTTGAAAAACATACCCTAGATCACAATGTTCCGATAACAATAAAAACTTATGAGATTGGTTTTGAATTGGTTAATCATCCGCCCATTTCTCTGGATTTGGCACTATTAGATTATTATTTGTTTTCAAAACTCAGAGTACACATGGAAGGATTAGGAGGGGTTTGCACTATGTTACAGATGTGTAATTATCAAAGCAGCAAATTCTATATATATATATATACCTATATATATATATATATATATATATATATATATATATATATATATACCAACAACAAAAAATTTCGATATATATCTATATATATATATATATATCTATATACATATATATATATATATATATATATATATATATATATATATATATATATATATATATATATATATATATATATATATATATATATATATATATATATATATATATATATATATATATATATATATATATGTTGCATTTAACAAGATCGAAATTTTTTGTTGTTAGTTTTGTTAATTTCATTATTCTGTAAGATATTCACTGTAATTTTTGTTTTTCAATTCATATATTTGTTTCTGTGTGATTAATGATTTGGGTGTACATTTTGCCTGTGACAAAAAATAATTATGTGAACAGATATGCCTTTGACCAACGTTTACATCAATGTTATTGACTTGGCCACAAGTAATTTGTATTTGAACCGCTTTGATTTTTGCTTGTTTACGTAACTACAATAATGGTGTAAATCTTGAATATTATCTAATAGCCGCATTATGCCTCAGTATATAAGATCAATATATTTCGATTACTTTCTCTTTTAATTGGAATAAATATCATTTGTCTACAAATTTGGTTATTGGGTGAAGGTTTTAATATCTTTTATATTTTACATATACAGGTGCCGCAGGTCAAACTTTCCACCTGAAGTATTTCGTTTAATATGAAGTTTTGAAAAGTTTTAAAATGTAAGCGATTTTTAATTTGTGGTGGACATGGATTCTTATTATTACTTGTTTTGCGTTGTCACCCATTATTTCCCCTTTTAAAAAAGCGTCAAGACGTGGAAGAATCGTGGAAGTGATGTCCAGAGATTTTTTTAAATGTACAGAGATGTTTCATAGACTAGCTCTAAATTTGCCAGGAATAACTGCGTGCCCAGTTTGAGCATTTATTCTGAATAATTTTTAGTTTAAATGAACAATTTCATATAAATAGTTTTTATACGTAATACCTGCTGAATATAATATTAAAAAAAATCAGTGAGCAGCATAACTCCATCACTAAGGTCGTATTTTTT
>JARQZK010000065.1:320000-465000 GCA_030704885.1 Cynegetis impunctata | reverse complement strand
GCCATAGCGACAAAAAAAGCAACGCCACTTTGAAGTTGTCAGTCAAAATGTCAGTTGAAAATATGGAGATTTCACGGCTAGTTGAAGCTGCTACGGCGAACTTGCTACCGCAGAAATCCGGAATTCGCTACGAAAAAGCTATGATATGTTAATCGAACGGTGCTCCCATAAAAATTATTTCAATAAAAATGCAACAAAAATTTTTTTTTAAATTTTTACCGCACTAGTGCGTTAAAATAATTTTTCTGTCGACCTCTAAATAAAAGCTTACTTTAACGTACACGAAATTGATCATTAATATCCCATTTTAATGTGCAATTTCTCCTAATTAATGTATGATTGTCATGGGCAACCAAACACAGAAGTATTCAGCACGGAATAGTTGAATTATTCTGTGTCTGTACTGTTATTCCACAGAGAAAAGGAATTCATAATTCAAATCGAAAAATTTAACTCTATACAAAATAAAGTAGAAACTGCGGAAAAAATTTTATGCAATAATCGTTCGAAAGAAATAACACTTTAGCTTCCACCAGTTCCACATATTCCTTATCGGATATTGTAGGTAATGTTAACTATTCAGAATGTCACATGTCTAATATTCCATCTATAAATTTCTCAAATTGTAATTGTGTCAAGTGTATCTGTCATGCAAAATAAAAATTTATTTCAATCAAGAATTTATACTCAATTCATGATGAGGTAGACGGAAAAATCTTGTAAAAAACTCGTTTATTAATGTAGCGATTAATGGTCTCGAATTATTATTAAAATATCTCAACCATTAATCGCTGTCATTAATAAACTAGTTTATTAAATAACTATTAATATGGGTGTGTAAAAACATAATTTACGCACGGTTGTAGATAAAAGTTATTTACAATATTAGTGTTGCAAAGATTCATATTACAACAGGAGATGATAAAACATCGAGTGTACAAGAATATTTTACAAAATTTTATCTACTTTCATCTATGAATATAAATATTTGGCAAAAGGCATTTTTCAAATAAAAATGCACCTGCTATTAAGTTTACTAATCAAATACTGGCAAAAAGTCTATGTATGAATGAGTGAAATGCACTTAATTTAATTTTAATTGGTTGACTGCTATCATTGTGTATTAGCGTATCTGTAAAAAAACCTACTTTTACAGATACGCTAATACACAATGATAGCAGTCAACCAATTAAAATTAAATTAAGTGCATTTCACTCATTCATACATAGACTTTTTGCCATTCCTCTTTCTGGAGAAAATTTCACTAAGGAAGTTCATATTTTAAAATTATTAGCAATAAATAACGGCTATAAAGACATCTTGATTGATCAAATGATAAAGAAAAAACGACATAAGAATATTCTAAATTCAATTTATCCCTCACCAGTCATAAAATGCGAACAAAAATATCATTTAATAAACTACATTCCAGGAATTAGTAATAAAATCATCAACAGATTATCACAAAACGGTATTAAAAGCATATGTACAAATAAACGTAATTTCAAGTCACTCTTAGTCAATAACAAAGATAGGAACAATATTGGAGAAAACAGTGGTGTTTAAAAAATCTTTTGTAATGAATGCCCATCCTTTTATATCGGACAAACAGGCAGAAAAATCAACACTCGCGAAGAAGAACATAAAAAGTCAATTTTGTTTAACAGAAACACCACTGGTTTCTCAGAGCATTGTATAAAATTTAACCATTTCATCGACTTCGAGAAAACGATATGCCTCCACCCAGGTAAAAAGGGCAAGCGTCTTGACCTGTTGGAAATTTTAGAAATTAGTAGTGCCATTAACAGGATCGTAAATGAACAAGTTGAATACCAAATTTCCCCTCTACTACAATCAATATTATAAATGAGCTTGTTGAGTATTTTTCTGTTCAGTCTTGATAATGGGCCCATAACCCGAAACTAGTTGACTAATTTAAGTATTAATTTTTATTCAATATATTTGTGAAACTTAAAGCCAAGTGTTTTTATTTTCAATATCAGTATTTAATCATGTTTCACCAAGTGATAAGCGAAACTTCAATATTATATATATATATATATATATATATATATATATATATATATATATATATATATATATATTGAATTTGGAAACTTCAACAATTGATGACGAAACGTTAACTATTTGATAAAGTCGGTTTTCGAACTCAGATGGTCGATCATCATCATTAGGGTAATACAATATTTAGATTCGAAATTATTCCTTATATGAAAAAATTTTTGAAAAATTATCATTCCACAACGTTAACAAAAATTTTCAATATACGACGTATTTAATGGCTCACTTTACTTTAATCTATTTCATTCTTATGTTTAAAAGTTCCATTATTTCCCTTTACGAAATTCACTACAATTTAATATTATACAAAGTCTCTGATACAGTGAAGAGAATTTATAGAAAACTTATTACCTACTTCTCTCATTAATAACATTAAAGCTTAATCACAAATATTTTATTTATTAAATAGGTATTGAATGTTTTTTTCTCCCGAAACGATAATAATATGCAAAAAAATTAGAAGAATATGTCAAATGAACTGCTCACGTTCTAGTTAATTTCAATTATAATAATTTCTGAATAATGTCAAAAATATTTATTGTGAAAATAAAAAATATTTCGTTTCATTTATTGATATAAGAATATTACAGAGGATCTGTCATATCATAAACAAGAAATCCTATCAGTAAATTATAAAGATAATGAATATTTAATAATCAGAATAATTCCTTTTATTTTAAATATAAATTATGAGAAAGTCCCGTTTCTCTAATTCCAGATTTGATTATTTCCATGGAGGAGTTGTGCACACATATTTCTTTGAGATGATACTTTTCCGAATGGAAAAATTCCTATGAAGCAATGTGCGCATCACCTGATAAATTTATGCTGAAAAACTTGAAGAACAGGAATTTTTATTATTCCTTCTTGATATGATTTCACATTCAGTCAGGGCCACTAGCATTGCAACCAACTTAAACTGATACAATTCCATAAATCAAAGGTAAAACCATCTGAAGTAACCTATAATGCAGCCGCATCGAAATAAAATAAAACCCGGAAACGAATGTGTCTAGCGCAGATATGAAAAATTCGAGACTCCATTCTATCCCAGCATTATTATGAGAAGTACATGCAGGATAAGTTACTTATAAAATGCATAAACCTATCCTTATATGTTCGATAAGTTACTTATTGTCTGTATTCAGCAAAAAAAAAACGTGACTGTTTAGGAAAGTCGATATATATATATATATATATATATATATATATATATATATATATATATATATATATATATATATATATATATATATTGTATATATATATATATATATATATATATATATATATATATATATATATATATATATTTATATATATATATATATATATATATATAGTTATATATATATATATATATTTATATATATATTTATATATATATTTATATATATATATATATAGTTATATAGATATATATATATATATATATATATATATATATATATATATATATATATATATATAAATCAAAATATATATATTTTGGATTGATTGGACCGATACTTGTTGTAAATTAATAAACATATTGAAACAATAGTTAATAATAACAATTTACACATTTATTAAAAGAAATAACGCATGACGCACGTTTCGGTTGAACCTCACCTTCTTCAGATGCTAATGGCAAACTAACTATGTTCCTCTATTATATCGAAAATAAGAAATAAAAAGATGACAAATTGTGCAGAAGCGGTAAATAGGAAGATGGTTACAAATAATTATTAGCATAGAAAAAACCCAATCTGAACTGCTAGTCAGGTAGTTAGGTAATTTTGAAAAGATTGAGAAGGGGACTTGAAGTATGATCAATAAGAAACCGGAATGCTTGTATTTATTTATCTGTAATGATTCTAAACAATTAAGTTTAATTCCCTTACTTTCAGTATTTAATATTTCAAAATCGAAATTGAATGTATGATTTTCTTGGATTAGATGGTTTGCATAATGTGAATCCGACTTCTGATTAACAAAACTACGTTTGTGTTCTGAAATTCTAGTTTGAAAACTTCTAAAAGTTCTACCAATGTAAAACTTATCACAATCACCACAATTAATTTTATAAACTCCTGATTTATTATTTTTATGAACTTTGGATTTATTATTTTTCATATGATTTCCTAAATTATTACCGGTACGATAAGCAATGTAAATTTTGTGCTTAGATAAGAGAGATTTAAGTTTTCTACATAAATTTCTGATGAAAGTGAGGCTGTTATATTTGATATTATTTTTAGTAAGGGGGTATACCTGGCTAATCGCATTTTTGAACAACTTTTTATCTATCATATTGTCTATTATTATGGGATCATAATTATTATTTATGGCAATTTGTTTAGTTATATTATTCTCGATGTTAAAATTGGCATTTGAAAATGGAATATTTACTGAACGATGTACCATACTATTGAAAGCTGCCATTTTGTGTTGGAATAGATGTAGTGAAGTACTATGTATGACGCTATCAGTGTGCGATGGTTTGCGAAAAATTGAAAAATTATGTTTGTTATCTACTTTTGTTATTCTCAAATCCGAATAGTTAATTGATTTATCTTTTTCCATCTCTAAAGTGAATTTTATATTAGGGTGTAAAGTTTTAATGAATGTTTGAAAGCAGACAATTTGTCTAAGAGTACCAGTGAAACAACAAATAATATCATCCACATATCTAAACTAATAAACGAATTGTCGACTGACAGGATGATTATGAATTAACTGTTTCAAATTATCCATGAATACTTCAGCCAACAAAGGGCTCAAAGGTTTTCCCATAATTAAGCCTTCAGTGCTACTGTAAATCTTATCATTGAAACTAAAATAATTCTGTTCCAGGCATAACTCCAAAAGCGACAATATATCTGATTTTATGAGAGGATTAACAAGATTGCTATCAAGGAACTTTTCTATTAGGGTTAAAGGAACCTTTGGTAGTATACTTGGAAAAAGATGAACTACATCCCAGGACATCAATTTAGAATTAGGTGACAATTGAATATTTTCAATTTTATTGACTTAATCGTAAGAGGTTTTGATTGAGAATTTAGGCTGAAATTTACAATAATTTTGAATTATTTCTATTAGAAAATGCGAACACTGAAGGTGCTGTAGTGAATGACACTACTGGTCTGATTGGATAGCCTGGTTTGTGTAATTTAATTGAATAATAAAGTTGTGATACCAAAGAATTCGAAACAATGAGTTTATACTTGTCTTTATTTTGTATAAGAATATTAATGTTATCGATGGCTGATTTTAAATTTTTCTGAAATTTACTGGTTTTCTCTCCTCTTCTATTCTAATAATTATTTGTAACCATCTTCCTATTTACCCCTTCTACACAATTTGTCATCTCTTTATTTCTTGTTTTCGATATAACAGAGGAACATAGTTAGTTTGCCATTAGCATCTGAAGAAGGTGAAGTTCCACCGAAACGTGCGTCATGCTTTATTTCTTTTAATAAATGTGTAAATTGTTATTATTAACCTTTGTTTTAATATATATATATATATATATATATATATATATATATATATATATATATATATATATATATATATATATATATATTGATAATGATGGTGACATGGCAAACTATTGCAATGAATATTTCAACGTAATTGGCATACAAATGGCCAGTAAAATTAAAAAATCTGATAACGACTAAAAAAACAGTTACCCAAGTACTATCGAATCAATGTTCTTATATCCAGCTACTGAAAACGAAATAATCCAACATATTAATACACTAAAAAATAACTCTTCTCCAGGAATAGATAGCTAAAGCTATAAAAATTATACATCCATATATTATATCCCCACTAATGTATATAATGAACTTAATATTTGAAACAGGTATAGTCCCACGCCAACTCAAGACTTCAATGGTGACCCCAATTTATAAAAATGGCAATGCCAGAGATATTTCTAACTAAAGGCCAATCAGTTTAATAAGTAACTTTTCCAAAATTTTCGAAAATTGCATTAAAACGAGACTTAATGATCATCTGCATAGGCATAAAATATTGAACAAAAATCAATTTGGCTTCAGGGAAGGTGAAAGCACCTCTGACGCAATGTTTGAAGTAGTAAACTCAATAAAGAATAGCTTGGAAAAAAATAACAAATGCATTGCCGTCTTCTTGGACTTAGCAAAAGCGTTTGACACAGCCCCATATAGTGGACTCCTTGACGTTTTGGAACATTATGGGGTTCGAGGGGTAGTGTTAGAAATATTTAAGAACTATCTTTGTGATAGAAAACAATTTGTAAAAATTAGGAACTCATTAAGTGAACCCTTGAATGTACAACTTGGCATACCCCAGGAAACTCTTTATTGTATACATAAATTCAATGCTATGTCTGAATACAAATAAATCCATAATCTCATATGCAGATGACACTGTGCTGATATTTGAAGACGACTCTTGGGAAGGTGTTAAGAAAGAGCTACTCAAGGTATCGAAGACGTTAAGGAGTGGCTTGATTTCAATAAACTCTCACTTAATATAAAAAAAACAGAATACATAGCATTCTCTATTACAAAGTATAACAGACCTAGTTACCATAATCTGGAATTTGAGACCTCGACTGAACTTATAGCATAATGTGATCATATCAGGTATTTAGGTGTTACCATCGACAAATGTCTTAGATGGGATCGGCATGTTCTTGAGCTAGTGAAAAAAATCCGTAGGCTTATATACAAAATGTACCATATCCGTGCTATTCTAAATAAAGAACAACTGTTGATTATATACAGAGCTCTTGTAGAATCAATGGTAAGATATGGCATAATGGTATGGGGTGGAATATATGACAACATATTACATCAACTAAATGTAGTTCAAAATTACATACTTAAAGTTATGTTCAGTAGAGATAGGTGCTTTCCAACTATTTTTTTGTATGATGAAAATATTTTGAATGTCAGATGTCTTTATTTCCTTACAGTTTCAACATTCTACTATAAAAATGGTTGTAATCTCCAGCAAATATCTCATTATTATGACACTAGAGCAAGAAGCAATATGGAGGTGGTAGTTCCACTGTTCAAAAAACACTCATCTAATCGATTTGTTGTATATATTGCACCGAAAGTTTTTAATATGCTGCCTCTAGAAATAAGAACATTGGGGTCTCGGTAGACCAGCGGTAAGGTATACCGCTTGTAAGCCGAGGATGTGGGTTCGAGTCCCACCTTGCTCTTGGGTGTTGTGTATGTCAGGAATTTAGGGGTTATAATTATGAGATTAATTGCTGGGTAATGTACTTCGTTTACAAGCCCATTCGCCGTTCGGAACCGGCGTTAAACTGTAGGTGCCTCGAGATAAAAAAAAAAGAACATTGGGCACTGAAAGGGGTTTCAACAAAAAGTGTAAAAAGTATATCTGTTCAAACTATAAGTTTGAAACATTGCTATGAAGTGGGTTGGAGTTTTTGTTTGTTGTTTTTGTGATTTGTGGGTGTAGAATTAGTGAGTGGTCATTTGATGTTAGGTTTATTTTCGTCTGTTTCCCATATACAGATATAATTGGACATATATATGTTAGCCGAAATTTGCACATACAAGTGTTTTACACTTAGGTGCAACTAACAGAATTATGAAACTTAAAAATATATATATATATATATATATATATATATATATATATATATATATATACATATATATATATATATATATATATATATATATATATATATATATATATATATATATATATATATATATATATATATATATATATATATATATATATATATATATATATATATATATTATATATATATATATATATATATATATATATATATATATATATATATATATATATATATGTATGATAACTTTTCTGTTTTAAGCAATAGCAGGACATTTCAGTTTGAAAACCGACTTCATGAAACAGTAAATGTTCCTTCACAAAATTCGCAATTCTCTATCTTTTGAAATTTCAATCTTTCAAAGGTTTAGTGACGGAGCGTTGACTGTTTAATGGGTACGGTTATCAAACTCAAATGACCTTTTAATGGCTGAAAAAAAAGACGAATATATATATATATTTATATATATATTTATATATATATATATATATATATATATATATATATATATATATATATATACATATATTCATTTGGATTGGTTTTGTATCTGTTTATTATAGATTGTTCGGATTTTTCGTGGTATAACAGATATTAAATGACTAATAAAGTAGGATTTAATTTTCTCGACGTTTCGGCTCTATTTTTGTAGCCTTTTATAAGAGTTTCATCAACGTCGAGAAAATTGAATCCTACTTCATTAGTCATTTAATATCTGTTATACCACGAAAAATCCCAACAATATATATATATATATATATATATATATATATATATATATATATATATATATATATATATATATATAAACTACAAAGAGAAGATTTATCGCGGGGAAATATTATATAAAACAAAATCAAAATTATCGGTCTAGCCTGCATATGTCGAAGCAGCCGTTTACACGTGTTTCGGACTCATTGGTCCTCATCAGAACGGCGTAGCCAAGTATGCGATGGAAAACCTGGAAATGAAACAGCAACAACAAGCATAATCCTTTGATTCGGAAGACAATCACACATTTGTGGTACATTGTTCGATCTCTCCGGTTTGGGAGATTTGTCTAACTATGACCACGGAGGCGATTAATGCCATCCGCGAGATCCTGGACCGTGAAAATAAACTACAAAGAGAAGATTTATCGCGGGGAAATATTATATAAAACAAAATCAAAATTATCGGTCTAGCCCGCATATGTCGAAGCAGCCTTTTACACGTGTTTCGGACTCATTGGTCCTCATCAGAACGGCGTAGCCAAGTATGCGATGGAAAACCTGGAAATGAAACAGCAACAACAAGCAGAATCCTTTGATTCGGAAGACAATCACACATTTGTGGTACATTGTTCGATCTCTCCGGTTTGGGAGATTGGTCTAACTATGACCACGGAGGCGATTAATGCCATCCGCGAGATCCTGGACCGTGGATGGTATTGCTGTTTCATTTCCAGGTTTTCCATCGCATACTTGGCTACGCCGTTCTGATGAGGACCAATGAGTCCGAAACACGTGTAAACGGCTGCTTCGACATATGCGGGCTAGACCGATAATTTTGATTTTGTTTTATATATATATATATATATATATATATATATATATATATATATATATATATATATATATATAGGTATATATGTAGATATACATATGTTTGCGCCCTTGATTTAATCTCATATTTGTTATTGCACTTTTTCAAGTATTAGATACTAACATCTGCTACTCGCCGATGTTGAGAGACTCGACATCGAGTGAATTCAGTCAATATTGAATCGATATCGCTGTGTAGTACACGATTATTCTTTCTCAAAATTTAGTATAATTATTTTCGAAAAATAGTCATTACTCGCTTACATTTATCTTATATAGCTGCCACCGCATAGTTGTTTATAGTTAGTTTCGACAAACCATAGAATTTGTAAATTTTGTGTGCTGGTCTAACGACTTCATTTCCTTGTTTTTCTTCTATCCTTCCCGAAAATCCTCTTCTCATCAAAGAAAGATATACCATATCTACAGTTTGGGGTAAGTTAGTTTTTGGGAGTTTGGGATAATATCATATATTTTATTTTAATTTCCTAATTTTGCATACAGTCCACTGTTCTTTCGTGCACAGGTATTCATTCATACCAAATGGCCGAAACAATATATATATATATATATATATATATATATATATATATATATATATATATATATATATATATATATATATATATATATATATATATATATATATATATTTATATATATATATATATATATATATATATATATATATATATATATATATATATATATATATATTTATATATACTACCGGTACTTTAGGTGAACTTTGTTATCTTAAATGGATAATTTTATATATTTTTTTATTTTATGAAATATTTGAATAATTCTGAATATTTTTCATATTATTTTCTCTATACCTAAATGTCACAATTTCGGAGTTATAGGTACAAAGGCGTTATTGTCACCCAAATTTAAAAAATAGCTGCATTAATGTGCCTATGATTGCAACAATGTCAACTTTGACATTTCAATCATTCATTATTGTTGGTGTTTATCAAAAGCGAAATTGGACAGAACGAATTTAGATTCTAATGATATTATGATATGACAATTAATAGACGAAGGAGTCAACAAGAAAAATGTAGTATCTTCATTAAAATTTATCCTAACCGAAATCTCATTACAAGTTCTGCTGTATGTAAATAGATGAGGAAGTTTAACTAAACTAGCGTAATAAACCCAGATACAAAAACTTTATCAACTGAAGACACAAAAGTTTATCATTGTTGCCGTTTTGGTATTTTTAATGCTAAATCTAGCATTTTTTGGCACCAGTCAGCATGTAAAATTTGAGTTTGGCATATTGCATGCTTTTAGCATTTTTTGGCCTCCTTCTACCTATGTTTATCGTCGACTAAGCGATGATTGCGATTCAGTCAGGCGCATACTATTATTTCCATCTTATGTTTATTGTTCATTTCGCCTTTTAAGAACTCGTTAAGACCAAATGTTTTATAACTCATTTCCTGATTCCTGGTAGTTTATTCCCTGAGACAATCAGTTTATCATAGTGCTATATGATTTCTCCAATAAAAGAGATAAATTTCTTCAGGTTTGACGATAGGAATTATCTCAACTACCAGGCCTTGACCGGAAGACAATAAAACCTATGTTTCTTAGTTTGTAAAATTCAATAATGTCATCATTCGAGAAGCGGCAAGAACACAGTTGTAAGAAAGCAAAATATATACAAAACTTTATAATCGCTGTATTTATCAAGTAAAAATATAGTGTGCCTTCCTGATTAATTTGAGTTAAGCTGCATAGTGTTCAACGATCATATTCACAGTGATACTGACGTTTATTAGGGGATTTTCAAGTGTTTGTGGATAAATAGTTAAAAACAGTTTTTGTGTTAATTGTGATTTTCGTGTATCGAAATAAAACATGCCTCCTAAATATTCACAACATGACCGGGAAGAATGGGCTCAGATAAGCGAGTTTAAGGATTGGGTGTCTGCAGTTCCAAACGATTCCACCGAAGCGTACTGCAAATATTGTAAGTGCACAGTAATTGCAAAAAATATTGTTTGAAGCATCAGGTTTTAAGTTCGAAACATGTCAAAGCAGTTGAGCCCATGAAACGCCAAACAAAACAAAGTTTTCCGAAAAAGACAATATGCCTTGGTTCACAAAAGGCAGAGGGCACACTTGCACTTTTTGTATGTGAACATACCGCAATTTTGACGGTCGATCACGATCATCTATCTGAAATTTGCAAGGCGACATTTTCTGATAGTAGAAATACGGACAACATGAAGCTGCAAAGAATAAAATGTACTCACATTATAAATAATATATTAGGACCACATTTCATAGAAAAACTGATTCAAGATATAGAAAATTTTAAGTTTAATATTTTAATTGATGAATCCACTGACATTTCTGTTACAAAGATCCTTGGCGTATCGATCCGATATTATAGCCAATATCAAAAAAAGATTATGACTACATTCCTAGGTTTAGAAGAAGTTGAAAACGGGACAGCTGCAGCTTTGGTAAATGGTATTAAAAAACTATTTACACAATTGAGTTTGAATATGAACAACTTGATAGGAATTGGAACCAACAATGCTTCTTCCATGACTGGCATCAACAACTGCGTTCACACCCTCCTCAAATCTGAAAGTGGCAATAATAATCTTATTTTGGTGCGGTGCCTATGTTATTCCCTACAATTAGCTATAACCAATGCATCCGAAGGAACTCTACCACGAATTATTGAATTCTTGATCCGCGAAACTCACAGCTGGTTCAGCCATTCGTCCAATAGGCAATTATTTTACAAAGAACTTTATAAAACTTTAAATTTTGGAAAAAACCTATAAAAATAACTCAGATGTGCAATACCAGATGGTTGTCCATCAAACCCGCTGTCCGTAGAATGACTGATCAATGGCTGGAACTGAAAACACATTTCGAAATCATCAGGCAAAAGGAAAACAGCTACATGGCAGAAATGCTGTTCAATATGTACAATGATCCCAATAATCATCTACATTCAAAGTTTGAAAGCAACGACCGAGATCCGACTAAACTGCTCAATGATTTTGTGGAACTAATTGTGTCGGTGCCTAGACGTATTTTGATGTCCACAGCAAGGGTTGATATTTTGTCTGATGTGTGTTGAGACAGTTATCTGGATCCACCTCCATACATGGGATTTTGCGTAGAGAATATGATAAAGGAATATAAACCTCCATCCGAAACAGTTCAGAACCGTTGTAAGCAGTTCACTTAAAAGCTCGTCCAGGAAATACGATCTAGGCTGCCAGAAAATGTTCAGATCCTAAGAAAAATTAACATGTTTGCTGTGCAAGAAGCTTTAAAAGCAGTTAAGCCACAAATCGTTGAAATTGCTCATGAATTCTGAAATAATGCAACTGAAATTGCACGCATTGTTGTGCAATGGAGAAATATTAACCATGTAGAATGGAAAAATAAAGATTCAACCATTGAATTCTGGTACGAGGTTTTCGATTATAAAGACTCTGGGGATAACCTCGTATTTTTAGAATTGGCTTCTTTGGCCATTTCAATCCTCTGTCTTCCACACTCTTATGCAGAAATAGAGAGAGTATTCAGCCAAATGAGCTTGATCAAAACAAAATTGAGAAATCGAATGTCGTTAACTACGTTGAATTCGATTCTTCACGTTAGATATGGCCTCTGCAGATCAGGAAAGTGTTGTCATTCGTATCAAATTCCCGATGATGTGCTGAGGTTGATTGGAACTAACAAGGAGTCGCATGGGACTACAATGATTGACAATAACTCGTCAACGTCACAAGAACAAGAACAGTCGAATGAGTATATTAACATGGGGTCGAACAGCTAAGATTTTTTCGATTTTGCTTAAAATCAATCAATTATTAATTAAAATGAATTTAGAATTATTATAATTTTTCAATAAATACTTTTAAACAGTTTGGCATTGTTTTTAGCACTTCAATAAATTTATTTGGCATTGTTTAGCATTTTTCCCGAAAGATTTTAGCCTATTTTACAAAAATTAAACGGCTACACTCAAAACCTACCAATGTCTGGAATTGAAAGAAAGGTTTACTGCAGAGACAAGAAGAGTTGAGCAGTCAGACATATTGCAGAATGTATTGCGAAGTTTTAAAGATCGCATTGACTTGTTGCAATGAAGTAAACGGACAACATTCTCAAAATCTACTGTAGCATTTTTTACTTTGTTTTCTAAAATTTCCTAGACACTTTTCTACTACCCAAGTTTGGATCTTTTTCTCACATAACACACAGTTTTGGCAATTTTCGTTCACCCTGATTTAGGTTTTATGTGAGAATGTAAAATATTAAGGATTATGTATATATATATATATATATATATATATATATATATATATATATATATATATATATATATATATTTATTAATTATATATATATATATATATATATATATATATGGAGTGAGTTTTATGTATGGAACGCTTCAATTATTATGGAAACGAATATATATATATATATATATATATATATATATATATAATATATATATATATATATATATATATATATATATATATATATATATATATATATAGTGAGTTTTATACATGGAACGCCCCAATTATTATGGAAACGACTTGCACGATTTTTATGAATTTTGGATTGTGAAGGTTCTGTGCTTTGGCCGATCCTACACTGGTATATACATTGTTGTCAGATTTTTCGTTTTTCTGTAAAAGATATGAAATTTGTCATTTCAAATGGATTATTATATATATATTAGAAGAATAATGAATATCTTTTCTATATATATATATATATATATATATATATATATATATATATATATATATATATATATATATATATATATATATATATATATATATATATATATATATATATATATATATATAACTAAATAGATCGAGTTGGGCCTAGAAGAATCCAACTATTGTTGTAGGTAGCAATAGCGGCATTTTATTTTTGTTCGTGATTTATATTCTAATAAATTTTTTAAATGTTTCAAATGACTAACTGGCGACGAACCCATGTTCACCACTGGGGATGGTGAGATACTGGCGAGTATTTTGTATGTTGTTGCATCTGTATTTGTGAGATTGAAAACGTGTACATTACCCAGTGAAGCAATTTGAAATATAATGACTTAAACTAAACATTTTCAACACCTTAACCGGGATTCGAATGTGGTATCTCGGTATAACTATATGGACCTCAGTCGGTTGATTTGAATAAAAGCTCACAATTGGCCAAAATAAATTTTTTTCTAAAGAGCCTTACATTATATTTCCTTCAATTATTCATTCTTATGAAATGAAATTAACTAATAACTCATAAAAAATCTAATATTCAGAGGTTACTCACCGCTAGGCCAGATTGCCAGAATTAACCATCTGCATTTTAAAATATTGCTGTAATTTATGAAATTTATCTAAACGCGAATTGCAATAAACACCCAAGAAAATTGGACTTTATTCAATTAGAATGACGAATTCAGATAAGCGAAGAGACGAAGTAGAAGGTATTTTCCCTTATCTTGAAACCCTCCACCTGTGCCCCAAAATAAAGGGTGTTCTACTCCAGTGCATTTTAACTCCTCTTCAACAATTACCTCGCTCGAACAATTCGAAAATTAGTCCAAATAACTTTATGTAGAAAGACCTTTGCGTAATGTAGCGATGCGTTTATTTGATCTACTGTACAAAGATTACTTACTCTCTTAGATAAGTATCAACAATTATGTTTTCAATTTTTAGATAGAATATTCTGAAATTTTGAAAAAAACTTGATGTAGCATTGGACACATACATCATATTGAAAGATGATTAGAGCTAGTCCTAGGAACCATATATATATATATATATATATATATATATATATATATATATATATATATATATATATATATATATATATATATATATATATATATATATATATATATATATATATATATATATATAATATATATATATATATATATATATATATAATATATATATACAAGGGCGTCGCCAAGGGGGGGCAGGTAGGGGCAGTTGCCCCCCTCTAGAGATTTATGTAGTCAAATGCAAAGATATCGAAGTCCTAAGTCGGAGTTAGGACTAAATCCGACGCTAGCTTTTGCGTTGTACATAATTGCAATCTTTTGTCGAATCATTCTCTACGTTGATTGGCTATCGTTATGGCCAGCATTGCAATAAATTGTGTTGTAAGGTTAAATATATTTTTTGATAGAGTGTGAAATTTGAATAACCTATACTAAAAGTTGTTTGCTTTGATACCCATCAAAATGAACAATTTTTAGTACAGATTTTTCAAGTTTGAAGTAAGTTTCCTTTGCACCCACTGGAGTTAGTTTGAATAGTGATTCAAAAATCTTCGTATGGTTTGTAAAAGGGAATAGATTCTTCTATTATCATTATTCTACCTACCTATATGAAATATATTGTTTCATAGTGAATTTAAAAAGAAAAAATCCTAGCGAAAGAAGCAGTGACAGCGATGAGCAGGATGAAAAAGTTCAAAAGAAAAAAGTGGATACAATATCGCATGATTCTAGGTCGGTTACCACAACGGGAGATACTCAGTCTCAGGAACTAGTTCCGGACTATACTGGCACAAGTCTTTATGATGATTCCTAGGCTGACCTTCCGATACCATGCTCATCCAAAGATCTGGATTTGGATCCCGATTCTTCAATAGATGACCTCAACGAAAATGATGACATCGGTTGATTTATTGGACGAGCATGGTTGTTATCAACCGAAAAGAAGAAGGAATTGCTGGAAAACTGTTGGTCTCCTTCTTCAACATACAATTTTGCGGAAGACGCCGAACATTCAAAGAGAAAATTTAATTCCTTCTGGTTGGAAACGTACTCTCCATGGTTTGCTTATTCCAGGCTCCAAAAAGGATCCTTTTGTAAATGTTGTACGTTGTTTCCGCCAAATCCAAGCACTTTTAAAGGCCTATTGGGATCATTTATCATAAGGCAATTTTGTTCAAAGATGTTCACGATCAGTGCAAACAGCACATGGAAACCCACTTCCATAAGGCGGTACTGGAAACTGCTGAATCCTTTCTCGAAAGTGTGCCTTTAGCATATATTATACCCCGAAGGTATTCTCGAGGACAAGCTGCGAATTGACGCGGGAGATTTGATTTTGACGAAACACATTGAGCATGGGAAAAAGAATGCAAGCTATCGATCGGTTGATATTCAAAATGAAGTTATCGGCATTTGTGAAGCAGTCATTAGGGCAGACATAATGAAGAAAGTAAAAGCAACAGAAGCATATAGTGTGTTAGCGGACGAAACAGCTGACATTTCTGGCATTCAACAATTATTGATAGGGCTGCGATATTTTGATGAGAAAACCAACGAAGTCTAAGAGAGGTTTGTCGGATTTGTTGAGCTGAAAGGTCGGGATGCGAAATCTATTGCATACAGAATCGATGAGTTTCTGACAAAAGAAGACAATAATCCAAATAAATGCATCGGTTTTGGATTTGACGATTGTTCGACAATGTCCGTAAAATACTCCAGTTGAAAATCTCATGGAGACTTGCGAAACTATCGCCCAGTTTTATGATTTACCGAACATAAAAAATGAAATCGAACTTGTGGTGTGATAAACCCAACAAATCTAACCATTATTGATGTCCTAAAAGAGGCAAAAACATTCTTTCCTGAAACAGGAAAAGCGTTGAGAATTTTGATCGCTCTAACCGTGCACAACATGTACGATAGAGCGATCGTTTAGCAGCCTCAGGGGACTAAAAACCTGGTTAAGAAGCACTATGGGGGAATATCGCCTCAATGGTCTGGTCATGATGACACAGAAAATATATTAAAAATCTTACAAGATTTTCAAAATAAAGTGTTCGAAAAGTTTACAAAAAATCCACGAAGATTGTATTTATATTAACTCAATGAAAAAAAGATCTCTTTCGAGTTCTTTATTATCAAAATCAAAAACTGTCAATGGACAATTTGATTGTCTCCAAATTATTTCAATTGTATTTTATTTTATTCTATATTTTGTCCCAAATTCTTTTTGTTCTATTATTAATAACTTTGCTTTTAACTGTATTCAAAATTCATACTCCTTCCATCCTCCATATATCAACTGCCACCCCCCCCCTGAACCACCGGCCCTTGTATATATATATATATATATATATATATATATATATATATATATATATATATATATATATATATATATAATATATATATTTATATATATATATATACATATATATATATATATATATATATATATATAACATATATATATAGGCCATTATTTGCAAAACTTGTTATTTGTTCGAAAGTCCTTTAATGGGAAATCGGAAAAAACGATTAACGACCGAGTAGTGCTTTTCTCGCTATATAAAGAATTTTTTTAATGTTACTTAAAGTTTTTAGGAATGGAAATGAGAAGTTTCTAGCAAAGATCCAGTTCTGCAAATAAATACGTATCTAAAATGAAAAAACAATATTTAGTTTAATAACGAACGTATGGGATTTATTCGTGAAAATAAAACTTCCACATTTTTAATATAAAGGAAATGTTTAAGCAAAACAAAACTCAAAAAACTTATGCTTGAATAAGAAAACCGTTATTTTGACAATTTTCCAAACCATCAACGGTTTCTGCTGGTAAAACAGAATCTTTCTCCAAGTGTTCTTTATAAACATCAACTTCAGGAAGGCTTCCCCAATTTTTTCCATTAATAGTTCGATTATTCCCCTGTATTTCTTTTACAATTGGTAATTTCTAAGAATTTGAAATAAAAAATTTTTTCTAACAAACTGTTTTAGCTTTACCATCGTCAATGGAGTAATAGGGTTCATTGTGGACTAGAACATTTTTGTCGTTTTAATACAAAATAAACCGCTTTGTCTTATTTAATTCAAATTGCTATGAACTAACTTAATAATTGGTACGTGTTCCCCAATCAAACACATCACCATCGATACCAATTTTAGATATAGTGGAAGTGGAATGCTTTCTGGTTAAATCATCAAAGCCGCTAATTTATACGATAACAAGCTCTATTTCTATGTCTTTTTTATAAGGTCGAAGATGCGATCAGGAGGAATAAAGGTACGTACGACGTTCGAAAAATTCCTATTCTTGTGAACATTTGTAAATAACGTGTTCATCACGTGGATCAACGGGCAAATTTCATTGGTGGCAGAGCAAGCATCGAGTTTTGCTAGTCAAAATGTCAAAGCATATAACTATGCTTTTCTCGACAGTTGTTGCATGCTAAAGAGAGAGTTTTGAGAATTTCTGATTTTATCATTCGATTCCTCTTTAAAATTGAAATAGACTAAGCAGAAAAAACAAATTTCTCAGATTTTGTCGATTAGAGAGTTTTGCAAATAATGATACTGATACTGACTTTATTCGTGCTCATAAAATTTACATTTTTTACACACGTCAACTATTACAAAAGAAAATGATAAAAATAAGTATAAACAAGTACCAAACAATAAATACACTAAAATCCTAGGTACAACATTCAACATAGTAGCACTCACATCTACAAATTCCTGTATATACCATAGAATGCCTCTTTTAACAAAAATTTTTTTATTACACTAACAAACTGTCTCTCTGTTAAACATTTAATATGCTCCGGAAGTTTATTAAAACATTTCGGCCCAAAATAGGTACTACTTATTAATGATCTCTTCAATCTCAGATGATCCAAACTTATATTATTCTTATCTCTAGTGTTATGACAATGATTATGACAACAGAGTTTGTATTTCTCCAGGATTCTCTTAACATAAGTAAGAGAACTTAATGGCCTCTATATTAAATATATTATATATCAGAACTTTATCTCTTTGAAAGTTACTGGTTTTTATTAATTAAAATTTCAATTCAAATTTTTCTTTGAATTATATTTTCTAAAGGTTTCGTAGACGAACAACATAATAACATGATAAATATTTATATATATATATATATATATATATATATATATATATATATATATATATATATATATATTTATATATATATATATATTATATATATATATATATATATATTATGTATGTATGTACATTATATATATATATATATATATATATATATATATATATATATATATATATATATAATGATATTGAACGTTGGTTTTTAATTAAACTTCAAAGTGGGTACTAATTAACTCCGTATAATCGGTAGAAATCGTCAGGAATAACCGACCGTCTTATCTACTGACGCGAATTTTAATTGCCTTTCAATCTTTTGTGCCTCGAAAAAGGAGCTCTAATTATTCATTCAGATTCTCACTATCCTTCACTGTCAAATTCATGGTTAATGAAGGAAGTTCATTTGGTTTAAGGGGTGCTACTTTATGTTGGGAAAATGAATTTTGAGGTTTAGCTTGAATGATGAAAGAATAAATGAGACTAAGAATTGAGGTGAAATAGATTCAATTTCATCGATTCCCCTCACTATTGTAGCAGTTTGACACGATCTAATATATATATATATATATATATATATATATATATATATATATATATATATATATATATATATATATATATATATATATATATATACACACGAAGTCTGTTCAAAAAATAAGGTGAATTTTCAAATTTCGCGGGCTACGTACATTCGATTTTCGATTTTTATGTTGTTATGTTGGTACACTCGTCTCGAACATATGTTCACAGTTTTATCTTTATAGCACATTTAGTTTGTTTGTGAGAGGCATAAAAGTTGGAAGTGTTTTGTGTGTTCGGCGATTTTCTTCTGCCGAAAAACATGGATCGAAGAGTTTGCATTAAATTTTGTGTGAAAAATGGAATCAAGTGCTCCAAAACACTTGAAATGTTGAAAGTGGCATACGGTGAGTCTACTTTAAGCCAAAAAAATGTTTAAAAATGGTACAAGCTTTTCACAGAAGGTCGAAAAGATGTGAATGACGACGCTCGCCCTGGACACCCCAGCACATAAACAACTAATGAAAATGTTGAGGAAGTCAAGAAAATTGTTATGGAGAATCGTGGAATGACTATTAGAGAAGTTGTTGAGGATGTCGGCATATCGGTTGGCTCATGCCATGCTATTTTATCGGAAATTTTGGGCATAAAGCGTGTGGCAGCGAAGTTTGTTCCAAAATTGCTGAATTTTGACCAAAAAAATCGTCGCATGAGCATCGCTCAGGAATTGTTGAATGACATCAACGGCGATCCAGATTTGCTTGAAAAGATCATAACTGGTGACGAATCATGGGTATATGGTTATGACATCAAAACCAAAGTCCAATCGTCCCAATGGAAGTGCCCAGGAGAGCCAAAGCCAAAAAAAGCACGCCAGGTTCGACCAAATGTGAAGGTTTTTCTGACTGATTTTTTTTCGATTACCGTGGCCTAGTGCATCAGGAGTTCTTACCACATGGTCGTAGGGTCAATAAGGAGTATTATTTTGAAGTTATGCGCCGCTTGCGAGAAGCATTACGAAGAATTCCGGAATTGTGGAAAAACAATTCATGGCTTTTGCCTCACGATAGTGCTGCTCACTTGTCATTGCTTGTTCGTAATTTTTTGGCCAAAAACAACACCTTAACCATGCCTCAGCCACCGTATTCATCAGAATTGGCCCCCTGCGACTTTTTAATGTTCCCAAGATTGAAGAGACCAATGACAGGACGGCGTTTTGAGACGATTGAGGAGATACAAACCGAATACAATAGAAATTGATGAATAAATAAATATTTTTTGAGAAAAATTTAAATTCACCTTATTTTTTGAACAGACCTCGTATATATATATATATATATATATATATATATATATATATATATATATATATATATATATATATATATATATATATATATATATATATATATATATCCATATAAATATATATATATATATATATATATATATATATATATATATATATATATATATATATATATGTATGTATATATATATATATATATATATATATATGAAAATGAAGAAAGAGTCTAAATTTTATACTTTATTTCAGGACATGCTGACCAGTTTCAAAATGCCTTAGATTTCATGTTCAGATCTTCGGAGGCTACATAGGGAGCACGAAAGATACACAACTATCCAAAATTAATCAACATAAACCTAACATCCACACTTCGACTAACAATTTTCTTCAAAAAACATTCAATCCATACTCACATATATTAACCAAGATTTGTAAAATCATAATAAAAATTATCCACAATAATATATATGCTGGTAGAGCTCTCCTATTCAATATTTCAAAATAAAAATAACATAACCATTGATACTATATGACTGAAAGAAATTGTGACCAGATCGAAAACGATGCCTGCAAGTAAGCGAGACACATGGCATGGAAACACAATCTGAACAAGAATATGAATTTTACTAATTTGAAGAATTCAATTAGCCCACGCAAAATATTAACAAAAATTATTTCTCAATAATTTATGTACCGAATTTGAGTAACAAAGTTCGTAACAGACTACGGAAAAATGACGTTAAAACAATTTGTACAAATAATAGAAACTTGAAGTCATTCTTGGTCACATAAGGAAAAGACTACCATTAGAGAAATCAGTGGTATTCCTGCTTGCTATATTGGACAAACAGCAAGGAATATAACGGGGAATATAAACATTTGTGTTGATGTACACAAAAAGTCAATTTTTCAAAATGAAAACACAACTGGCTTTTTCGAACATTGTATGAAATTCAATCATTTCCTGGATTTCAACAAAACCCAATTGTTGCATTCAGGTAATAAAAAACGCGCCTTGACCTTCTTGAAATTCTCGGAATAATTTCCGCCCATAACAATAAATTACCCCTTGTTGATATTCAGGTACCACCTTTGCTATTATCTGCTTTATAAAATAAAATTGTAATACTCTCCTGTAGTTAGTCTTGATAATGAGTTCATAACTTGAAACATGTAGACTATCCTATCCTTTCCTATTAAATACAGTATCTAATTATTTTTATATAGTGAAACTTAAGCCAAGTGTTGTTTCATTTTGAAGTTTAAACTTTATACATCCAAATATGTCAGATTGAAATGTCAGTGACGAATCTGTCGATGATTGTCAGATTTATTTCACCCACTAGTGCGTAAAGTGATTAAATTTACTCACTTCTTCAGAAAGACGAATTTTACGCATCTTAAATAGTGCATAATGTGAGTACTTTACACACGATAGTAGAAAAATTACTTTGCTTTTCAATCAATACAAGTGTAATTTTTTTTTAATGTAATTCTACTGAACCATTAAAACCTCAATGTTTTTTTTTCGTTAGGTACGCGTATATTGTCGCTTCAGCTTAAATGCTTATGATTGTGAACTATAGAGTATTTATACTTTCACTCCAGTATCATTGGTAACATAATTGACATGACATCTTTACCCCTTTCTGTTCAAAAAGGGTAAGAAATAAGGTACAATTTAGTTGAAGTATCTATCATAAATATTCAGAAGGTTACTTGAGATATAGTCCGTCCAGCGAGAGTTGGCGTGCACGTCGTCAATCAAATATGGCGTCAATCGTGAACACTGTTGCCACACGTAATTGATAATCTTAAATCGAACATTTACTCAGAAATTCTTCGAAGAACTAGGTTATCTCGGCGACTGTCAAACGTGAAATGCTGGCGCGTTGGTCGAGAGGGTCCGACAACATCGCAAATTTTTCAATTAGATGACAAATTAACAACCATTCAACTTATTTTCATTACTCGGAATGTTAATATTTCTTGAGAGAAACATACGATTTGATATGTTATGTGCAGAATATTTGTCGAAATGGATGATCCGGTCACTATCACCATATAACTTCTTTTTCAGAATATTACTTACGACAAATATGAATTTTGACAATTTCGAATTTCATTTATTTGAGTAGGCGCCTTGCATCGTTATTTGCACATGTCTATGACGTGCACGCTAACTCTCGCTGGACATAGTATTCTTTATTTATTGTTTTCATCCCTTCCAAGTGTTGCCAGAACGCTTGAATATGTACAGGCTGTCCCATTTTCGATGTCCTTACGGGGTAACTCTCTTATTTTTGAAGATAGAAATTTGCGGTTTTCGCGAACGTTGGCTACTTTTTTCTGAATCTCACGATACCGTAAACAAAATTTTCATAGCTTGCTTCGTTTTTGAGTTACAGGGCGAAGTTGAAAATATTGCATTTTGGCCCCTCTCCTGTATCACAACTGTCTTTCAACTTATAGAAAAAGTAAGAACTGTTTTTCATACACTTTTTTACGTAGAATCCAGTGGCGTAGTCAGATTTTTGAAATGAGCTGTCATTGTTTAGGTATAACCCAATGTTATAATTTTTTTAATGGAACACCCTGTATATTTTTCCATATTCAAAACACAAATGCTTTGCGCTTTTCAAAAATATATAATACTTATATAAAATTCTAAGTATTAGCCCTGTATATAGATAATTTTCTTTTTTTTTATGGCAAGTCAAGACAAATATCACTTTAATAGATCGTTCGGCGCAATAAACGAAAATATCACTTCCAGATGTATAGCGTAAAACGAAAAGTTTTCATTAAAAAAATATTGTTTAATATACGTTATTAAACAATTTGACAAAACAATAAATTTAAACTAATGAAACACTATTTATCGACTATATACGCTCTGGACCTAATTAGTAGGTGGCTATGAAAAAAAAGCAAGTGTAGAATATTTATAGTTCCTGTCAAAGTGTACAAACTTTTCCTACAATGTCGAATGATAATCCAGTATATCAAAACTACGATAAATTAGATATGGTTGGGATATATTACCAAGTTGGTTTGAATCCAAATCAAGCGATGAACCTCTATTTTGGAAAGTATTTACTATTACCAAGTTTCCTCTTTCGGATCGTTTGAAAAGCCTAGGCCAGAAAGGTTTAGAAAAGAAAATACCGAAAATGATGAAATTAGTGTCCTCGCAAAGGTAGAAGAGAACAAAAATACTTACAGAGAAATTGAAGATTCGGTTGGCATTCCAAGGGTTTCGAAGATATTAAAATATATATATATATATATATATATATATATATATATATATATATATATATATATATATATATATATATATATACCCCCTACATATCCCAAGCTATACATCATCTGCACCCAGGTGAAACTGAGAAGAGTATTGAGTTTTGTAGGTGGTATATTGTCCGATGAAAGCCATATAAGTAGCGCTGGCATTTTTAATCGAAATAATCATCGTTATTGGTCAAATGAAAATGAGCACGTTACGGTGGTTCATCAAAAACAAGGCAGATTCGGCCTTGATGTATCCTGTTTCGTTTTTGGAGGAAGATTAGCGCTTACCGCATTTTCGACGGTAACTTGAATCGCTAAAGATATTTGGAAATTTTGGATGATTTTCTTTTTGAACTACTTGACAAAATTCCGTTGGCTCAATATAGAAAAGGTTTATCCTAATGAAAGATTCCAAAACCAGTGGATTGGTAATAATAGCCCCATTAACTGGCAACCAAGGTCCCCTGACTTATCTATATTAGATTTCTTCATATGGGGCTATATAAAAAATAAAATGAACTTTGTTTCGTAGCAGTATTACATATGTTTCTATATCTGTTATAATCATTATTAAATGTATCTCTGTTTAGTAACTTATATTGAATAATATTTTTTTGAAGAATACTCTTCATTCTAACCTATGTAAATGGAAGTAATATTTTTGTTTACTGCGCCGAACGATCTATCAAAGTGATATTTGTCTTGACTTGCCATAAAAAAAAGAAAGTTATCTAAATACAGGGCTGATACTTAGAATTTTATATAAGAATTATATATTTTTGAAAAGCGCAAAGCATTTGTGTTTCGAATATGGAAAAATATACAGGGTGTTCCATTTAAAAAATTATAACATTGGGTTATACCTAAACAATGACAGCTCATTTCAAAAATCTGACTACACCACTGGATTCTACGTAAAAAAGTGTATAAAAAACAGTTTTTACTTTTTCTATAAGTTAAAAGACAGCTGTGATACAGGAGGGGGACCAAAATGCAATATATTCAACTTCGCCCTGTATCTCAAAAACGAAGCAAGCTATGAAAATTTTGTTTACGGTATCGTGAGATTCACAAAAAAGTAGCCAACGTTCGCGAAAACCGCAAATCTCTATCTTTGAAAATAAGCGAGTTACCCCGTAAGGACATCGAAAATGGGACAGCCTGTACAGGATAGTCCAACGATATAGGAGGACGGAAGATTACGGATATATTAGTGAAGATATTTGAAGAGATTAAACGGCGTAATATCTGGGGTGAGAGGAGACATTTTTTATAAATATTATGTCGTCTACAGGGTGTCCCAAAATAGGGACAACACAAACTTTCAATTTTTTAACATTTGAAATGATGAGGCCGTTACTCGATGAAAATCAATTGGTAACATGTTTAAGAAATGAAACTCTGAGTTTAATGATGTTCACATATAATAAAACAACAACGCACAACGCGTTTATGAATTCGGATCTCAAAATTCTACATCTCGGGACAAAAGGTTCAAAATTAAATCTTATGGTAACTTAGGGATGGCGATCTCAAATCGATTAATCGAAGAATCGATTCCTCGGACCAAATAAATCGATTTTTTAAATCGATATGTCGTACTGAATCGATTCAGTGAATCGATATTTTACCCTTGAAAATCGACTTTCGATTTTTTCTGTTTTTGTAAAAAAAAATTATTTAGAATTAGCTGAATGTACTCACAATATTACGGCATTGCCAGTTAAATGTTTAATTACTTAAAAACTCGCGAGATGGCGGTGTGCTTAGTTTTCGTCGCTTCTCTTTAGTAAAAAAAAAGTTACGTTGGTAATCTTTGATTGACTTTTGTTGATTGATATTGCGTCATTCACGTCATTGTTTTGTCTTGTTATTATTCATTCATTTGTTTATATATATATATATATATATATATATATATGCCTTGATTGGTTGATTGTTGTAATATACATACTGTGATTAGGGAAATAAATATTTATTTCTATGTAGTGTTTGTTACGGAATAATAATCAATTGAGAGTAAGTAAAACGCTTTTTATTTTTTAACTTGATGCTATTTTTTTAAGTTTGTTCTATTAGTTGCTATTGTTAAATCTAATCGTGTATCTAAGTCATTTAAATTAGTTTACATATGAATAATCAATTATGAGCATTGAAATAACTATGTGGAATTCTTAATTAATAAAGTGTTCATATTTTACTATTACTTTATGTCCATTCATCTGTATAACCTCAAATTGTTTATATATATATATATATATATATATATATATATATATATATATATATATATATATATATATATATATATATATATATATATATATATATATATATATATATATATATAAATGTCTTCTTTTATATCTGATCTGATATTTTGATATGGTAATAAAAATAATTGTAATTATGGAATTCCCTGAACTAAAAAATTCCTGATTTTACTGATAAGAGATCCCAGAGATTGTTTATTATGATTTATTTATATTGAATTTGAAAAAAATCGATTTTTTGGAAATCGATTTTTTAGACCCCGATTTTTTTATGAATCGATTTATCAGGTTACGATTCGAATCGATTTAAAAATCGATCTTTTTTGCAAAGAATCGCCATCCCTATGGTAACTTTAGAAATTAATAGGCATAAAAATTCTCAGAACTTACTTAACAACCAATTGGATGTGAACACCTCCCCCCTTCTTAACCTTTTCAATGAATGAAGGTAGTTTGTTCTTAGCATCTCAGAATGGATTTCCCAAATTTATAATTGTACTTTGCAAACCTTGCATCAGATATTCTAGGTTCAGTTTGAAATTCGCACCTGAAGAAGCTGTAGTGTCAGCGAAACGCGTTGTGCAACAGTTGTTGTTTTATTATATGTGAAAATCGTTGAACTCAGATCTTTATTTCTCTAACATGTTTTTCTATTTTTTCAATGTATATAATAAAACATTAAAAGACTTTGGCACTGATGACCCTGCGTTATTGGCTGATCAGTTTAACAACTACTTCGTTAATATTGTTTCGGACATTCCTAGACAGGCAAAACATGTCAAGCAAAAACTCTCGGATGAGAGCAAAAAATCGTTAAAAAACTCATTTTTCGTTTTTCAAGTCACACCACAGGAGGTCATTAAAGTTGTAAAGTCATTAAAAAATTCAAACTCCTCAGGGCATGATGTAGATCCTATGAAAGTAATAAAGAAATGTATACACCATTGGCTCTCATAATAAATCAATCCTTTAGCAAAGGGATCTTTCCTGAAGATTTGAAAACAGCGCTTGTTCGACCTATTTTTAAGAAAGGAGATACATCTGACCTAAGCAATTACAGACCTATTTGCTTACTAACAAGTTTTTCGAAAATTTTTGAAAAGATTCTAGCACAACGGATGCTCCATTTTTTTAGAAAATATAAAGTGATAGCAGAGGAGCAGCATGGCTTCATAAAAGGAAAAGGTACAGATACTGCGATTTTTGAACTAACAAATTCTATTCTTGAACATCTAGAGAAGGGTGAGATTCCACTGGCACTATTTCTTGACTTGTCGAAGGCTTTCGACTTGGTTGTACATGAGATACTTCTGAGGAATCTAGAACATGTTGGCATTAGAGACAATCAACTTCGTCTGATTGCGAGCTATCTTGAAAATAGAAAACAAATGGTGTGCCTAAAAGTAAATGGTAAGGAATACTTATCCGGAAAACAAGCACTAATGAAGGGCGTACCACAAGGAAGTGTTATGGGTCCAATTCTTTTCATAGTGTATATCAACACATTATGCGCAAGAGACTTTAACATTTCTTGTAGACCAATTGTATATGCGGATGACACCAACTTTCTGATCTCATCACAATCAATTACTGATTGTATTACAGGTGCGCAGAGAGTACTAGGAGAGGTGAGTGGGTGGTGCGACGAGAGTCAATTGGTTCTAAACATGGCCAAAACAGAGTGCATATTGTTTGGAAGTGAGCAAAAAATAGTAGTAATACCTAGCTCCTTCAATTGCAATGAGAATGTCCTAAATATAAATGATAGTACAAAATTTTTGGGTATATACCTGGATACTAATTTGAAGTGGCGGCAACATATCGATTACTTAAAGAAAAAGTTAAATTTGGTGATTTATACCTTGAGAGCTATTAAGGGAACATACCCAAACTACGTGACCCGTTCAGGGGGGGGGGGAGGGGGTTCTTCAAAATACTGCGATTGGTCACAGGGGCGGGGGTAGGGGTTAGGTTTTTGTCACGTAGTCAATGTCCTCTGGAAACGTATTCGTTGAACATGATTGAGATGAAAGATAAATGTGAACAAAAGAAAAAAATACTTTTGTTTTAATAAATTAAGTTCCTGGTACTACAACTAAGAATGTTTTATCTTCTTGATAAAATTTTTTCAGCTGTAAATTATAGGTATGTACAGGGTAGCCAATTTTCTATGTTTGTATGGAGTATCTCAGTAACTATAGAAGGTAAAAAAATGGAGGGCGCATACTCAATCTCTTTTGTCGAGACAAATTCACTGGCGAAACCCAAAAATCGCTGTCTTCTCTAGTTTTCGAGTTATAAACAAAAATTTCATTTTTCCACTTTAAGACAAGTGTGCATATCATGGTTGTTTGTGAAGTTACGAGATAATAATTTTAACATAATTTAGGCACTTTTTTCTGTATAAAACAGTGGTAGAAATGTATTTTTTCAAATGGGAATAATGGTTGGCTGTGGTTTGGTTGGATCGGATTTTTTCCGATATATGTCAGGTTGCTTTTGATGTGTAAGGTTTTAATAGCAAAAATGTTTTAGTTCATTACCTTTTGCGTTTTTATATGTACCTATTCCATGTAGGCAGGTGACATCTATGACAGAGCATGTCCATTTCTTTACATCATAATATCAACTAACCGATTTAATCGTAAAAACAGTTGTGATTTTACATCTGAGATATATTTCAATGGCTATCCAGGAAGAAGACAACCTAATAAATCTATTTTCAACTGATTAAAAGAAAATCTAATTAATTGTGAACCATTAAACAAGCCAAGACTAAAATATTAGATATTTAGATAATTTTTTTTATAAGACATTACAATTATAAACAACAATACAGATTACAATAAATGTTCAAACTTATGTTCATTGTGGTTGATACATAAATTACATCTCTTTATAACATTCTGAACTGCATTATGAATATGAATATTTGAAACTGAATTCACAAAGTATAAAATTTACGTGGCTGTCGTGTTTTAACGTATCATATATATCAAGAAAATCATAATAACCAACGGTACTACGAAATTTTGAATCAGTAAGTTATTGAGGAATTCATGGACCATCCACCCTTAGTTGAGACACAAAATCAGTTCTTCCAACATGATGGTTCACCGCCTCATAATATAAGTACCGTTTCAGAATTGTTTAATACTAATTTTGGAAATAACTGGATGATGAATAATATTCCAGTGAGGTCGCGACCACAATCACCTGACTTTAACACCACTGGATTTTTTCTTTTGAGGATATATAAAAGACAATTATATAAGAAAAACAGTAACAATATAAATAAACATAGACGAAATTTTATTGAATATGAATTACATTTCAAATATTGATATTATATATATATATATATATATATATATATATATATATATATATATATATATATATATATATATATATATATATATATATATATATATATGCATAATGCAGTTTGGAATATTATAAAGATAGGTATGTAATTTATGTATGAACCATAAAGAACATCAGTTCTTCACAACATTTATTGTAATTTGTATTATTTTCTTATAGTTGTAATGTCTTATAAAATTAGATATAAATCTCTAGACTATACAGAAAAAAAGTGCCTTAAAAATGTCTCGTAATTTCACAAACAACCATGATATGCTCACTTGTCGGAAAGTCAAACTTTTGTTTATAACTCCAAAATAAAAGACGATTTCATATCTTGGTTTTCGCCATTAAATTTGACTCGAAAAATGAGATCAAAAATGCGCTCTACATTTTTTTGTATCTCCTATAGTTACCGAGATACCCCATACAAACATCGAAATTTGCCCACTCTGTAAACACTCTCATCGTCACACCGCAAGCGTTGTATTAATAAAGACAAATATGAGCCAAATTATTTTTTTTTAACTTTCTGTCTACAAGAAAATGATTGAAAAAATATTTATGAATTACTACGTGAAAACTAGAGGGGGAGGGAGGGGGTCTTGGAATATACTACGGATGGTCACCGAGGGGGGGGAGGGGATAAAAAGTTGTAAAAAATAGGTCACGTAGTTTGGGTACGTTCCCTAAGGATCAAGTTGAAGTAAACGTTCTGAAAACTGTGTACTTTGCTAACTTTCAAAGCCTAGTATCATATGGGTTGATTTTCTGGGGTAGCTCCTCATATACCGCTGAAATATTTATCACTCAAAAATGGGCTTTGAGATCAATGTTTGGGCTGCCCTACAGGTATTCATGTAGGGGTTTATTTTAAAAAAATAATATTCTGACTGTGTTTGGATTATACTTGTATCAACTTATGTTGTTTCTACATAAGCATTATACATATTTTGAATCATATAGGAATACAAACAATACTAGAAGAACTAAATACTTCATCCTACCCCGCCATAGAACTACTCGCTGGGAGGGGGGTCCATTGTGTTCGGCTATGAGGATCTTTAATGGGCTACCGAAGCATCTTCGGAACTTGAGTGATATTAATAGTTTCAAGAAGAATATATACAAGTTCATCTTAGATTGTGAACCCTACAGCATTAAAGAATTTAATGATGGCTGTGGGGTATAGGCATTGCTAATCATGTTTTGATTTTAATTATTGAGTAGGCTTTTTTCTGTTGAATTTGTATGACGAATTCGTATTCACTTACACTACTTTGATTTGCTTTTGTATTGTTGGTAATTGTCGAAAATAAAAATTTATTATTATTATTATTATTATATTGAATTAACACTGTATATTTTCGTATATTTATGTAGCATACCCTACTAGATCAGGGTCGATAATTTTTGGAACCAAAAAAAATAATAGTAGGTTGAAACCCATTAGAAAATGAGGAAAATGTAATAAAAATGAAAGGAAAAATAATTTACGGCTGATCTGAGGTCGGAAAGGGGAAGGGGGTGAGTTTTTAAGGGCGAAAAACGGTTTATCTCGAATTCCGGCAAAACTACAATTCCTATGGAAAAAATTCAAATGGCAAAGTTGTAGGTAATGAAAAGATCTACAACTTCTATATCCACATTTTTTTTAACTTAACTTAAAAATTCATGTGAAAAATTCAACACCAAGTTTTTGATTTTCTATTTTCATCTTTCAACGAAATTTGGTGGAAACTTACCTTTTTATGTCCCAAATACACTGTAATTTATTTGATATGAAATATTTATTTTTTCACCTTATTTTGACTCAACATTGAAAAAGCACCCTTATTTTCAATCGAAAATTCTTCTGCCAAAATATCAGCTTTGTTCAGAAAGTTGGTGTGCCTTATGTTCGTTGAAATCTCTACTTTGCGATGGTGTATACATTACTATAGTAAATGTTCTCATAAAATGCAAAAAATCGAAAAAACTCGAATTCGAAATTTTAATTTGGCAGAAGAATGAAACGGTGGAAAAGATCATGAATAAATATTTGCGCTATGTAGGAAAACATTACGCAGCAAGCAGCTATAATGTTTTTTCCCTGTTTTTCTCGTTAGATAAAAATATTTCTTCCAAAAATGGTAGTTTTTATGGTTTTATAATCGAACTCTGGAATATTGTCTGAGGTTTTTCTACGACTATGTTCTCCTCTTTTTGTTGAATTAACTGCTGATACTGTTGTGACAGTAACTGATTTCTTAATTTCGAGGTACCCATCAAAAACAATATAGCTGCTTGCTGCGTAATGTTTTCCTACATAGCGCAAATATTTATTCGTTATCTCTTCCACCGTTTCATTCTTCTGCCTAATTAAAATTTCGAATTCGAGTTTTTTCGATTTTTTGCATTTTCTGAGAACATTTACTATAGTAATGTATACACCATCGCAAAGTAGAGATTTTAGCGAACATAAAGAACACCAACTTTTTGAAAAAAGCTGATATTTTGACATGAGAATTTCCGATTTAAAATTAGGGTGCTTTTTCGATGTTGAGTCAAAATAAGGTGAAAAAATAAATATTTCAAATCAAATAAATTACAGTGTATTTGGGACATAAAATTTCAACAGATTTCGTTGAAAAAATCTTTTTTCTGTAAAAGATAAAAATAAAAAACCAAAAACCTGGTTTTTTGAATTGTTAACAAATTTTGAGGTTATAAGGAAAAATTATGTACACATTTTATGTAGATGTTTTCATTACCTACAACTTTGCCATTTGACTTTTTTCCATAGGACTTGTAGTTTTGCCGGAAATCAAGATAAATCGTTTTTCACCCTTAAAAACTCACCCCCTTCCCCTTCCGACCTCAGTTCGCCCGTAAATTATTTTTCGTTTCATTTTTATTTATTTCTCCTCCTTTTTCAATGAGTTTCGTCCTACTATTATTTTTTTTTTTTCACTTTTTATCATTATATTATATTATTATCATACTATTACACGGTAATTAGGTAGATTTCAAGATATTGATAATTGAAAAAGTTAATTTTTTATCATTTAATATACCGTAAAGACCAAACGGACTGCCAGAAGAGACTCTCAATTTTGAGTAGATATAGAGGATTGAATGTGTGACTTTTTATGACTTTTGAAATGACAACTCAATATTGGTCGCTGGCTCTTCGTCAATATTCTAACGTTAAGTTTTGTTTTGTCTGTGTATATTAAACTAAGCTTGCGCATCGAGAAAATAAATGTTTTTCTTAACATTATCGTTACCGTTAAATTCCGATAACAAGGGCAAGGAGCTTATTTTGCAAATTTAAAAGTGGCTTTCGGTATCGGTATACCTACCTATATCCTATACTGCATATTTTATCCGTGTAACCGTGTATTCGTATTCAATAAAACTGTTATTGAACTATTTCTCAGAGTGCAGTGACTGTGAGATTAAGTGTCCTCAAGAGAGAAAAAAATCTCAGATTTAGTGAGAATTGTACCTAGTGACGGTAAGTATAAGTAAAAAGTAATTTGAAATATTGTCAATTGTAGCAAACTTCTCCACATAGAAGTGCTCCATTTTTCGAAATAATTACAAAAATGATAAAGAAGACAGAATAAATAGCTACGCAATATTTAGTCTAGTCAAGTTCAAAAGCGTGTTCATTCTTGATAAAGTTCCTATAAATATAAACGATGGCTCATTCGATTCGGAATGAAGTCTGAAACAACGTATCTTAACAAATTGATGAAAATAGATGGCATTTTTTTTTTCGTTAATAACACGAAAACTATTAACATTTTAGAAATTCTGAGAAAAGATCCTTAAAGAGGAGGTAATTTCCTATGAAAAATGTTTGACTCCCGGAACTCTTTCTCTATTATTTACAATTTTAATTTAACTCCGAAAATAGGGCTCCGCGTGGCCCTTATGCTATGCACGCATTGTGGCTGAAAACAGTGTACTACATAAAATAATTTTGTTATAGTAACAAATATTAATTAAAAATTTGTATGAATCATGGTATTATCCAGATAATTGAACGAAGAGATCTCAGTTGGAAAAAAAATTTTAAGTCAATTTTTTAAAAAGTTATACTATCGTTTTCCATTCTCCGTTTTCATAAATGACGACAAAAACGTTTAAATGATTGACTTTAATATTTTTGGCTTCGTGGAGCTCTTGTTGTATATGAACGCGATAAACTTGTCTTAAAGTTTATTATTTTGTTTATTATAATTAAAGTTAACAAAATATTGAAAGTCCAAGAAAAGTTGTTAAAAACTTTTTATTCACTAAATAATATATCATTGCTGTTTTTCATCTTAAAACGATATCGGATAACTTTCGAAAATTTTTTTTTTATAATTTGTTGAAATATTGCTTATAAACAAATAGTTCTTTTCACCATTTTATTGATTGTTTAAGTAATTTTATAAATAATTCCAGTTTTTGTTAACTCAACAATTTATTATGAACAAATTTTATGAACTATTATATTTTTTTCCTAAAGCTTAGAAAAATTACAAAAACAGCAATATATATGAAAGTACTAAAAGAAAATTTTTTCCATTCTTTATAATACTTTTAAATACCACACGAGACCAAAGTTACACCGGCCACTTGATTTTTTAAGTATCAAATTGCTATAACTTGTGAACTATTAGAGATACGATAATGTGATTTTTATAAAGGATCAATTAATCTTTTCAATAATCTGAAGACAAAGTTTGTAACTATTGCTTATCAAGTATTATGTGTATTTGTTTGTACAAATTTGAGATTTTCTTGACTGTTTTGTATATTTGATGACGTATAACTTGTTGAATAATGAAAATACAGTTATGAATCTTGAAACAATTTGATTCAATAATAAAATATCAAACAATCAAACTGTACATCATACGCGTATCTCATATAGATTAAATTATATACGTGTCTTCATTAATATTCATCTAACTCGTGTTCTTTTATGAATGATTTTGGATTTATTTATTATATTAACCTTCTATACATTATATTAAGTTATTTCAGCTTCTTATTTTAGGAAATTTCATTTTGAAAAAAATTGCTTTTTTGATCAATGAATGAAAACACTATATTTGATCAAATAGCTATTTTTTTATAAATAAAAGAAATGCCTTGAGTTAGAAGCTACAATAACTCAATATAATGTATAGTAGGTAAGTTGATATATTGCAAAATATAGGTGAGTAATGTAACAAATGAATCAAAAATCATATAAAAGCTAGTTAGGACAATATTAATAAAGACACTTAAATAATTTAATCTATATGAGATACGCATATGATGTACAGTTTGATTGATAAATATTCTATGGTATATCTATATCAATTTTTTTTTCATTATCTGTTCGTGTGAAAAAACGGAAAAGTTTTAGATTTTGTGAATGAAGTTTTTGTATTGGTATCGTTAACATGTGTCAAAATTTTTACGAGAGCACTTTTTTCAATTTCGAATAAAAAGTTGAACTTTGACCCTTTAAACAAAACTGCAATCCGTCTTAGATAATATTTCTTGAATATTTTTTTTGCATTCAGCACAATTCTTTTTTTCGCTTAGGCCAATGAAAGTATCCATCTCACGTTGTCAATGGGCGGATTATAACCAGATGTTATAACAATCGGACGCAAGGCGAACTCTGGATTTGAAAAATAATATTCACCATCGAGTATTTCCTACATCGTTCTCTACTACACATATATATATATATATATATATATATATATATATATATATATATATATATATATATTGATATAATCGACGCTACCAGACCTGATACATAGAGCAGACAACCTAAGACCAGCCATAATTGAATGATTTAAGTTTCTATATATCACATAAATATAATGTGGCAAACTTTTCAAATTCACGCAGCTTTCGAGGGGAAAACTAAGTTTACAAATTATTTATATTGCAACATCTAATAACCGTTATGAAGTCAAGTATATAGCAACGATTTTTCAGACCAGGCAATAAACAAATAGCAAGTGCTATCGACGTTACTAGACCATGCGATGTTGTCAGACTTAAAGCATCATAGTTTATCCTCTAAGTTTATTTGGTGCCACAACGTCGTTAAAGTGTGGTAATTCGTGTTTATTTGTATAAGTGCTCCAACGTATTTTTTCACATAATGAATCGTGCTAGATTATTAGTGCACTTAGAAAGAAAATCCAAACAAGGTAAGTAAATTGTCATGCCACCAATATATTATTATATTTATGCAGCGGTCTGTTTTTCGAAAACCTTATTGGGTTTCATTTAAAACTCAAGGTTTGTTTATGCAAAAAGGCTTGAACAATTTTCTTTTTATTTTTGGCTGCGAGTTTTTTTCATGGTGAAATCATGTATATAGAATAGCTTAATTGTCAGTGACGACCACCAACTTTTTCTAAAGGAACGAACACCCTATATATTATTGCATTTACGAGTTCTACAAATAATTCTAGATATTTTTATAGAATACCTCCTATAACTAACATGAACATGTTTTTGAGATATTGATGTATAAATAGTGATTCTCTTGTTATTTTGGAATCCTATAAAACTAAATAATTTATTTTAGAGTGAAATGCACCTTCTTAAATTGATATTTTATTGCCTATCCAATAATATTCCTAATAAACCGGATATCCAATGCATTGTCAATTATTATTCTGACGAATTTCACATTTTAATTTTCAGACTTACAGAAGATGTTTATCAAACAGCTGATGTACTAAAGTGCTAAAGTGCTAATGTTATTAAATATTGGGAAGGGGTCAGAATTTAAGGGAAAGAGTTTAGCAGAAACTGAGGTTGCAGAGGATTTGATGGATTATGGAGAGGATATGGATGACAATAGTGAAGAAAATGCACAAGTGAAAAATAACACTGAAGGAAACGTGATAAGGGAACGTACCCAAACTACGTGACCTATTTTTCACAACTTTTTATCCCCCTCCCCCCCGTCGGTGACCATCCGTAGTATATTCCAAGACCCCCTCCCTCCCCCTTTAGTTTTCACGTAGTAATTTATAAATATTTTTTAAATCATTTTCTTGTAGACAGAAAGTTAAAAAAAAAATAATTTACAGAGTGGGCAAATTTCGATGTTTGAATGGGGTATCGCGGTAACTATAGGATACAAAAAAATGGAGGGCGCATTTTTTATCTCTTTTTTCGAGTCAAATTTAATGGCGAAAACCAAAATATGAAATCGTCTTTTATTTTGGAGTTATAAACAAAAGTTTGACTTTCAGACAAGTGTGCATATCATGGTTTTTTGAGAAATCACGAGAAATTCTTAAGGCACTTTTTTCTGTATAATCTAGAGATTTACATCTAATTTTATAAGACATTACAACTACACGAAAATAATACAAATTACAATAAATGTTGTTAAAAACTGATGTTCTTTATGGTTGATTAAACTGCATTAAGCATATATACAATATCAATATTTGAAATGTAATTCACATTCCATAAAATTTTGTCTATGTTCATTTATATTGTTACAGGTTTTCTTATATAATTGTCTTTTATTTATCCTCAAAAGAAAAAATCCAGTGGTGTTAAGTCGGGTGATTGTGGTGGCGACCTCACTGGAATATTATTCATCATCCAGTTATTTCCAAAATTAGTAGGTATTAAACAATTTTGAAACGGTACTTATATTATGAGGCGGTGAACCATCATGTTGGAACTGATTTTGTGTCTCAACTAAGGGTGGATTGTCCATGAATTCCTCAATAATTTACTGATTCAAAATTTCGTAGTACCGTTAGTTAAGATTTTCTTGATATATATGATACCTACGTTAAAACACGACAGCCACGTAAATTTTATACTTTGTGAAATCAGTTTCAAATATTTATATTCATAATGCAGTTCAGAATGTTATGAAGAGATTTATTGTAATTTGTATTGTTGTTTATAATTGTAATGTCTTATAAAAAAAAATTATGTAAATATCTAATATTTTGGTCTTGGCTTGTTGAATGATTCACAATTATTTAGATTTTCTTTTAATCAGTTGAAGATAGATTTATTAGGTTGTCTTCTTCCTAGATAGCGATTGAAATATACCTCAGATGTAATATCACAACTGTTATTACTTTGAATAAAGCTTTCTAACATATCATATTTCTCGTAATTTTTGTACGACATCCTGACTTTTACGATTAAATCAGTTAATTGATATTATGATGGAAGTAGATGGACAAGCTCTGTCATAGATGTCACCTGCTATATGGAATAGGTACATATAAAAAACGCAAAAGGGAATGAACTAAAATATTATTCTTGCTATTAAAGCCTTACACATCAAAAGCAACCATGACATATTATACATCGTTAGAAAGAGAAAAAAATCCGATCCAACCAACATTCCCATTCGAAAAAATACAGTTCTACCACTGTTTTATACAGAAAAAAGTGCCTAAAGAATGTAAAAGTTATTACTAACTTCAAACAACCATGATATGCACACTTGTCTTAAAGTGGAAAAATGAAATTTTTGTTTATAACTCGAAAACTAAAGACAGCGAATTTTGGGTTTCGCCAGTGAATTTGTCTCGATTACCTTCTATAATTACTGAGATACTCCATACAAATATCAAAAATTGGCTACCATTTACATACCTATAATTTACAGGTGAAAAAAATATTATCAAACCTATGTACCAGGAACTTAATTTACTAAAACAAAAGTATTTTTTTCTTTTATTCACATTTATCTTTTATCTCAATCATGTTCAACGAACACGTTTCCAGAGGACATTGACTACGTGACAAAAACCTAACCCCTACCCCCGCCCCTGTGACCAATCGTAGTATTTTGATGACCCCCCTCCCCCCCCTGAACGGGTCACGTAGTTTGGGTATGTTCCCTAAGTTATATAGATAATAGCAGAAAATCAGAAGTAATAGAGAAAAAAGACCCAGCATTAATGCCGTCCAAGTCGCTAAAACTAAAAAAAGTGTTCGTATGCGCTGGTCAACTACACAAAAGCAGTTAGTTTTGAAACATTTCAAAGGGAATATTAATAAAAAAGTGCTCCTAAAAAGCAGGAATGTCTGCACTTTATTGATAGGAATTTAGATTTGTTTTCTCCATCATTAAGACACTTGTCTTTGATACATACCGTGATAAGTAAATTATTATTTCAATGCGAAATAGGTACTTATTCACGGATCTCCCAGAATAATCAAAACACGTTTTTCAAAAAAGAATGTTTCTAGAGTTAATGACTTTTCCTTCAGGGTGTCCAAGTTTTTTGTAACAAGACTTTAACAGCTTGTGAAACTTTTTTTGACATAAAAATTTTATATAAACATAAATGTAGTATTCGTAATGCATCGAGTTAAAGTTTAGATAAGAATAATTGTTTTTTATTCATAACCTCAAAAACGCTTCTGCTGGATGTTGTTGAAACTTGTCAGGTTGATTTGCAATGGTGAGAAATATTTTTAACGGAATTAGATTCGCTAAAGTCGCAATGAGCGACTTAGTTTGAAGAAATAGAAGAGAATATAATACACCCCTTGCCTTTTTTAGGATTAAAAATTTGTTTTCGTAGAGAACTTGAAAATACCACTTTTTGAATGAAACTTTTTTTATAATATCTTGCTTTATTTTCGAAAAAATAAATGAAACGATATTCCTGAATTCCTTGAAAAAATTAATTCTCAAGATTCACTCTACTGGCACAAATAGTTTTTGGGTTGTCGAAGTAATTTAGCAATATTTGACGTTTCGGTGTAAACTATTTTTTTTATCTATCAACTCGGTCGCTCATTTCAACGCCACTGAAATAAAAATGACAAATCTAATTACGTTTAGGAATGTGCTTTATTATTATAAACAAACTAGACAAAGTATCGTCGAATTGAAAAAGGTTAAGAGTAAGTGAAATATTTCAAAATGTCAACAACCTGTATTTTTAAAACTAATCCTATTTACACAAATGCAAATATGAATTTTTTTTTTAAAAGTTTTCCTACAAGCAAATAAATTCCTGCTACAAAAAACATCCTGTATAATAGCCACCCTCATTATCTTGCTTATAGTTTGTTTTTATATTTGTATAAAATATATGTACTAGAATTTAATCATTTTGTTTGTTTTTTCCGAAACCATTTTTTAAATATTTCAACAACATATATCCTACCTCACTATCTTTTTCACTCCCACCGTCTCCTCCTTCTAAACATTCACACACACGCCTCACACTCACTCTCTACTTATCTCTCAAGATTCAGCATGTAAAATTTCTAAAATATAGCATCTGTTCATGATACGTCGAATAGAACAAATTGCTTTTGCTCTATTTTATTTAGAATGAACAAATTCCAGGCAAAGTAAGTGATAATAACCTACGCTATGACTTAAATTCAAAAATAGATTATAAACGGCATGTAGCTAAGCAGTAATGTACAAAAGTTTCATAGCGCAATACAAAAAACATTGAGTATATTTGTCATTTAACAGTTAAAAAAACTTGAGCTTATGTCCACAATTAATTTGAATCTTCATACTATGCATTCAATGTTATATTATTCATTGGAACAAATTAGAAATCGGTTCAAAACCTGTATCTGTTTCTGAAAATCACGCTTACTAGGAGATATAAAAATGCCCTGGTGCCAAATCTCGTGCACAGCAACGTCGATCTCATATGGGGATAATGAATATTAATATATACGATATCTGTATAAGACTGGAACGCCCTCTAGTCATATAACGTTTCAACTAAATCTGTATAACAGAACATGTTCGACCGACTTTTTAGACCAACCTAATATTTCATTACCTTAATCCCACTACCCTTCCCAACACTACTGTATAGCTCAACGTTACCAGACCATTTGCTTGGTCTGATAACGTCGCTTTTGGTCTGACAACGTATACTGAATATAGCAAAATTGGTCTGTATCAGCGGTTGAATATATATATATATATATATATATATATATATATATATATATATATATATATATATATATATATATATATATATATATATATATATATATATAATATATATATATATATATATATATGTGTATATATATATATATGTATATATATATATATATATATATATATATGTATATATATATTTATATATATATATACACAACTATATATATATATATATATATATATATATATATATATATATATATATATATATATATATATATATATATATATATATATATATATATATATATATATATATATATATATATACAGGATGATTCACGGTGGCTGGCACATTAGACGTTTCTGGTGAACCATACAACAGATCACTTTGAGAATTCAATGGAGGGCATAGTCGGACATTCTCTATCCAACTAAAATATTTTCGGTAATGCGGTGTTGCCACTTCTATTAGAAAGTAGTAGCAACTTTGAGTTTTCAAATAGAACTAACTGTATATTATATTTTTTTTAGAATCTCCAACAATTTCCAATCAACTTTTCATGATATTTCCCTATACCTATCTGTTGCTGTTTTCGAAATAAAAATTATTTTCTTTTTTTTTCGTCGGAAATCGAGACCTCTAAAAACTCTGATATCTTTGAGCTAAGAAATACAACGATATCGAAATTTCGGTTTGCGTTTGCTGATACTTGAGGGCTTCCTACACTTCAGCCTAATCTCCGTTATTTCAATACAGGGTGGTCAAAAATTACAGTTATTTTGTTAGCTTGAAAAAGTGACTGTAAGTTGTTTATTTCAAATGGAATACCCTGTATATTATTAAAAATTCGAAAAGCTCCTAGAATTTCCGTTTTATCTTTGTATATCATACCTATACCTAACTAGTCAATTTTCGGACTTATGAGCACTTATTTGTGAAAATGTTCCTTGAACATGGTATCCCCTTGGTATTTGCTAAGCATGTCATGATTACTATTTGACAGTAACGTGTGACAATCTACTAATAATATCGACACTTTCATCACTTCAGAAGTTGGAAATACCTTCAAAAACGATGGAAATAATTTATTCAAATGAAGTTTTTATGAATTTGTTTATTATTTTTGGACAGTGTGATAAAATTATCAGCAGTACATGTAGAAAGTTCAGTGAAATGTATCCGAATCTACCGCCAATGAACCTCAAGAAATTTATACGAATTCAGAACAATTTCAAAATGTTTGGATCAACTTTAAAAGCACCAAGAAATGTACATCGGCCCGTAACTTCCGAAGACAACCAAATTAATGTCCTAGCATATTTTCACGCATTTCCGAGTCATCGATAAGAAGTGCCGAAGAAGATTTGGGCATAAAATATTCATCTGTTCAAAGAATCTTGCAAAGACATAACATACATGATTAAAAATTCACCAAAATTCAAGCAATGAAGCCTCAAGACCCTCAACAGAGAGTTGAATTTTGTGAAATGATGTTGGTACGCATTCAAGAAGATCAATTTTTTTTAAATAAAATAATTTGGACTGATGAATCGAAATTTTCAAGAGAAGGAATTTTCAATAGAAAAAATTGTCATTTTTGGAGCTGTGAAAATCCTCACTTCACAAAAGAAGCCGGATATCAAGAAACATTTAGTTATAATGTTTTTTGCATGTTAATGGGCAGCAAATTGAGGTACCTGATATACGAGGAGTCATTAACATCCAGAAGCTACCTGAATATTTTGGAAAACTTCGTCGATAATCTTCCACTCGAAGTATATCGAAACTGTTGGTACCAACTAGACGGGGCTTCTGCACATTGTTCAAGAGAAGTGAGCGCAGAACTAGAAAGACTTTTCGACGATCGGTGGATAAGGCGCTTGGGACCGTGGAATTGGCCAGCGAGATCGCCCGATCTTAATCCATTAGATTTTTATTAAGTGAACGGCCAGCGATTCGAACATATTTTGAAATATTCCACGTAATTGTTTTCCTTTTTTATAATTATTTGTATCAATATTTCCACTATCAAGTTATTTGGTACTTTTTTAAAGTTGATCCAAACATTTTGAAATTGTTCTGAATTCGTATAAATTTCTTGAGTTTCATTGGCGGTAGATTTGGATACATTTCATTCAACTTTCTACATGTCCTGCTGATAATTTTATCACACTGTACAAAAATAATAAACAAATTCACAAGAACTTCATTTGAATAAATTATTTCCATCGTTTCTGAAGGTATTTCTAACTTCTGAAGTGATGAAAGCGTCGATATTATTAGTAGATTGTCACAACGTTGCTGTCAAATAGTAATCATGCTTAGCAAATACCAAGGGGATACCATGTTCAAGGACCATTTTCACAAATAAGTGCTCATAAGTCCGAAACTTGACTAGTTAGGTAAAGGTATGATATACATGGATAAAACGGAAATTCTAGCAGCTTTTCGAATTTTCAATAATATACAGTGTATTCCATTTGAAGTAAACAACTTGCAGTCACTTTTTCAAGCTAACAAAATAACTGCATTTTTTGACCACCCTGTATTGAAATAACGGAGATTAGGCTGAAGTGTATGAAGCCACCAAGTATCAGCAAACTTAAACCGAAATTTCGATATCCTTGTATTTCTTAGCTCAAAGATATCAGAGTTTTTAGAGGTCTCGATTTCCGACGAAAAAAAAAGAAAATCATTTTTATTTCGAAAACGGTAACAGATAAGTATAGGGAAATATCATGAAAAGTTGTTTGGAAATTGTTGGAGATTCTAAAAATAATATAATATACAGGTAGTTCCATTTGAAAAATCAAAGTTGCTACTACTTTCTAATAGAAGTGGCAACACCGCATTAACGAAAATATTTTAGTTAGAGAATGTCCAACTATGTCCTTTATTGAATTTTCAGAGTGATCCGTTGTATGGTTCACCAGAAACGTCTAATGTGCCATCCACCGTGAATCACCCTGTATATATATATATATATATATATATATATATATATATATATATATATATATATATATATATATATATAAATATATAATATTCCCTTTATAAGAGTATTCTAAGTTGACAAATGAAATACGTTGAATTTTGAAGAAAAAAGATAAGAATTCCGATCCAGAAAAATATAATTAAACGAATTGCCTTAAATAATAACTATGACCCCATAATAACATACAATATGATAGATAAAAAGTTTTTCAAAAATGCGATTAGCCAGGTGTATCCCCTTACCAAGAGTAATATCAAATATAACAGCCTCACGTTTATCGAAAATTCAAGTAAAAAACTCAAATCACTTTTATCTAAGCATAACATCAACAGTGCTCACCGTACCGGAAACTAACAAAATTAATTGTGGTGATTGTAATAAGTTTTACATTGGTAGAACTTTCAGAAGCTTTTGGACCAGACGTACCTAGCTTTATTATTCAAAAATCGTATTCACATATTGCAATGCATTTAATCCAAAAAAATCATTCAATTTTGATTAAAATATTAAATTTTGAAGGTAAGAGAATTAAACTTAATTTTCTAGAATCATTACAGATAAATAAATACAAACATTCAAGGCTCCTATTGAATAGCCAAATCGATCATACTAAAACTCCCCTTTTGAATATTTTCAAAATTACCGAACCAGGTACCTGACTAGCAGTTTAGAATGGGGTTTTCATGTTCTTCTAATTATTTGTAAACCATCCTTCTATTCATCCTTTTACATTTTCACACAATTCGTCATCTATTTATTTCATATATTCGATATATCGTTGGTAAATTGCGCACAGCGGTCAGTTTGTAGCCAGGTATACACAAAATGTTTCTTTTTCATAGGTAAATTGCGCACAAGTGACCTTAAAGAGGGTCTAGGTAAATGGCATACAACTTTCTACCGATTCCACGAATTTTAAAAGTTACCAGAGATTCTAAGGATTATCCTCTAATGACTTTACGATAACAATTTGAGGCGTAGGTACATAGATCAGTTCAGTTTTTGCATTCGTGTTAGTAAGTTCGTCCGATTTCTAAAATGGAACAAATGCTGAGTGAAAAGAACAAAACGCTAATAATAATAGAAGGAGCTAAATTTCGCAAAGGAAGAATCCTTGTTTCTGGCAAAACTCATTGGCGTTGCACAAATAAAAATTGCAAAGCCAAATTCTATACCATTAATGAGAAAGATATCATCGACAGGGATCTCATCCATAATCATGATATAGATTCCGCAAAACAGCCTAACAAGGAAAGCTGAAGAAGAAATATCAGTTACGCCATTGAAAGTGATACATAAGGAGATAAAAGGTAAGAAATGTCAATGTGCTTAGGCATAATTGAGATTAATATATTCTTATACTGTTCAGAAACCCCGAAGTTCTTCAAGAACTCACATCAGTGGACATAGGATACATACGGAAGAACTTATACAATGCGCGTCGAGCATATTTGCCTCCGTTGCCGAAAAGCGTGCAGGACGTTCAAGAAGCATCAGACTCGATGTCTATTAAAACGATACAAGAAAAAAGTTTTTTAATAACAAACGATCGAGAAAATAACATTGTAATATTTTCATGCTTCACAAATTTAAATTTTTTGTGTTCTGTAGAAGTAATTTACGTAGACGGCATATTTCAATATTGCCCAAAGTTTTTTTACCAATTGTTCACTCTACACGGATTTAAAAATGGATAGTATGTACCAGCGGTTTTTGCATTACTTCCATCTAAAGCCACTTCTACTTATGTTAAACTGTTTTCAACAATTCAGATGGAATGTTCAAAATTTGAATTAACGTTGAATCCAAAGAAAATAGTTGTAGATTTTGAAGATGGAATACATTCAACGCTGTATAAGGTTTTCCATGTATCTGAAATAGAAGGATGCATTTTTCATTTAAAACAGGCCTGGTACCGGAAAATTTTCCAATTAGGGTTGTTCGTAGAATATCGTAATCAAAAATCGGAAGTAGGAAAATGGCTAAAACATTTGTTTGGTTTACCTCATTTGCAACCAGAGCAAGTAAGTGACATGTTTTGCTTTGAAATGATGGCTGAAAAACCCGAAGGTGATGCTATCACGAAATTTGATGATTATTTAATTAATATGTATATAGATGAAAATTCAAGATTTCCTCAATAGTTATGGGCAAAAATGTCCCCAAGCGTTTCTCGCTCTACAAACGCTTGCGAATCGTTTCATTCGCATTTTAGTGCAAGTTTCTACACTTCCCATCCAAATATTTTCAATTTTATACAATTATTAATTACATTTCAAACAATGTCCTATATAAAAATAAAAAGTGCAAATACCTGTACAAATAAAGTATTGCGTACAAGAACTCAAAAGAAAGTCGAGTTCTTGGACCAACAAATAAGTTTTTATAAAAATAGATTGATAGATTTAAGCACTTATGTAAAATCAATATGTTACCACAATTTGCCCAAATAATTTGTGTTTATTATATTTTTGAGAATAAAATTTTGTTTCTGTATAATGTAGGTATTTAATAGGATGATAATGTAGTCTGTTTGTACATAATGAAATTTCAGTTTACAAGAGGTGTTCTTTTCATCAACTTTTATTCGTTGATTATATCAGAAAGAATTTTTGAGGAGATACCGTTCTAAGGATACAATTTGACCGCTGTGCGCAATTTACCTATACAGAGACTTAATCCCCTGGCTGCAACTACCTGACGAACCCTTCCCAAATTTGGGAAACTTCTTGACCACTGTGCGCAATTTACCTACGCCCATCGGAAAAACATACCTATTCAGTTTGCATTTAGCATCTGAAGCAATATTTTATTTAATAAATGTGCAAATTGTTTTATAAGCCATTGTTTTAATAAACTTAAATAGAATTTAGTTATTTTCATTCATGACTCAGATTATTATTTTGGAAAAATATATTGCATAAGTAATTTATTAGTATGTTTTAAAATAATTTGACCTTCGTTAAAAAAATGTACCTGTGCGCCTATGAACTCAGAAACATCTTTGATTATTTTGTTCCATATTGAGAAGTTGAGAACTGATAGAAATAAACAAATTCGCTGGAATATTGATATGTCAGGTTTTCTGCAGCTGGCTTGATCAATTGTTATCACCAGGAAACGAGATAAATGTGGGAAAGTTTATGTTTGTCTTCGATGTGTTAGTCATACTTGGCTTCACTTTTATTTATATTTTTATTACGCCTTGATATATCGTCCTCTACTGGATTATTCATATTATATGATTTTAGTATATTATCTTTTCAATACTTTGAAAGAAATATGAAATGTGGAGCAAGTATACTTCTACATACGTCTATGTGCTATTATTAACGAAAATTTAAAGCAATTTGAAATTTTCAAAAGAATGGAAAAAAGGCTTTACTAATTCACAAGCTCCTTTCTCACCTACTGAAGAAAAGGAAATAAGTGTTACATCTTACAAGTTTTGTTTCGTCATGCGAATCGGTAAAAATATTTTCATTGTTTCTTTTAGCACCGCTACTCAAACTGGAAAAAAAATTGCTTCTGTTCTCGACGGCAGTAACCCGCGCGTTATTTGAATAAAATATTTCAAGAATAATATACACTACCTACCCGCCGAAATTGAAATCAAAATTGTTCACAAACGTGTAGTAGATTTAAATAAGCATTTCTATTGTAATGAACTTTTCATATTGTAAAGCTTTCAGTTTTCAAATAACTAGTAATGTAATTGTTTGTAAGAATACACTGTTTAACTTACAAAAATATGCTTATCAATATTTATACATAAAAATTATAAGGAGGAACCTTGAAAATAACCTTGGCAAAAATAATGAACCTAAAGATTCACCATATAATAATGTAGATAGGATTTTACGAAGGATTTCATCCAATATGTATGAATAATTTTAGATTTGTACAACCATGGAAACTACTGGTGGAAACATTAGCTATACTGATAGAATAAAGGACGATAATTTTTTCAAAATTGTATTTGGAATTGAAAAAGTATGTGATCCAGAGAATTATCAGGTAATAAAATCTGGAATTTCATATTTAGTGGAAATTTCAAACAAAAATAAAGAATCAGATAGTGAAGTAAATACGAGAGAGCTACTGATTGTCATTCTGTATGTTTTGAAGATATATAATAAAAACCAATTTTTTCACGAACCTAATAGCACAGATTCAGATACTACAGTATCTGTGATCAGTCATGTAGCCGAAATTTTCAAAAACTTTGAATATGAAAATGAATATATTGATGAAGATTTCTCGAATGAAGATGTAAACTGCGAAATTGGGACGGTACTCATTGTCATTTTGTATATTTTAAAGATAAATAATGAAAAAAAAAATTTCAGATACCTCATAGTATAGATTCAGATACTTCAGTATCTGTGATCAGTATCAGTGACGAAAGTCATAGCGTAGAAAATTTCCGAAGCTTTGTAAATCCAAATAAAAGTATTGGTGGAGATTCTTTATACAACTCCGAAATTTTAGAGGTAATATTAGTAGTTCTGTACGTTTTAAGGGCTGTTATTAAGAGAAATATATTTTAGGAAATGAAAAGTAATAAGTAAAACACTTGTCTAAAAACCACTAACTGTAAAACCATTTTTTATTCGAATATGTCCCCTGATAACGGACTGAGGGGAGAACCCATAAGCAGACCTGAATTCTGTAAATATATTTTGTTCTGGAATCTAAAAAAAATCTGTCTCAAAACAACATTAAATAATGTTGAGAATTCTATTTTTTTCAACTTCCTTTTTAACTCAAATTAAAACTAACGTATAACAAGCGTCAAAATTGTTGGATACCTTTTTCCTAAGGAGAGAAGTTATCCCAATGAGTTCTGAACCTCCCGAATTATTCGGACTTGTTAAAGTACACAAGGACGACCTACCCATTAGACCAGTTGCGTCGTTTTCGAAAGCACCTTCTTGTGAACTTTCAAAATTTCTTAACACAACTTTCAAAGAGCATACTCATTTCTCTCCAAAATATAGTGTGAAAAACTTAATAGAACTTATACAACAATTAGACAAAATTGATTCCGATAAAAATTTTAAATTAGTGTACTTCGACGTATCCAACATGTTTCCCAACATACCTACGGAAGAGTGTATACCTCTAATTGAAAACATCTTAGAAAATCAAAAAACCCCTCCAGCAATACAAACAGAATTCTCAACATTATTTAATGTTGTTTTGAGTCAGAATATATTTACAGAATTGTCTGCCTATAGGTCCCTCAGCACGTAATTAGCGGACATATTCATGGACAAAATGTAAATCACAATATTAAAATCAGATCTATCAAAAATACATATAATTTTTTGGTACCGCTATGTGGATGATATCTTAGTTGGATTCAATGGGACAGACCGACATATTAACTTATACCTGACGTATCTAAATTCAGTACATGACAAGATCAAGTTCACGGTAGAAACAGAATAAAATAATTCGTTGAATTTTCTCGACCTAACAATATCGAAACAACAGGATAAATTTTCGTACAGAATATTCAGGAAACCTTTCTCAGACGCCATCATAAGTTATAATTCTTTTAGTCCAATTAGCCATCGACTCGCAGTTCTCAACTCAATGATTCATAGGGCTTCTTTGGTTCCTTTATCGAAACAAGACCTCATGAAGGAAATTAACGTGATTCGTACGATAGGTATTAACAATGAGTTTCCACTCCATATCCAAGAATAATAAATACTTAGTTTAATTTCGAAAAAAGAGAAACATTTCATCAATAAACAATTATATGGACCATACTGCAATAGTAATAATAAAAATGAACAAAATTTTGTGAGCATCCCTTATACGCACATCCCTTCTTCGAAGATCATTCAATTCTTCAAAAATAATAATTTGAGTACTGCTTTTTCGAGTCATAGCAGATTGAATAAAATGATTTTTTAATAATAAAATGTCAAAAGTCGATCCAATGAGAAAGACAGGAATTTATAGAATGGACTGTGAAGAATGTAAGTCATCATATTTTATATAGGTCAGACAGGGAGATGTTTTGAAATCAGACTAAAAGAACATCTATAAAACAGACAGTCAGCATTTCGGGAACATCCAGATTAAAAAGGAAATATCAGCTCATCCTCTTCTAAACCAAATATTCTTCATTACTGTGAAAAAGGTATGAAAATGAACTTCCTGACGCCATGAAAATAAACAAGCTTCAAAAATGCTATAACTACATTCTTCTCAAAGACCAGTTAGAGCTAAACCATTTAAACCTGTTAAATCTCTGATAATTTGGAAGACCCATCGATTCTATTTTAGCAACTCCAGGTAACGAACCAACATACGAATATTTTCAAATCTTTGTAATATGTATTCAGTCTTGATAAAGATGTCGAAACTAGTCGACTAAAAAAAGTATTTTCAGTTTGTGGTTTTTAGACAAGTGTTTCACTTATTACTTTCCATTTTAGTATGAACTACCACTGAGTTGATTCATCGTCCATCGAATTTATGTTTTAGGAAAACAAAAGTAGAAATTCGGGTCCGACAAAAGTACGTAGTGGAATTAATGAAACGAAAAATGTACAAAACTTGAATAGCCGTCAGCTAATGGACAAAGTAGTGAGTAATATTTGTTATTATTATTTGAGAAATTTACTTATTTTCTTATTGAATAAGCATAGTTTCAAATAAGTACAATATAGGTTTTGAAAAAATTACTTGAATTATTCTTGAGATTTTTGAGACAAAATTAGACTCTTTTAAATTTCAACCTTTCTTCATATTCATGTTGAAGCCTTTCCCATTATTAAATGTTTCAGGATCTTGAATATAAAGTTGAAGTAAGCCACCGTAGTAGTGGAATTTGGGACAAAAGGGACCGATGTGCATACTGCGACAAAGACGTAACAAACTTTTCGATACATTTATTTCGCAATCACTCTACAGAAAAACGTGTATCAGACATTCTAAGCATTTCAAAGGGTAGTAGGAAAATAAAACAAATGATTGATATTTTACGCAAGCAAGGAAATTTTACAGTACTTTCTGAGAAAATAATTCGACCTGTACAAAGACTAACTGCATCCACTCTACAATCTTGTTCAACATTTTTACCATGTAAATTTTGCAAAGGTTTATACAAAAAATCATCGTTTCGTAGACACGTCAACAAGTGTGTTTTAAATTTTGAAAATCAATAATCTAACGCTCGTTGAACAAGTGAAGGACTAACCTTGCATTTACCGGAGAAAACAGAAGTTTTAAATACAATTCACACCGGCCGAATATCTTCAATAGGGAAAAGAGATCCACATGTCAGTATGCAGAAGATCATTCAAAAAAACATAAGAGGCCACATATAAAACATATGGTTATTAACAATATTCGCAAGTTGGTCAGAATATTAATTTTAATAACAGATTTAATATAACATTACAACATTACTTCTATGTAGCCTTTAAAACAAAATATTTCTATAAAATGGTCGCTGCATGTAAAATTCTAACTGGCTACAATGAGTCAACAAAAAATTTTGAAGCACTCCTTGGCATTACATTTTCGAACTCACTTATTAACAGTTTGTTCAGCGGCAATAACATTATTATTTAAAAAAGATCCAATTTTCGCGGTAGAAAACCATGAAGGAAAAACTAAGGAAATTAAAAATTTTAGGAAACCTATAAAAAAACAACTGGAAATTCAAGATGAGAAGTTTGGCATTCAAAGACCTAACTGGAAAAAAATGTTGTTACATAAAAAACTACCAGTCACTCAGGATATTCCTTTATTCAATAAGTACTGTAACAAAAATGGTTCAGAGGCAGCAGAAATTTTCAAACAAAAAATAAAAAATATTGAAGCATTCAACAATTTATCAGAAATTGTTTTAGTTTTAACAATTTGGCTAAGTAGAAAAAAAGTTGGGGATGTACAATACATCAAAATAGAATCCTATACTTGTAATAAAACAAACCAAGAAGATTGCTTTAATGTTCTTCCGAAGACGAAAAAGAGTTATCTAAAAATTTTTTAACGTATTTTTTCTATAGAAAAAGGGATCAAAGCTATTCCTATACTCTTTCGAAATATATATAGGAATATATTGAACTTATGTTAAAATTTAGAAGCGAGACTGATTCGATCCCAAAATAAAATCCATTTTCATTTGCTTTATTGGGATCTTCCTCAAAATGCATCGATGGTTCGAATGCATTACGAAAATATGCAAGTTTCAAAACTAAACTAAAATGATAATTTTCACGAAAATCAGTAAAATTTGAATTTAGAATGAATCACAGTTTTCTTTAGTTCTAAAAATGCCACTACTAAATAGTTTTTTGACACGTAATACTTGCATAATAGTCCTTTTTCAAAGGTCTAAATCACAGATAAGCACACTTTTTGATCCTTTATATCTCGACTAAGTTGAATTCAAAAATATAAAAACGTACAGCGTGTTAAGTTAAAAATTAATTTGGTTTATGCCAAAGCTAAATTTTTGTCAATAGATTTTATACTAAATATATATATATATATATATATATATATATATATATATATATATATATATATATATATATATATATATAATAAATTCGATGGACGATGAATCAACTCTGCGGTAGTTCATATTTATATTAAAAATTAAATAATAAGAAAACAACTTGTCTAAAAACCACAAAATGAAAATAACTTTTTATTCGACTAGTTTCGCCTGTTACAGCATTATCAAGACTGAATACATAATTGCAAAGACATCGCTTGAAAATATAAGTATTTCGGTTCGGTACCTGGGGGTGGTAAAATGTAATCGATGGGTCCAAGTTAACAGAGATTTAACAGTGGGGAGTGGTTTAAGTCTAACTGGTCATTGAGAAGAATGTAATTATGCGATTTTTGGATCTTGTTTATTTCCATGGCTTCCAGGAAGTTCATTATCATACCTTTATCACAGTAATGAAGAATTTTTGGTTTGAAAGAGGATGAGATGTTATGTTTTTTTGACTCTAGATGTTCCCTAAATGCTGATTGTCCGTTTTTTAGATGTTCTTTTAGCCTGCTTTCAAAACATCTCCTGGTCTGACCTATATATGTTGAATTACATTCTTCACAGTCGAATAAAAAGTTATTTTCATTTTGTGGTTTTTAGACAAGTTGTTTTCTTATTATTTAATTTTTAATATATATATATATATATATATATATATATATATATATATATATATATATATATATATATATATATATATATATATATATATATATATATATATATATATATATGACAATTCAAGTTTATTAAATATAGATCATTTTAAGTTTAGAACATATTTATATTTTATAAATATGAATTACTCTATTATGGAACATTGTAAAATTTATTTGAAAAATGTATATTCTATTCTTTGTACAACATTTCTAAAAATTAATTTGTGCTAATAAATTATAGAGGTATATAAAAACATTTTATTTTTTTTATACAATGATACGACAAAGATGTAAGAATCTATACAGTCAACTAATAAAAAAATTTAATACAGGTTTTCATGACTAATAAAAATAAGAAAAATTTGTGTTTACATAATTATATTCAAATAATATATAATTTTGTATTCATTGATGTTACTTCCTAGGGTAGGTGGTCTCTTCTTTTTTTAAGTTGCCACACCAATGCATTATCTTTCATTATCTAGCGGATACTAGAATAAACTGCCTCTTCGACTTCGGGTTGGTACATTTCTAAACTCGCAATATACTATGTATTCTGCCTGTAATGAAAAGTTTACTGGTTTGATTATTTCGAAAAATTAAGTATAAATTACATCTCAATAGTCCTAAGACCGAAGTTAGAATTTCAAGCTAGATCAGTGGCGGTACTCAGCTTCTGTGCATGGGACTCTAATAGTTGGGGTTAACACTGTACATACAAAGAATATTCGTTTTGGAGTTTATGAAGATAATTAAATTTTGGCTGTGAACCTCCTTTTTTGTTTTTCTTGTAGAAAGTAGAGTTTTGAATTTTTTTTAAGTTAATTTTTGATATTTCACCAACAGATATCAAGTTTTAAAGAAAACAGTGTATACTCCAGAGTTATATCATTTAAAGTTTTCAATTATTTTATTTTTGCATAACAAAATCTTCAAATATTCCAAACTTCAGCATAAGTATCTTTACATTTTTGTGAAACTTGTCGGTAAAATTTTGAAAATATACTAGAAAAGTTTAAAAAACCATTTTTTCAAGAGAAACAGAATACTCAGGGGCTTCACGCCCGAAATTTATTTTTTTTCTTCTTATTTCAAATCGAGTTTTTTCTTTACAAAAATATTCTTTGTAGGCGTAAAAGCCGCTATACAGATTAGTGGAATTCCCAGGGCCGCCACTAAGCTACATTACTAAAGGCTGCAGTACATTATTTATTTAATTTTCTACTGGCTTCCAATTCCAATTTACTTTATTAAATTGAATTCATCGCGAAACACTAAATTTAGGTTATGCTTAGATCTTTTCTTCATGATTAAGACTGAAGAACCACTATAAACCAAATTTATCCTTTGATGACTTTTTTGTATATGAATTAAGTATCAAAAATATGCTCGGTGATGAAAATGTCCTTCTAATAGTATGCATTATTTTAAATTTTTTCATTATTCATTTCTCAGAAAATTTAACACCTTCCTTTTTCAGCCAATTGTAGACTTTTATTCTGTTTCATATCTATGGCAACCTAAAAAGTTTTTTTTTTTCTAGTTTTTTGCCAATAAGTCTTAAACCGTTAGAGATAAGTATCCTATTATATAATACTTTCAGTTGATAAATTTGTTCTTCTTTTGAATGCTGCTATAAAATATAGGGTGTCCCATTTGAAATTAATGCATAAATTTCAATTTTTTGTTCTACCAAGAAAATATCATTTTGTGCACACCCAGTATGAGATACATTCACTCTCATAATTTATTATGTTGAACTTACCTAAAATGATTCTCTAACAAAAATTTCGGAGCTAATGAATATAAAAAAATTTTCATGAAAGACTAATTTTCCGTTATTTTCCTTCGAAATATTAAAATTGCTATTAACCTAAGTATCATATATATTCAGTATAATCCATTTGATAATTGAGAGAAATTGATCTTCTTTTTCAAATAACGTAAACATTTGGATAAAACGGTATCAACCATCTGATTGATTGCAGAGGAGAGAAATAAATTGAATTAATCTTACTTTTCGCGAAGAAGTGAAAACAGTATGCTATTAGGAAGAAATTGCTGAGGATAAAAAAGGAAATATAAATCTGCCTTTTCGCTCTCGTAGCACTGAACGTGAATTCTCTTACATCGAATATTGCTGATCAACCTCCGTGTCTCGGACGGATCCCAGCCGGTCTCGCTAACTATTTGCCTGAGGGTCCCATTGAAATTGAATTCCTGATATATACCTGCAACCATTCTTGTCAGTTTCTTCCTTTCCTTCACTTATATTTAATTCTACCAATTTTTGCCGCCAGACAATTCGAGTTAGAGTCTTCAGTTTACCAACCAAGTTTTCCTAGATTCGAATATTTCTTTCAATCATTCTTTCCGTAGATAAATATATATATATATATATATATATATATATATATATATATATATATATATATATATATATATATATATATAAATATATATATATATAAAGATATATATATATATATATATATATATATATATATGTATGTATATAACTTTTTGATAATTATTAGCAATAACACGCTTGGTGAATCTCAAAAAATTCGATTTTATTAAAAAGTTGACGTTTCGCCACGGCATTCGTGACTTTTTCAAAACTTTTGAAATATTGAAATTTCTTTGACATTTATTGATTGGAACAAATTTGAATAGTTAAAAAAAAATACTATGTTTCATCAAAATTTTTTTGGCTGTGGCCGTTCTCTGTTATTTATTACGTGCTGTTCAGTCCAATATAGGCCTTGGTTACACAGTGAAATATTGGGTGTTGAAAAAATGACACTAACACAACCTAGTGTTTCAACACTTTGTGCCAGCACAAACAGTTCTACCTAAGGCAAATACATAATTTTGAATCAATCTTTTCTCGATTTTTTAATTGCAAATTCTCTAGTTCAGTGTAGCATATCTAACGCTTCGCAGATAAAATTTTCGATACTTTAGTAGCCAAATTTGTAAGCCTATTCTGATTCATAGCAGATCTCAGATAGTTTTTAATTATTTTTAATTTTGAAAAAGATCTCTCACCATGAGCTACAGTGACAGGCGTCGTTAAAAAATCCTATTGTCATATCCCTGTCCTCTCATATATTTAATATCAATATTAAATTCTTACAAATAATTTAATAAAATAGCTGGGCAGAACCCTAGAAAATGCTTCCTAGTTTTTACATTCTTTGAAATGCCATTAATTGAAACAAATCTACAATCACACTTATTTGTTCTTCGTGGCTCACATCCAGTGCACAATAATCTAAATGACCGAATAGTATTCACATAATTTTAAAGTTGCAATTATAATTTGTTTTACTTTTTCACTTATCAGACAAATTATTTCATTTTGAATATTATGACCTAAATAATGTAGCATGTGAGTGCTAACTTTCTGAATTCTTCCAATGTGTTCATCAATTATTATATTATCAAATTTCGCAATTGATTCAATTAGCTTCAAACAATTACTATTACCTTTTTCGAAAAGTTTTTCATTACTTCCTCTGAAAGCTAGGTTTTTTCCAGCTAAATACTGAATTACGCAAATAATTCTTTCAATAACCGATGTCCATTTCTTTTTTACTAACTGAATTAAATTTTGGTTGACCGAGTCAACAGTTCTACCGTTTTCAATCGATTTTTTTTATATATATATTATATATATCCTTCTTCTCCTCCTTCTCAACCTGTAGCTATCCACTCCTGGATGTAGGTCTCTGCGGGCGTCCTATGCTTCGCTTGGTCTGCCCATCTACCTCTATCTAGTCTGGCCAGGTGACCCGCCCACTGCCATTTAATCTTAGCCACCTCTTGGATTATATCGGTAACTCTAGTTTGTCTTCTGGTATCTTCATTTCTAATTTTGTCGCGAAGTGAGACTCCTAGCATGCTTCTTTGCATCGCTCTTTGTGTTGTTAGAAGCTTATTTGCAAATGCTTTTGTTAAGCTAATTGTTTCCAATCCGTATGTTTGCACGGGCATTATATACTTTGCGTTTTAAATTTATAGGTATCATGCTGTTTTTATGAATGTGTCTCAGTTTGCCGAAAGCTGCCCAAGTCAATCTTATGCGCCTTTTAATTTCCTTTCCCAGTTTAACAATGTGTCCCAGGTATATGTATTCCTTTACGCATTCAATGTTATTTTCTTGGATGTATATGTTGATATCTTCAGCAGTTTCGTTTAGCATCTCCTGCAGTTCCGTGACGTTGTTACTTACTAGGAATATGTCGTCTGCGAATCTGAGGTGGTTAAGTCTGACACCATCTATATTAATGCCCTTGGTGTCCCACTCCAATTTTTTAAAGATGTCTTCGAGGGCCAGCGTGAACAATTCAGGTGAGATGGTGTCTCCCTGACGCACTTCCCTTTCCAATGGTATTTTGTTGATCGTACTTGTTTCATCTAATCTTATATGTATTGTCGCTTCTTTATAAATGCTTTCGATGATTTGGGTGTATCTCGAGTCTTTTCTTGCGTTTTGCAGGGCCATTAAGATTGACCATGATTCAACCGTATCGGAAGCCTTCTGGAAGTCAACGAAGGCTAGGTGTATATGTACGTTACACTCTGTGCATTTTTCTATGAGGGTACGTACTGTATATAGGTGATCTATCTTACTGTATCCCTTTCTAAATCACGCCTGTTCAACCGGTTGGTGAGAATCCAATTTTGATGTTAGGCGATTCGTTACAATTTTTGTGAAAAGTTTGTATATATGTGATAGGAGGGATATAGGCCTGTAGTTTTCGACGCTCGTGTTATCGCCTTTTTTGAACAGTAGTATAACCTCAGAGTTGCACAATTCAGTTGGTATTTTACCGGCATGAAGACATTTATTCAACAGTATTCTTATTGTTTTCTGTAGAGTCTTCTTTCCCAGTTTCAGCATTTCTGTAGTTACTTGGTCTTCACCTGGGCATCCGTTTTTCATTTGTTTCAATGTTGTGTTTATTTCGCCCTCCGTGATATCTGGGAGATCTTCAGATCCGACATTCATGATGTTTATCTTTGTTACTGTATATATATATATATATATATATATATATATATATATATATATATATATATATATATATATATATAATTTGGTTTGCAAATTCCTTTCGAGAAGACCAAATTCCACTCCACTAACCTAGATATTCAAAATTTGAACACGAAATATTACAAGGTAAACCGATACAAAACACCTGTTATGTAATTACATATATATATATATATATATATATATATATATATATATATATATATATATATATATATATATTAGACCTATGTCGATTGATCATTTGTCGAGACCCGGGTCGATCATGACCCATTCGTATGGTGATCGGGTTAAAAAGATTCGATCATTTCGATCATTTGGGTCACAGGTCGCAGTTCCTTTGTAACGAATGACGAACGCTGAACCGTTGAACCGGGTAGAATATATATTAATAAGATAACCTACATTAATGAAAACAACATAAAAATGTTGAAAAAGGAAATAACTAATAGTTTTTAATATCAAAAATGATAATTTACTCCAAACTGTGATTAAGAAATAAAATTTGAGAGGCTCTTTTCGTTTTTAAAGAGCTTTTATTATAGATAGACGCTTCGTTAATCTATATAAATGTGGATAGAGGAGACGACGATAATATCAACTAAGTTGACTAAAACACGCAAGCAAAACCTGAATATAAAGTCACTTGTCGCGTTCATACCTATATATGTCACTGATTCGATCTCAAACTGAATTCGATCTCGATCACGACGCGATCGAGTTCGCGACCCAAAAGACAGAGAGATCGACAGTAGGTACATATATCAGCATGTCACTGATTCGATCTCAAACTGAATTCGATCTCGATCAAGACGCGATCGATCGAGTTCGCGACCCAAAAGACTGAGAGATCGACAGGTCGCGACTCTTCTACGCGAGCGTTCCTGAAAATATCGGTTCCTTTTGGATTACGTGTCAAAATTCAAAACAACACGAGAAAGAGTGCGATGAATGAAAGCATGTAAACGATTGTATCAGCAAGCAATTAGTTATCTACTGTTGTGTAAAAACATATGAAAATAAAGTGCAATTTCGTTAGTCTTGTCAACTAAATCGGGATCGGGTTAAATAAGATCGGGCCTTTTAGAAATTCGTGATTCGATCACTCGTGTATAGGTTGCGATCGAATCGAAAAGATTCGATATATATATATATATATATATATATATATATATATATATATATATATATATATATATATATATATATATATATATATATATATATATATATATATATATATATATATATATATATATATATATATATATATATATATAAATATTATATATATATATATATATATATATATATATATATATATATATATATATATATATATATATATATATATATATATATATATATATATATATATATAATATATATATATATATACAGGGTGTCAGTTTCAAAAGGAGCAGCACTCAATATTTCTTTATCTAATGATTCTATGAAAATTTGGCGAAACACGTAAATTTCACTATCAATGAGGACGACTTTTGAGGTATTTGTTGTTGTATTATATTTTTTTTCTTTTAAATCACCGCATTCATTAAGTGTATTTAATTCATAAAATTAGAATAATGCAAATTTTCAATGGTGTTGTGTTCACTGTGCCACAATAGCCATTCATTCAAAAGCATTTAATAAAAATTATGTTTCAAAATTTTTCCTCATTCCCTTATTGTGTTTATTTCATGATTAATTCCAACATCAAATGAAAACAATAATACAAGAACATCTTCCATAATTGATCTATTCAATAGAAATCAAAAAACTTGTTCATTATCATAATGAACATTCATTTCTGAAAGGGCATACATAAGACATTCTTGTCCATTTCTATGACGATAGAATGATTTCAAACTCAAGGATTTCCATTGTAATGCGCTATCGTTCGCGGATGAACCTTATATAGTCTAGTCAATAAGTGCTTTTTTTTCACCTTTTGTCAGCAGTCGCGGAACAGATATGAGCAATGTGTCATTCGATTTGGAATAGAATGTAGATAGTTTTTGATAAAAATAAAGTTCTTCTCGCGAAAATGGTAAAAGTTATAAACAATTTACTGAAAGAACAAAAGTGGGGTTCGGTTTTCTGCAAATACCCCAAAAACTAATTGAGATTTTCGATATTTCGAAAGATTCGAAAAGAGGAGGAAACTTCCTATAAGGATGTCTCAACTTCCGAAACTGTAGGATCAATAATAATAATTTTCTGAGAGGGGTACAAATACGGCCGAAAACGGGTAATCTGGCTTGCGGAAGCCACTCCCATTTTGGTCACTAATAAAAAATTATTTAACCATATTAAATAGAAAAATTAATGAATAAAAAAATTCAGGCGCTCGCTGAATAGCTGAATGAACTATAATCCGGTGGCAAACAAATTTTATCACAATTTTTCAATTGGTTATGCAATAGTTATTATCAATTTTTTTTGGAGTTGCACATGAAGATTGTGAGTTTTGTAACTGTTCAACTATAGATCTGAAATTTTTTTCTTTCTTGGAGCTATTATTAAAATGCTTCTGAATAGATCCTTTTTGAAAAAATTTGAAAATTTTAATTTTTCTGTTTTTTCATCTACAATTTACGTAGTTTCAAAATAAAAAAAAAAGTTTTTTATAATAATTTCAATAAATCAGTTTTTATCATCGGAAGCTGTTTAAATAGAGTTTTTTTCAATTTTCATCTCTTATTGTATGAAGAATTGTTATAAACAAATGCGTTGTTAATAATTTAATATTGAAAAAAAAAATTAATGATTATTTAATTTCTTTTATTTCGAAACTACGTAAATTATCAATAAAAATCTTATAAATGAAATTTGTTGAATTTTTACAAAGTGAATCTATAGTTTAACAATTATCACACTTGCAATGTTCATGTTCAAGCAGCAAAAAATTATGAATTAACTATATTGCATAACTAAGTGAAAAATCGCGATAAAATTTTTTTGCCACTGGATCATTCACCTGTTCAGTAAGTGCCAGAAAGTGTCCAAAATGGGCGTGGCTTACGCAAGCCAGGTTACCCGTTTTCGGCCGGATTTTTACCCCTCTGAGAAAATTATAAATATTGATCTTACAGTTTCGGATGTAAGACTTCATTATAGGAAAGTTCCTCCTGTCTTCCAATCTTTTTCGAGATATCAAAGATCTCAATTAGTTTTTGAGTTATTCTCAGAAAACCAAACCACTCTTTTAATCTTGTTGACTAGATAATATATCGGAGTACAAATGTGTAATATAATTTTGATGAAGGAACATGAATGTGAATTTCGTTATGATTAGCTACAAAATAAATACTGAATTTATAATTCATTGTATTATATTATATTTGATTAGCAGCAAGGCAGCTTAAAATCAATGTATTTAGCTCCTCATACAGAATCAATTTTTCTTTCTGTTGATTATTTGGGTTGTTCATAATATAATTTTGATATCAATAAAACCTTTATCACCAAACAAAGATTACCCGATCAAAAAAAAACCTCCTTGAAGAAGATTAAAACAAAAACTGGTGTCAGATCCACTCAAAACAATAAATTGACAGTTAGGTTGCTCTTGTATGTGTTGTATCATATCGCCCCCTTAGTGCAACAACTAGATAACTCGAATTTTATGCATTTTGAGTTATCCAGTTAAAGTTGACCTATTTTTCATGCTCTTTTCAATGCAACATTTAGATATCTAGTACGAGCAACCAAACTCGTTTAAATAGTGAGCAGAAATAGATAACTCCGAAAATGCACATTCTATAACAAGACATCTTGAGCTATCTAGTTGTAGCACTGGCATTACTGAGTTACTCGCCGGCAACTTCTTGGTCTCTATGAGATATCTAGTTGTGTGCTTGAAACAACAGGTGGATTTCTGTGCTACTGAATTGGTTTTACAGTGTTTTTCAAACGGTGTCAATGCAAAAATGATGTCAAGGGGTAAGAAGATTTTGGAAATTCTGCGTAGTCAATCAAAAAATTAAGTATCTTTGTATAAAAGTCAACTACCTCTTAAAAAATTAAAAATACGACGACCTAATGTCTTTTTTCAAAATGAAACCTCCGGCACTCCCTAGCTTGTATGAAGCATTTTATCAGAGTCTCCCATTCCAAGGAGACCAAAGTAAAAGGCTTCATAACACAGAATCTTCCGAAAGTGATGTCACTGATATTGATATTTAAGTCGTGTTAAGTGTTGAAATATTTTGTGTTTTAGTTGAACCATTCTTTTTCATTTTTCATTCCAAATAAAGTCGTATTTAATAAGTGATTTGCTTTTAATTTCTAGTGGTTATAAATAGATAACTATACTTTTTTTGACTAGATTTTCAGCAACAACTAGATATCTCAAGTTTTTGATCAAATTCTGCAAATATATAAAACCTGATTGTCTATAAAATTGACTATACATAATATGATATGCAACATATCTCTATACACTTCAAATATTTTTGACTGCTTAACGGTTGTATTTTAGTTTTGAAACTTTAAAAACGATTTTCTCGAAACTATAAATTTCAAGTTACCTAGTTGTTATATCTTTCATTTACTTCAATCACTTAATAGTTCTGTTTATTGTGCACAAATATAACTATAACTATATATAAATACCTATACATGCTTTAACTGTTGCCGGTATACCCTAATATATACGGCAGTATACTAATAATCTCGCCATGAATGGTGGGCCATAGTACGTTGCGCAAAGGAACGTGATATTTCACTTTTAATTAACGCTCGATTTTACTCCTCATAAAATTTTCATACTAGCAAATGCTCTTCAACTGAAATTACTAAATTTCATGAAAAACGTTCTTGAAAAGAAAAGAAATCACTCCCGTATCTCACTGTTGACTTTTTATACAGTGCAATAGTCTATTCCTTATGAGTTAAACACAACTCAAAATTAGAGCAATATATTTTCTAAGACTTGTCGTCAGTCTTCAATATACCTGACATCATCAAAACGCCCCATCAGCGGACATCCTCCACAAGTGACAGTGTCCACTTAAATTGACACTAATTGCTGAAAATCTATACTTCCCTCTGAAAGGAGTTTTAAAGCTCTCTGGGCGTGAGAGGAGGAACATTTCGAGTCACCAGCTGAAGTGGAAAGCCTTGTCAGCCTGCTAATAGTTCCGATACTTTTCTACGTTCCTACATCTCGTCACTCCACCATCATAAGATATAATCCTACGCTCACATTTTGCTTTTATATATTGTTATTCCCAATAGAATACAGCTTTTTCTGCCATATGTTATAATATGGTTTTCTCTACCACAATTAAAATTATAATTGTTTAATTACTTTTATGGAATATATATATATATATATATATATATATAGCTTTTACTCATTTATGTAATAAAAGACGTAAATATGTATTGTTTAATATAGAAAACATAAGAACTGTTTATATTCCATTATAGCACCATTAAACATTTAGAAAATCTTCAGCGAAGAAATAGAGTTTCAGCATGGTAAGGGAAACCAAAGAAACCTTTACCTACGTAATGTTTGAAAATAAAAATAATAGGGTACTATTTATCTAACAACAAAGAAATTAGTCATGGGAAAAACATTAAAGATGTGGAGTAGAATTATCGGTATAGCACGTTTATATGGAAGCAGCCGTTGACACGTGTTTCGGACTCTTTGGTCCTCATCAGAACGGCGTAGCCAAGCATTGGATTGAAAATTTGAAGATGAAAATAGTACACCAAACAAAATCCTCTGATACGGAAGACAATCAATCACACAATTGTGGTTTATTGTTTGAACTCTCCGGTATGGGAGATTTGGTCAAACTTTGCCACGGAGGCGATTAATGCTATCCGCGAGAACTAAGAACGAATAAATAAACAATAACAAAGAAATTAGTCGCGGGAAAATATCAAATAGGTAGAGCAAAATTATCGGTATAGTTCGTTTATATGGAAGTAGCCGTTTTTAATGAAATTTTTTTATTTATTTAGAATTTCAAATCTTTTAAAAAAAGGTACTTACAGTTTAAAAAACAATGTTTGAAACTCTCAGCTTAAGTTTGGGGTCATTGCCATATTTTCAGCTTGCAATATTTAATTATTTATTCGAATTGTTGTTGCCTGTGATCTATTTTTAATCTCTTGATAATTATTAGCAATAACGTCAACTTTAAAATCGAGTTTTTTAAGATTCAACCAGCCTGTTATTGCTAATAATTATCAAGAGATTATATATATATATATATATATATATATATATATATATATATATATATATATTTATATATATATATATATATATATATATATATATATATATATATATATATATATATATATATATATATATATATATATATATATATATATATATATATATATATATATATATAGGTATGCATTTTTTGGCACCTCAAACCAAATTCAACATAATACCACCAAAATTTGTATGAATTCAATCAAAATTGTAGCATCTTTAATCTTCGGAGAAGTATGTTACTTGGTGTTCCATGAGTCGTTGAGGGTGTTACAATCCGGTGGCACAAAATGTGATAATTCACTATGAACTGCATATCTGAAATCAAGCATTTTGTGACTCTCTGGAGGGTATATAAAGCAATAAAAAAATATATATTTTTTGAGGATTTCTACATTACAAAATCCGCTCCACATGGAGTTATTGAGTTAGAGGATTGCAAATTTGTAAATGAACCATGTTAAAAAATTGCGTTATGGTGGTGTTAACTTTTCTCTGATTGCTGTCATGGTTATATACCTAGCTATTTCTTGTCTTTTACAGCTTTTGATGTTTTGCACATAACCACGGAGTCTGCAGATTGAGTTAAATGGTTGAAGTTTGGACCAAAGGTTTAGTTTATATACGGAAGCGTTAGTTGTGGGTTTCAATTATTTTTGTCAACTGCTGCCATTTCAATGAATTAATTTCGTGATTGGTTGTAGTTTTTAAGATTTTGCTAACCTCAACAGCTCCACCAGATTGATTTATTGGTTAGAGAGTCGGAATTTCGTACATACGTTGAGTTGATGTGAGGTGTTTTTTCGTTATTCTTATATTAAAAATTATGGGAGAATGCCTTTAATCAAAAAGCTTCGCTGCTCATTGTTTTTCTTTGAATTCAGCTTTTCAACGTTCTTTTGATGTTCATTCTTTGTAACTTTTGTTCATTAATTTCGATGAGCATGTATACCTTGTCGTAGACGGATAGCTAAGGATAAATATAATTTCGAATCTGTAGTCAATTTTTAGCAGATTCTCACTTTGAAAACCTGTTTATTAAAATGAGTGAGATTAGCAACGTTGGATCTAGGACCAAGATAGTTTTTCGTTTCATGACTTTTTATGATGCTTGGCACCAAAAACTCAATATCATATATCTATATATATATATATATATATATATATATATATATATATATATATATTTACATATATATATATATATTTACATATATATATATATATATATATATATATGTATATATATATATATATATATATATATATATTATATATATATATTTACATATAAATATATATATATATATATATATATATATATATGAATTCAATAAATGAAACTATCTTGTCTTCAAATTACCAAAATTATATTAATCAAGGTACAACCGGTTTCGTTGTTTCAAAACAACATCTTCAGGTAAACAACGGAACAACGAAACCGGTTGCACATTGATTAATATAATTTTGGTAATTTGAAGTCAAGATAGTTTCATTTATTAAATTCATCTTACTACCCAAATATGGACAATCTACAAACATGATATTTATATATATATATATATATATATATATATATATATATATATATATATATATATATATATATATATATATATATATATGTTCATATGTATGTATGTATAAGCTTATGTATTTTGGCGTTGATTACACGATAATTTTGAAGCAATAGGGTTGAAAGTTTGTAAATAGGTAGTTTTGTATATCTTGGATGGTATTGTTTTTGGTTCGAATTGGTTGAGGGGTTGACCCCTCTGGGGGGAAAATAAATTTTGTTTACACGATCAAGGTCGCAATTTTGGAACAATAAGGTTGAAAGTTTGTAAATAGGTTGTTTCGCATGATATCTTGGATGGGATTGTTTTTGATTCGAATTGGTTGGGGGGTTGACCTCCCTGGGGGGAAAATAACTCTTGTTTACACGATTAAGGTCGCAACTTTGGAGCAATAGGGTTGAAAGTTTGTAAATAGGTTGTTTCGCATGATATCTTTGATGGAATTGTTTTTGGTTCGAATTGGTTGAGGGGTTGACACCCTTGGGGGTGAAATAAAGATTGTTTACACGACAGAAGGCGCAATTTTGTAGCAATAGGGTTGAAAGTTTTCATCTAGATAGTTTTGTATGATATCTTGAACGGGATTGGTTTGCGTTCGAATTGGTTGGGGTGTTGATCCCCTGGAGGAAGAAATAAATCTTGTTCACATGATGAAGGTCGCTATTTTCGAGTAATAGGGTTAAAAGTTTGTAGGTAGGTATTTTCGAAAGATATCTTGGATGGGATTGTTTTTGGTTCGAATTGGTTGGGGGGTTGACCCCCGGGGGGAAGAAGTAAATCTTGTTCACATGATAAAGGGCGAAATTTTAGAGCAATAGGATTGAAAGTTTGTGAGTAGATAGTTTCGTATGATATATTGGATGGGATTGGTTTTCGTAGGAATTGCTTGGGGGGTTGACTCCAGGGAAATAAATCTTGTGTATACGATGGAAGGCCCAATTTTGTTACCATAGGGTTGAAACTTTGTAGGTAGATAGTTTCGTATGATACTTTGGATGTGATTGATTTTGGTACGACTTTGTTGGGGGTTGATCCCCCGGGAAAGGAAATAAATATGGTTTGCACATTAGAGGGCGCATTTTTTTTAAATTTGGAAATAAAATCATAATTTAATGAATATATTTTTCAAACTGGATACGTTATGAAAACCTGCTCTTCTAATGCAGCTCGCTGCGATAGAGTTTTTTTATAATACCACTCGCTCCTAGTTCATCACATAGTATATTTATCCATTGTCGTTCATTATAATCGAATATCATGCCGTAGTTCCTCACTTAGTTGAATTCTGAACGATACTATTAGCTGCAAACCGAGACTCCGGCGTCACATGATTAACGTTTGCTGCGATACATTGTAAATTAAACCACATGGAATCGTTAATTCACCTTGGTCAGTTATATACCTCTGTGAAACGTTATGAATAGGTGCCAGTTGACTTATTTACGATTCATGTATTTCAACAAACACAACCAGTATTCAACTCCTCTGATTAACAAACCGTACTAATTGGAAATCTGGGTTTGTAATTCATAGCTATGAAATGAAATTCATTATTTGGGATACTGAGATGGTGGACTATCAATAACCGATAGTAAGACAATCGTGAAATTCTCCAATATTTATATTTCAAATTTGTTACTCCCCTTTCGTTTCTAGTAACATTCATCATCTGCTTCCAAATATGATTGGATCTGGGTTTCAAGAATATTTTATCAACTTCAAATAAGTAGACACAATTATTCATTTTATTTGGAACATAATTTCTTGCTCTAACGCATTGATTCCCCCAGAGGTCCACGGGAGACTCGACGGCGATCTACGTTGGCGTTACAAAAATATGGGGGTTCACAATTCATAAGCGGGGGTCCACGAAAATTTATCTGGTTTCGATATTGAAGAAATAAAATGGTGTCTTGACTTCAGCTATCAATGTAGGCAGAAAATATTTTGAGTAGTTCAGCGACTGTTAGTTACTTGTAAAAACTTGCATATTCCATATTCAGTACGTCGACACTTGCAAAGCATCGCTCTCCATCGTCCACAACTCTTGTTCAGACTTGCAAAGGGTCGAAATACGACTTGTGGTGTGTGTGCTTGCAATCATGCATGAACTTGTTTGATTCTTTACCAATATACCTTGGCATACGAATGCCAAGGATAAAGGTTACTCATTTCTTTCCTGAATTTCGAAAAGAAAAGTAAAGCGAATCGATGATAGTGCTTTCCAGTGTCGGAAAAAGTACTTTGAAACAGGTAGAAGTCTTGATGAGAATATTCAGACATACATTCAACATTTAATTGCCCTGCATGATGACTTCAAAATCTGTTTTTAAGATATTCTGACGATGCAAATACCACAATGAATTTGATGAAACGGAAGTGGAGAATGTGATATTACAAGAGAAGCTACTCGAGCTTAGTACTAGCATAGTTCAGCATAGTACTGAAGGTGAAAAATGGTATCAAACATTTTGCCCGCAGGCAGAAATACCCGAAAAATATACTGGACAGTGGGGAATTGCGAAAAAGCTTTTGATAGCGTTTTCCTCGTCAAATCTCATCGAAAAAAGTTTAAGTGTCGTTACCAACCTTTTAACAAAAAAAAAGGAGCCAGAATTGCGGTTATTTCTAACGAAACTGAAGCCAAATATTGATAATTTGCTGTCAATCCATCAATCAATTTACTAATTCACCAACAAATTCTCACTTTTCTCTCGAAAACTGTTAATTCGTGGTTGGAACTCAGCCACAACGCAAATTTCCATAGTTATATCTAATCTTCACATTTTTGTCGAGTTTCGAGAATATGGTAGAAATGTAGCTGCAGGGGGTCCTCCGGAACCAGCAAAATTTTCAAAGTGGTCTATGAGACAAAAAAGTTTGGGAACCTCTGCTCTAGTGCATCCACACCTCTAAATCTTTCACTGGTCAATAATTCTTCAAACAATTTTTAATTTATGGTCATTAAGTTATTTTATAATTCCTCAACAGTTGGTGTAGTTAAATTAAAAAACTTGACAATCAATTGAGAAATGATGGAAATAAATATGTATGTGTCAGCTCCGACGCACGACTGATGTCGTTCGTCAGTTTTTCATATCTTTCAATGTTTTAATAACTTCAATCAATTAATAATTATATTTATTGTACACAAATATAAGTATCACTACATATAAATAAATACACTCTAAAATCAAAACACATATTGACGGTTACGTTGCTGTTGTATGTGTTGTATCATATTAGACCGTGAGCTAGCGCACATGAATTTGGAGTCATCGATAAATGTCTGGCATTTAGAGGTATGAAAAGTGTGATTCAGTTGATGAAAATAAGGCTGGTTTGAAGGGCCGACCCGTTTTCGAAAATTTGGAAAATTAATTTTGTTTTGCATAAATAAATTCATTTTTCACTGATCTCAAAGTGTCTGGCATTTGAATCGGAAATAGACATCAATAAGTAACTCCCAATTTTCAAATGCCTGACGGTTTCAAATAGTCGAAAGGGTGATTCATAGGGGTGAAGTTGCAGAACGAAAAACAAAAATTCATCGTTTTATTTTTGTCTGGCAATCGAAACAATGAAAATTATCGTCATGAAAATGATGAAAAAAAATTGCCAGACGGTTTCCAGTGTTCGGACTCGAGTTTCTCTGTGGAAAATTATGTGAAAATTTTTTACATTTTTCAGTGATCACTATTCGTCTGGTATTTTGAATACCTAAAGTTGATACACACACTTCTCGTCACAAAAAAATTGCCAGACAAATTGGCAAATGGAAAAATGGTGCCAGACGAAAGAAAATTCGTAAAAAAAAAATTGAAATTTCATTGATTTATTTTTGTCTGGCAATTTGTATTTGAATTAGAAATACAACTACAAACACAATATACAAATGCCAGACAAGTTGAGCTGTTCGAAAATTTATGAATTAATTGAAAAGATAGCAAAAAATAATGAAAAATTTCCTTTTTTTTTGTCTAATACACCATTTATTTATGTCCGTCATTTACAATTTTTTATGGAGTATTATATTATTACCTTGCTTGAAATGCCAGCCTGGTTGGGTTGTTCGAAAATTAAAAAAAAAAACAAATTAAATAATTGTGACAAATTTTTGAAAATTTCAGTGCTTTTTTCGTCTGGCGACTTGTTTCTCAAAGAAAAATAAACTTTCAAACTTAAATTAAAAATATCAGATAAATTGGGCTGTTTGAAAGTATATAAATGAATAAAAAAAATTTTGAAAAAATCTAATTTCTCATTTATTTTCGCCTTTTCCCCTATATTATAAACTGTTAGTACTCGGGAAACGTACTTACTACTTACTATTTCCGACCTAAAAATTCATAAAATGAAAAAATACGTGAATAAAAGTTTTTAATAAATCTAGTGAATCCTGAATGAATAGTTTTGCGTTGCAATGTCGATCTATTTTATATTGTTACCGGGTGGCCAGATAAGAATGCAAAGTGCTGTATCTTGTAAACTATTCGTCGTAGAGACTTGCGGTGAAAAATATTATAACGAAAGTGGTCAGAAAATCCTAGAAATTATTTTCAGGTTTCCAAGATGGCCGCCAGGGAGCGTAACCGCCATCTTAAACTTTCAAAGTGATTTTTCTCTGAAATACTCCTCGTAAACGTATCACAAAAATATATCGTCGTTGCCGCGGTGAAACCTCCTAAGTGACAAAAACATGATTTGACAGGAGAAGCAAATAACTGATTTGTTATAGTTATTAATAGTAACTTTTTCCCAGAAAAAACAAAACTTCAACCACTGAGATAAACTAATTTGAAACCACCTATGTAACGTCTGAGCCTTGCAATTGTCACAAAGGTGAATTTGTTTGGTACCTTTAGCGGTGCGGTTAACTCTTAAACATAGGCGAATTCTTTTTGATCAATTTAAATCGTGTTACGTTTTTTTAACACATGAGTGCTTTCTACTAGCACATAGGTGGTAAAATCTTGTTTCCAATGATATCAAAATCACGTTTTGGAGTTTTTGTCACATAGGAGGTTTCACCGCGGCAACGACGATATGCGTTTTCAAGTTGAGCTTCATTCGAGTAATTTTCGCTCGACACTTTTTGACGTATCTATTGAAATGAAGTGGTGTGGAGTGAATCGATGCTTTTTTAAATAAACATCTTCTGAATGACTGAACGGATTTTAACAAAGTTGGTCTCGTTGGGACAAACATTTATTGTTTTCTCAAACTTATCATATCCCTGATATGTCAAGTTTTTAGTGATACCTCTAGAGCGCGTTTCAGGATATACTAACAGAAAATTTCCAATTTACTGAAATGTTTCATTATTTTTTTTACCAATATTTAATTCAATTTTTTATTAATTTTCGAACAACCCAATTAGTCTGGCATTTCAATCTAAGGTATAAAAATATGTTTTCAATCGAAATGCAAAATGCCAGACAAAACTAAATCGCTTAAATTAAAAAAAAAACATTTTTTCATTTTAATTTTTAATATTAATTATTTAATTAATTATTTATACGTTTTCGATCAGCTTAACTTGTCTGGCATTTATAAATTGTGTTTTTAGGCTTATTTCTAATTCAAATACAGAATGCCAGACAAAAATAAATCAATGAAATTTTTATGAATTATTTAACAACTTTTTTATAGATTTATAAATTTTCGAACCGGCCAATTTGTCTGGCGTTGAAAAATTAATAACATTTTATGATACCGCAAACACAATGGCCCTCTTATTTTGTACATTAAGATCATTGAAAAATGTAAAAAATTTTCACATAATTTTCCACAGAGAAAATCGAGTCCGAACACTGGAAACCGTCTGGCAATTTTTTTTCATCATTTTCATGACGATAATTTTCATTGTTTCGATTGCCGGACAAAAAGAAAACGATGAATTTTTGTTTTTCGTTCTGCAACTTCACCCCTATGAATCACCCTTTCGACTATTTGAAACCGTCTGGCATTTGAAAATTGGGAGTTACTTATTGATGTCTATTTCCGATTCAAATGCCAGACACTTTGAGATCAGTGAAAAATTAATTTATTTATGCAAAAGAAAATTAATTTTCCAAATTTTCGAACACGCGTCGGTACTTCAAACCAGCCTTATTTTCATCAACTGAATCACACTTTTCATACCTCTACATGCCAGACATTTATCTATGACTCCAAATTCTTGTGCGCTAGCTCACGGTCTATATATACCTATACGAGCATCAACTGTTGCCAATATACCCTAATATATGCGGCGTAAACTCCAACAATAATTTTTATAACATAATATATAATATAAAATACAAGAGATATATGCAATTAATCAAACATACATACATACATTCACGTGGCTCCGTACCTCAGTGGTCAGCGGATCGAATCCCAGCCGCATATTTACAGATGCTACTGTATTTCGATACCAGAGTGTTGAAATCAGTTAAGTTTTGTAAAACGCTCATATTTACGGATGCTACTGTATTTCGACACAATAGTGTCAAGACAATTAACTTTTGCAGAAAGAGGTATGTAACTCGCAAACCCTCTTGCATATCGATACTCGTGGAGATGAATGATGATGATGAGCTTTTTTTTTTCGAGGGACCTACAGTTTAACGCCGGTTCCGAACGGTCACTGGGCTTGTAAGCTATGTACATTACCCAACAATTTTTAATCATATATAACCACTAAATTCCGGACATACACAAACACCCAAGAGCGAGGTGGGACTCGAACCCACAATCCTCGGTTTACAAACGGTATAAGGCTTCACCTTACCGCTGGTCTAGCGAGGCGTTGCCAAAAATACCAGTAGGTAATAATAAATTGTTGTATGCATATTTGAAAAAAAAATTACGGTTGGTGAATTTTTCAATCGAATTTTATGCAAAACATTATTATCTGCATCTAAAAAAAATTTGCGAAAAAAATCAATTTCACTTTTTCAATGGATTTTTACCGCTTAGGAGTCTCAGGTGACAATGCACTATGATATTTTCATAGAAGAAAGAACAAGATGACGATTAATTTTATGATTATGATCATATTCTACTGACAATCGATGTGGGGGTTTTTGGTACAGGATATCACTTTTTTTAATTTAAAATAGCAGCTTCCAAACTATTCTCTCCAGAATTGAAAAGTCTTGGGGGGGGGGCTTTAGGCGGTTGGAAACGGCGGTTCGAATGTGGTGGGCTAGTTTTGGAATTTATTTTCAGAACCCATTCAAAATTGATTTATTGAGACACTTGTGATTGAAAACTATTAGTTTTTTATTAGGATTCATGAATTCAAAATGGCGGATCAGTTTTGGGGTTTGTGACGTGATTTTGCAGACAGAAATACAAACGCGCAAACTGAAATATTGTGACTCTCGTACGGCCGTACCTATGCAAGATAGTTTTGATATATATATATATATATATATATATATATATATATATATATATATATATATATATATATATATATATATATATAATATATATATATATATATATATATATATTTATTTATATATAATATTATATATATATATATATATATATATATATATATATATATATATATATATATATATATATATATATATATATATATATATATATATATATATATATATATATATATATATATATATATATATATATATATATATATATATATTATATATATATATATATATATATATATATATATATATATATATATATATATATATATATATATATATATATATATTTTATTTTGAAAAACAATATTAACAAAATAACAACCAATATTTAATACGTATTTTGAAACCCTCCTTTAATGAGCAGATCCATGCCCTTTAGCGTTACACTGATTCTGTGCAATGTTTTGCCCAGGTTTCTAATTCGTTTCACTCTTCTAGTCTTGTATATTTTGGACGGTCGTCCAGATTGAATCCTGCGAGGTCCTCAATTTTTTTGCCTCTATCTAGACTAGAGGCTGTATATTGACTGACAGCAATCTCTTTTAATGCCTTAATCATAGATAGTAGATAATAAAAGTTAATTTTTTCGAGAATCCATTTAATTGTGAATAAATCTTTTTTGCAATTTTCAATGAAAATGATTATCTTTCAACATAAAAAATATTCAAATGGTTATCTTCAAAGATGGAGGATAGTGACTAAAAATTATTTATTCATAATAAATATTTTTTACTAATATATAGTTATATATGATTCCACATCTGATTCATAAATTCTGAAATGTAGAAAACGTTAGGTTAGGTTTCAACAACACTGTGGTGTCGAAATACAGTAGCATCTGTAAATATGCGCGTTCTACAAAGGCTAACTGATTTCGACACTCTGGTGTCGAATAACAGTAGGATCTGTGAATATGCATTCCGGCCGGACTAACGAATTAATGCGGAGCCACCTCTCGGAAGGCAATGGCAAACCACCGAGAAATATTCTGGCTGGTAAAGCCTTTCTATAAAAACGATATAAAAACCTATACATGCATCAACTGTTGCCGGTATACCCTAATGCCTAATATAGTATAGGTACTAATAATCTCGAAGTGGAAGGTGCGCATAGTACGTTGCGCAAAGAAACGTAACATTTCACTTTTCGTTAACGCTCGATTTTATTCCTCATAAAATTTCCATAACGCCGGCTAAATATGAAAATCGTTTCTTAAGGAGTACACTCCAATAAACTCCAAAAAATTAATTCAAGCTTCGTCCTTTTATTCCCTATCTTACGATTGATACACTATCATACCCAAAATGATTTTCTGATATCCTCAGAATTTAGATATAGCATAAATGAAATATTCTATTATCAAGCATTAGATTTTGAGTTCCTCATCATTCAGAATGACATGGTGTATACAATTAACTAACACTAATGGAAACTCTATCCCGAATGACTACCTCTCTGTCTACCTCCCTCTCTCTCTTCCTAACAGGCTTGTTGCAGACATTCTTGTTTCAATATTCTATTAATTGACAATTTAAATTTTTAGTTATGATTTCAAACCACATAGGTTAAACATGTTTGATTTTCGTGAGTGAATAATATATTTCAAGATATACCCCAATCTATTCCTGGAAATTGAACAATCTATGTATTATGTCGTTGTTGTTCTACGCTTTCAAGTCGATTAGTATGAACGCTATTACCGTATATACATTAGACGCATGATGAATATTGTAGTTCAATCAACTACGAGCGTAATACACCGTACATTGTGTTTGATATGCAAAATTCAAAGGATATAGATTTGATGCTTTTTCTGAAACGCCTACGGATTTCTACAATCATGAGAAATTTTTCGAACTGATTCGATTTTTTTTGTGTATCAAAAATTAAATCAGAAGTTTGACATCTATTTTATTTCTATCCAATTATGAATAATGTAGGTACTAATTAGTGCGGTTCAATCGCCCATAATATAGTTTCGTGAAAATAAGATCCGCCTACGAACCCCGATTCGTTTAACGCCTATACGTTTCGAAATAATGCCGAGTGCGAAAAGTCGTTTTCACGACATCGTACGGCTTTGGCAGGAAAAACGCTCACGTAAATCTTAGCTTGCTTGTTGGGAATTTGACTCTTACGCGCCTCAAATCGCGTGTATTTCTCGCGAATCGGCGAAACATCAAACTTTGAACGCTCAGTTCTTGTGATCTGCTTCGCGTATCAAAAAAGCACACTCTTTGGTCCTCATTAGAACGGCGTAGCGAAGAAAGGTATGGAAAACTTGGAGATGAAAACAGCAGCAACAAATGAGGTCAAACAGTAAACCGCAAATATGTGATTGTCTTCCGTAGCAGGGGATTTTATATGTTGTTGGGGTTTTCATCCCCAAGTTCTTCATCCCATACTTGTCTACGCCGTTCTTTTGAGCACCAAAGAGTCCGAAACACGTATCAACGGCTGCTTTGATAAATGCGGGCTATACTAATAATTCTGCTCTATTTGTATATAAATTAAGTAATTATCTTTCATCCAGCGATCAAGAAAACAGAATAGCTGATCTATCACATATCATATTCTAGAAATTGAAATTAATCCCTTCTTCCCAGGTGAAGTTTTAAGGTTTTGTGCACTTCCATAGTTTCTACAAATTGAGTTAGAAGGTTGAAAGTTAGTATAGATCATTTTAGGATGACGTCACAACTGTTAAAACAAATCCGCCATGTTCACTTGGCGGGCAGACAAACATTCCGGCCTATGCTTACAGTGTAAAAGTCGTTACGGAGTTTGCAATATATTATTAAAATGCCAATGTTTTGTTGTGTTGTTAAGTGTTCAATGAGATCGGAAGAGACCAAAGTTCGATTCTTCAGGATTCCCACCGCGCTGAAAAACCGTGGAGACTATTTAAATGCCTTGTCAAAACAACGACGTGACTTATGGGTTAGGGCTTTAAAAAGGGGTCCTCTGAGCTAAAGTATGCTGAGAAATGCTAGAATTTGTTCAAGACATTTCCTATTGGGTGAGTATTTTGATTATAATTGAGTTTGGTTCCTTGATTTTTCAAAATAATATCCTAAAAAAAGGTACAAAAAGAACAACAAAACAATGATTCTAAAAGCTAAATGAAAGTAATGCTCTTATATATTTAGGACAACCAGCCCTACTAGAGAATAAGAATAACCCAGATTGGGTACCCACTCACATGGGATACTTATATAGTTGGTGAAAAAAAAAGATGTACAGTCCCTGAATCGACACGAAAGAAGTACAGTGAGGTCAGATGAACGATTCAAAAAGATAAGTAAGTGGTTATTTATGTTCATGATCAAATAACACATATTCTTGTTTCAGGATTTATCACAATAAGCGTGCCAAAGATTGAAATAGTTAATCAATTGTTTAGAATAAGGTGACTTCTAATTTATGATCACTTTGTATTTTCTTGGAGATAATAAAGCTATTTAAAAACAGGTATTGCTTATTTTCATCCCTATGTAATGTTGTTGACAAATTAAAAATAGTTAATGTAAAATTATTTATTCATTTTTGACAATAAACTAAATTATTTAATCAAGTCAATGAATTTCGTAGAAGGTACAGGCCACTGTGCAAGCCTTTGTGTGCAGGAAACAGATTCATTTTCGTTTTCAGCTGGACAAGCTTGTAAACAAAACAACAATGCTTTATACAAACTTCCCCCAAACCTGCCATACATGTGCAATGTTCACTGGAAACAACCCCATCTGATAACGGGATTAGCCAAACCTTGCTTTTTGAGAAAGCCTAATCTGTAACAATGAGAAAGTTATTGATAAAAAAATATAATAGTGAAATATAACATTTAGAAATAATAAAATTGTTTGCTATGCCTACCTTTCCAACAACAATGTAGGCAATATCATTCATTTGTTGAGCCAAAACATCTTGGACATACCCGGACTCATAATATTTGTAGGCCAATAAAGATTTGTAGGTTTTAAGCTGCTGTCCGGTGTAGAAGCTATGACTAAGGATTATATAATTTACCAAATCCATCAAAGATACTGAAGGGATTACTTCTAGATCCTTGGACAACTCTCACTTCTCCAAATGAATATGGGTCTATATCGTCTATTATCTCCGATTTGTTGTCGTAGCGGACTTTCACATCATCGGTAAGAGTTGAATAATATTCACTACGAGACATAACTCAAGAATTTGTTGAATTTTCACTCTGAAATACTATAAAACTCAAAAAAAAACAAACAAATGCATCTATCAATAACGAGTATCAAATGACACAATAAAGTTTGTCTGCCCGCCAAGTGAACATAGAGGACCTGTCAAAGTCACTTGACCTAAAATGATCTATTCGGTTGATATCAAGAAATCGCCTTCCAGTGGGTCCAGTTACTTCCTGTAACTGCCACTATTTTAATGTTTTTCCGTAATTTTTGAGTTTTGCGCAGGTGCTTTAGAATAAGTTAAAGCAGTGGTCCCCAACCCTGTGCCCGCTGGCGCAATGGCGCCCGTCTACGGTTTTTTTTTGTGCCCGCTACATGGTCTATTCTGTAGACTAGAACTGATGCCTGCGCGGTATGAAAATATAGAACGAGTAGCGCAGTGGTCTCAACTCACGGTCACCGCCTGCTTCTCGACTACCGCGCTCTTGCAACCCGGTGCGAAGACGAAATATCCTTTCCAGGATGGTGAGTTGTTAAAAAAAAGCCTTTTTGACTCACACCGATTACTTAGTTGAGGGCTTTTGCAACAAACTTGAGATTATGTTGGCAATACAAGACCGCCAGTTGTCAGCCAGCACAGTCACAAGAATGGATTCAGTGATTTGGAAGTATGTGAATGGTTCTCATTACAACTTTAAGAGTCTACAGACATAGCACAGTTAGCAATTATGGTGAGAAAAGTATTTTGTGGTTTCACTGTAGAAGAAGGTCTACGGAAAATATTACCCATGAAAGGACGAACAACAGGGAAGGATATCTATAACATACTAAGACATACGTAAAGTCAATTATTAACATATATAGAATATATGCAAGTCAATTGATATCAATTAATATCAAAGGATTCATTGCCCTCTGCAAGAAAGATAAATCATTTACAAACTTCATGTCGTAGGAATTTTTGTATGTTAGAATACTACCCTTTGGGCACGTCATAAAAATAGTTACAAAATAGTCAAATTTATTCGAGCAGTCCCCATGCAACAACGCTTTTTCAAGGCACTATAACATGAAATATAAACAACAAAAAGTTTTTAGAATTAAATATTTTTTGTACATTCTGTTTAAAATCTCCGACTATAAATTTACCTTGAACATTTGAATTTTAAATGGTGCCCGCCCTCTAACTGGGCTGCTAGAATGTGCTCTCAGGTGAAAAAAGGTTGGGGATCCCTGCGTTAAAGGGTTAACACTTTCGTACGTGAACTGCGTTGTTGTTAGAAAGATGTTTTTCAATTGCTTCAAAAAATTTTTTCATTTTTCTCTATTGTAATGTAGAGATTTCATGTATTTTCGTGTATTTAAAGGTTTTCCACACCCCCTACAGCTCCACCAAACTAACGAGTTTAAGATTTTAATGTTGAAAAAAGTAGGAAAAGAAATACGACCTCCTTAGCACAGCTCTGCAGCTTACGCGTTTGTTATTCTACCTTAAAACAATGAAATGAAATATTTCTCGAAACTACATTTGTATATTTCGCTTCACAATTGAGAATCCAAAATGAAAATAGGAATTTGAATTGGAAAGAAGAATCCACATGTTTGTAAATAATAGAATTCATAGTTGGCGTTTATCAACTAGAATGTATATTTCTAAATATTCAAAAAAAAAAATAATACTCCATTTCGCTGAAAATAGAACTTCCACATAATAAAATCTTCGCAATTTGCTAGTGAAATGAAACTCTCCCAACTTAGTCATCAACCGCCCGGAGATGAATTATACCGATGGACAAAAAAGTTTTTAATTAAAATGAACAATTCTTTATGCGGTGCAATTAAGAATCATCATACACCGCAAAAACGTCACACAGCAGAATAATAACTTGAAGTTTAATTTGAATTCCTGGCCTTTCTTCTGGAGGAAATTGCGTCCAGGGCTGCCTGTCTTTTCCGTTTGCCTAATTCGGCCAGATGCCAATAAGAAGTAATGGTTTTTGTATGGAAATGACTTCCGGTAGGGCTTCAATTGGACCTGGTGAACGTCAATTAATATTCATCCGATCTGAGACGATTCGCTTTTCGGTGTTTAATTTTGGTCGAAGGAAGAGGACAAAAATCCGAAACACTACAAAATGAAGTAAAATATTCTCCCTTTTGTTATACATATTGCATAGAATAATAATGAGGTTACATAATAGGTACGATGAACAGAGAAAAAAAATTGAAACATTTTTGAATTGAAATTCTTTCTGATTTTGATTTTCGTTTGCTCAATGTTTTAATTCGTATTTACTCTGAAAGTAATAGACTATTGTATCGTGAAGAAAGTAATCAGTGAGCGGTTTTTAAATCAGTTTTATAATTGGTATCCGATTCTTGGGGTTTTTCTGATGTCAGATATATACATATATATATAGATATATATATATATATATATATATATATATTATATATATATATATATATATATTTATATAAATAATATATATATAAAATATATATATATATATATATATATATATATATATAATATATATATATATATATATATTATATAATATATATTTATATATATATATATATATATATATATATATATATATATAATATATATATATATATAATATATATATATATATATATATATATATTATATATATTTATATATATATTATATATATATTTATTTATATTTATAATATATATATATATATATATATTATATATATATATATATATATATATTATATATATATATATATATATATATATATATATATATATATATATATATATATATATATATATATTATATATATATATATATATATATATATATATATATATATATAATATATATATATATATAATAATAATAATAAATATCTTTATTCAAGAAAAAAATTTTGGCAATGGATACACACTCACACTATATAAAGAAACAAAGTAATTAGTCCTAGATAACATAGTTTTCCCGAATAAAAATAAAATGATTTCCAAATCAACTCACAAAGACCGTGGCCTGTGGTGAGCATAAATAAAAAATTTGGATTGGATAACCAATTTTAAATCAAGATAAACCAAAATTAAACAGACAATCCACAATTACAATAAACAAGACATGTTAACATCTTTTTGGCTCTATTAATTCATGTTTATATGACCTACTTCTTGCTTTTATCCATTTTTTTGTTTTACTTTTAAATTTCTTAAAGTTATAAGTATTTCTCAATTCCAAAGGTATCTCATTATACGTGCTTGGGCCAACGTACAAGTGACTACGTTGGCATACAGTCTTGTTGAATCTAGGTACACATAGTGAACCCCTGCTGTACCGGGTGCCCAAATCATGTTCAATCAAGATGCTTCTATTTATATTTTTTTTGGTAAAATTTAACACCGAAGCACAAAAAAGCTGACGCACATCCAACACATTCGACAGCTGAAATAACAGTTCGGTTGGAAATCTAATATCCTTAGCATGTATTATTTTCAAGAGCCATTTTTGTTGTACTTCCAACTTCCTTATTACGTGGCTATAAGCGCCACCCCACGCAACAATACAATCTCAGATGCGACTCTACAAGCGCTCTATAAACCACTGTTAGATGTGTCACATCCAGAACAAGGAAAAGTTTTCTAAATCTAGGTAATAGACATCTCAACTTAGCAATCAATTTATTAACTTGGGAGTCCCATCTGAGGTGACAATCCAGCATAACGCCAAGGTACTTGATCTCATAGGCGCACGGAATTGTGAAAGTACCATCCTCTACAACAATAGTGAGAGGCGTGCACCTAGGCAACAAACGCTTATCTATAGCGAAAGGTATGTATTTCGTCTTTGTAATATTTAGCGTCAGAAAATATTGCTTCAACCAATTATCTATTTTAATGAAATCAGTTTCAGCTTTCTTTTTTAGGTCTATCCAGTTTTTTCCTGTATAAATTATAGCAGTATCATCAGCAAAACTGACAATTTGCCCTCCACTCTTCAACAATAATAATTTGTTTATATACATTGTGAACAGAATAGGGCCCAATATAGTACCCTGTGGAACGCCACGTTCCACTGGCCCCAAATCACTAAATTTATCTTGAATTCTTACTGTCTGATAACGGTGTGACAAGTAACTCCGCATCAATTTCATATTGACACCTACAACACCAACTTCCCCCAATATACCTAGTAATGTTTCATGCTCCACCGTATCAAACGCCTTAGCGAGATCAATCATTATACATAAGGCAACCTCATCTCTATTGAATGCCTCATAAACTCGACCGATCAAAGTAGCGATAGCATCGTCCGTCGATTTTTTTTCTCGAAAACCAAATTGCATCTCAGAAATGAACTTATTGTGCTCCAAATACATTTGTAGTCTAGTTTTAATGACTTTCTCCACTATTTTTGAAAGGCTGGGGAGTAAAGAAATAGGCCTGAAACTCTTTCCGCTACTTCCCTTATGCAAGGGTACAACTATGGCAGTCTTCAATGACTGTGGGAATATTCCTGTTGAGATAATCTTGTTGACCATATGTGAAATAGGTGATGCCAAACTATCGATCCCGCATTTCAAAATTTCAGCAGATATTCCGTCAATTCCGCTACTTTTCTTTTCTTTCATATTCTTTACTATAGTTATTATTTCGTCTTTATTTGTAGGTTCCATAATAAATGTAGTCGAACTCCCGGAATTTTCTGTGAAATTGGGTTTTACTGTTTTGAATTTTGTAGATAGTTCTTTACCGATATTGATGAAGAACCTATTGAAAGCCTGAGCAACATCCTGAGGATCGGTAATTATCCTTCCTTCTATTTGAATTTCATCTAGACTTTTTTGCGTTTTTTTCCTGGTACCACATATCTCTGATACAATCTTCCACATCTCCGCCGATTTATTCTCACTAGAACGCACCCTAGACGTATAGAATTCATATTTAGCCTGCTTTATGAGAATGTGGGTCTTGTTCCTATATTTTTTGAATTCTACCCAATTATTTTCACTTTTATCTCTTTCCCATTTTTTATAAAGTTCATTCCTAAAATCTATTGCTTTCAAAAGACTATTTGTTATCCAGGGTTTCCTTTTCTTCTCTTTACGCTTGACCCTGTATTCGCATTTTAACTTTAGATCTTTAATTGTTTTTATGAGTACATTAGCTAATTCTTCAGTATCCTCAATCTCATAATAACGCAGCCAACTTAGTTTTGCTAAATAATTTTTAAATTTCTCCATATTTATACATATATTATCCAAATTTGAATCCGGAATACAGTATCCAATCTCAAAAAAGAGTATAGTTGAAAAATGATCCGTTACATGTGACTTCAATACAATAGGAATATAATTTTCAATACCCTTCACGAAAATGTGGTCAATACACGATGCACTATCCTTCTGAACTCTAGTAGCTTCATTTATAGCACTTACGAAATTTTCTTCAGCTAAAATGTTCAGATAGTACAAATTCTGTTCGCTTCGTCCAAGATATCTATATTAAAATCACCAGTAATAATATGCATGTATTGATTTTTGCAATTTGATTTCAAGTAATCATGGAATTCTGTATTAAATTCATCAATTGGAATATCATGTGGCCTATATAAAGCAGTAATTTGCAGTTTAAGATTACGTCCCACATCAACCACAATTGTAAGTGCCAATAGCACTCCTACATTTATTGTAGTATAAGTGTAACGAAATTTTTTCTTTATATAAAAACTACACCATCATTCCTATTATATGTTCCGCTATTGTATATTAAATCGAAATCATTCAAATTGAATAGACCTGTATCTACAATATAAAAGGTCTCTGTTAAAACAATGCAATCATAAGTCTCTTTTATTTCATGTAATAAAACTTGCAGTTGATCGAAATTTTTTGCCAGACTTCTAATGTTGTTATGAAATAACTTGAAATGTCCGTGGGGAATTTCCGCGGTAACTGTCCTATAATCCTGTACGCTATCACATACCAATGTGTTATTCTTATCAGAGTTAAAATCTCTTATGAACTGATCCATAGAGTAAATAAACAAAAGCGAAAATACAAGAGAAAAGAAAAAATAGAACAAAAAACTTACTTAAATTTAACAAGCAACTCTACCCTTTAGGAATAGTCCGTTCTCTCTCTGATATTTTCCATTTGGCGGATATATGATGGACAATTCACATCTAGGCTGGTATGTTTGACATCATAAACGCAATTGAATCTTTCATTTGCCTGAAGGCAATTACTGCATTTGGGAGAAGAACCGTCACATTTATCCGTTGAATGCTCTCTAGCACAAATTCCACATGAGGTTTTCCTAGTGCAGTTTTCAGCATTGTGATAAAATCCGCTACAATTCCTGCATCTTGTGACGTATGTATTTTCATATATGGGACATCTGTTATAACCTATATTCAGTTTACCCTCAGACATAATTTTTCTAAACGCTGGACCTGAGCATTCTATGACTGCCCAATTTGAGTCTCCCTTCTTTGTTTTTCGTAGTAATTTACAATCCAGGTTATCTTGTTCGGAGATAAAGTGATTCTGTTTTTTTATAGAATTAATGATTTCGCTCTCTTTAATTTTAAGGCTTATGTTAGATATTGCAATCGATGGTTTTTTAAGTTTAGTTTCCCTTATGTCATAGTCCGTCCCCATTTTTTTTTGCAATTCGTTTTTCATCTTGTTCTTAGATTCCCCTGTATTACATCTGATGACGAGTGAACCGTTTCTTGAATTCCTTATCATACTTATACCGACCGAAATACCAGCTGGGTCGATTGCATTTTCCATTTCTTGTTTAGTCTTGAAACAAGATTGTTTTTCATTATTTGGAATAACGACAATACACGGGGTATTGTTAACTTGTTTTTTTCTCGGGTTTTCTTTATTCATTGAAGAGACTATATCGGAATAAGACATACCAGCGTTCTTTCTTTCAATTTCATTTTGAAGGTCATTTTTTAGTTTCTTAATATTTTCATCCATCAGATTTATTATTTTTTCCTTATCATCTATAACAGATTTAAGGAGACGCAGAGTATCGAACTCAAGGCAATCTTTGCAATTATATTTCAAATTTCTGTTATCATGTTGCATATAAGTAATTTCTTCAGTATTTAGTCCGGAACACCCCCACAATATTGTTTCCTACAGCCATCGCAGCAGACTAATTTTTTAAGTCTACTAGGAGCCGAATTACAACGAGTACATGCCATCCCGACTCATTTATTATATTATTTCGTTTCCATTCTTTTTCTTCTCGAAACAATATATCGATTTGCTTACTCAGGCAATTAAACGGAGCCAGATGCCTCACAGCTGTCCCCAAAACAGTCTGGGATTTCACCTTCCACGTAAGATCTTCAAATGAAATTGATATCACTTATAACAGAATCACAATGTTTATATACTGTTTTTTCCTTTAAATAAATTGCAAAAAGGAGTCTGAAAGGCAATATGATACAATTCACCTTCACTACAATTCTTAGGAATCAACTTATCAAAATTCACTCATTTGAACTTTAACAAACGAAGTAACAAACACGAGCTAACTAAAACACGTCTATCTCGAACGATGTCTCATGAATGAATATATATATATATATATATATATATATATATATATATATATTATATATATATATATATATATATTATATATATATATATATATATATATATATATATATATATATATATATATATATATTATATATATATATATATATATATATATATATATATATATTATATATATATATATATATATATATATATATTATATATATATATATATATATATATATATATATATATATATATTTATTTGAATTGTTGTTGCCTGTGAACAATTTTTAACTTTTTATTATATATATAATTATCAGCAATAACAGGCTAGGTGAATCTAAAAAAACTCGATTTTATTAAAAAGTTGACGTTTCGCCACGACATACGTGGCTTTAGCAAAACGGATTAATAAAAGTATTGATAAAGCCACGAATGTCGTGGCGAAACGTCAACTTTTTGATAAAATCGAGTTTTTTTAGATTCACCAAGCCTGTTATTGCTAATAATTATCCAAAAGTTATTATATATATATATATATATATATATATATATATATATATATATATATATATATATATATATATATATATAGGGGAGAGGCTTGTACCTTGACCCGTCTTGTACCTTGGTCCACCAGTGTAATTTCGAATTTAGCCGGGATTTATTTGTCAGATGTTGTCTCTTAGTTCATATACCCACCGCCAATACGCCACATTGTATTTCAGTTATATCTGTTCTGTTGTTGCCGTGTGAAAAATATTGTGTTCTGAATTAATCCAAATGTAAGTATGTCGATCTGATTTAAATATTTCTTTCCTTGTTTCATGGTACATAAATAAAATTTCCGCGTATCCCATATCTAAGTTAGGCATCTAGGCAAATTATTTTCAAATTTTTCAATTTCACATGTGTATATATTTTATAGGTTAGAATAATGCTTTTTTCCAAAATGTAGTAGGCTTGTACCTTGAACCATTGATGTGTCTTGTACCTTGAGCCATGGCCCATCGTACAAGACATTGTCCAAGATATTTTATTCAGATTTTTTTCAGATGGCAATAAGTAAAGTGGGCGTAAAAAGAAAATGCCCTGACCGTTCTGCATTAGAAGCAGCATCAAATGCTGTGCGAAATGAAAATATGTCAGTGCGCACAGCAATAAAAAACTTTAATGTGTCCCGATCCACTTTGAGAAGGTTTTTGAACAAAGTTGAGGGGAACAATGTTTACAAATCTTTCGAAAATTGTGCGACTAAAAAAGTTTTTTTGGAACATGAAGAGAAGAGCCTGTGCGAGTATCCGATTTAGCAGTAGGAGATTTTTGTCTCACTAAATTAATGGGAAAGAAAATGGTAGTTTTCTATGTAGCTGAAATAACTGCCATAAATCCTTCTTTAAAGGTTCAATACCTGAAGCGAATTCTCACCAGCAACAAATTTTCTGTTCCAAATGGTCCACACTTTGACATTGGCATCGAAGATGTTGTACTCAAACTTGCACCACCATGTCAGGCTGGACTTTCGGAAAGACAAAGAGGCATATATTTATTCGATGTAGACTTCGAGAAGTACGATAAAGTAGAATAATAATATTTAATGCATTTTTTTTTTGTATTTTTGTAGGTGGCCCAAGGAACAAGACTAGGCTGTTCAAGGTACAGGACGGGATTGTACCTTGGGCCAAATGACAGTTAAAAATAAAATCATCAAAAATTTTCTTCTTGTTTGTTTTATTAAATTAGCACTGTAATATACTGTTGTATCATATATAACTTAAATGTTAAGCTTAAAATTCATTCTTCAAATATGAAAACATAAAAAATATGAAGTGTCGAAATTATACGGTCCAAGGTACAAGCCTCTCCCCTATATATTATATATATACGATAGATGGCGCTGTGTTTCGCTAGCATGTCTTTAGTGCCTGTCGTAAAAAAATTAGGTGGTTTGTTGAAAAATTTTGAAATATTACTCAAACATGAAGACAATGGCCAGTATATTATCTTATAATCACAAGAGTTAATGAAAAAGAATGCATATAGAGATTTTGATATTTGCATAACGCAATTAAGTATACCAGTACCTGATAACACACCCAAACAAAGATAAATTTATGAAAATAATTATAACCCTCAGAACTGATTTATCGTCTCAAAATGATATAAAATATATGAACCCTGGAACTCCAAAACTTTACGAATTAATAAAAAATCACAAAAAAATAGCCCAATACGACCTGAAGTTTCTCACATAAATAGCCCAACGTATAAATTAGCGAAGGTCTGAATTTCATATTCAGAAAATTAATTAATTTTACTCCAAAATATACAGTAAAGAACTCTGTTGATTTAGTACAGAAACTGAAAAACTTTTTAACTCCTACTAACTCTTTTCTTGTTAGCTTCGATGTTGATAATATGTTCTCCAATATAACAGCAGATGAGTGTTTACCACTTGTCTTAGATATTTTGCAACAATCCACTATGGATATTATTAAAATAAATGATATTATTTCCTTATTAGACATATGCCTTAGTGAAAATTACTTCCAATTTGATAACAAAATTTTTGAACTATCTAGTGAGCTGGCTATGGGTTCCCCCTTAAGTCCGCTTATTGCAGACATTTTCATGTCACATATAGAGAACATAATATTCAATTCTACAAAAGCATCACATATAAGTTTTTGGCATAGATACGTTGATGATGTAATTGCTTGTTTTAAGGGCACCGCGAGACAGTTAGATCAGTTTTTGAATTATATTAATAGCATTCATCCAAATATGAAGTTTAAAATTTAAAAAGAATTGGATCGACAGATAAATTTCTTGGATTTAACTATCTTTCATAATAATAATACTTTGAGTTTCGATATATATAGAAAACCAACTTTCACGGATATATGTATTCCGTCGGATTCAAATCATCCTCTTTCCCATAAACATTCAGCTTTTAACTCAATGATCCACAGAGCGTTTTCAATTCCATTATCCGTACCAAATTTAGCAAAAGAAATTTCTACTATAAAAATAATTGCTTCAAATAATGGTTTTCATACAAGTTTGATAGATAAAATGATAAACAAGAAACGTAGTCAACTAGCGTACAACAGCATATATCCTCAATCGAAAGTAGAAAAATCTTTAACATATTTTGGTCCTCTAACAGAAAAAGTTGCTAATGTCATAACTAAATGTAATAATAAAATTGCTTTCAAACCTAAGACAAAACTCTCAGGATTTTCATTCAATGCCAAAGATCACTTCAAAATTTGAAAGTTCAGGAATTTATAGGTTGATTTGTTCTGTATGTAAAGGAGTGTATATAAGTCAGACTGGTCGATCGTTCAAGACAAGATTTAAAGAACACCAACAATCTTTTTTGAAAAATAAAACGGATTCAACGTTTTCAAATCATTGCCGTGAAAACCACCACCCGTTACCACGAATAGATAACTCTCAAATTATGCACAAATTACCGAAAGGAACCAAACTTACTTAATCATTAAAAATTTTTAAACTCAATCATAATGCAAAAAACTATCTTGCTGAACGACCAGATTGACTTGATATATTCTCCTATATTTAGTGTATTCAAATAATAATGATTTTTCTAAGAACATTTTATTCTACCAATTTGGGAAATCCACATCTATAAGCCCTTCTTGAAATGTGTTCCTCTTGTCCATTTAGGTACCTGCAATAATTCTTTCCCACCCGTAAGCGCAAATCTGTAATTATGTATTCAGTTCTTAACTCAATCCGCCCGATGATGGTCTAGTGACCGAAATTGCAATCGCAGTGTAATATTTTTCAAAGTATTTTTGTGATAATAAACGTAGTAAATTCAAGTTTTGTTTTTGTTCATGATATAAAATAATCTAATCAACAAAACTAAATTTGAATTTACTACGTTTATTATCACAAAATATTTTGAAAAATATAACACTGCGATTGCAATTTCGGTCACCATCATCGGGCAGACCATCATCGGGCTGATTGAGTTAAGAACTGAATACAGAATTATAGATTTGCGCTTACGGGAGGGAAAGAATTATTGCAGGTATCTAAATAGACAAGAGGAACATATTTCAAGAAGGGCTAATCGAGTGAATTTCCCAAATTGGTACAATACAATGTTCTTAGAAGAGTAGTTATTGTTTGAATACACTAAATATAGGAGAATATATCAGGTCAATCTGGTCGTTCAGCAAGGTATTTTTTGCATTATGATTGAGTTTAAAAATTTCCCTTGATTCTAAGTACCTAAGTTTGGTTCCTTTTGGTAATTTGTGCATGATTTTAAAATTATCTATTTGTGGAAATGGGTGGTGGTTTTCACGGCAATGATTTGAAAACGTTGAATCCGTTTTATTTTTCAAAAAAGATTGTTGGTGTTCTTTAAATCTTGTCTTGAACGATCGACCAGTCTGACCTATATATACTCCTTTACATACAGGACAAATCAACTTATAAACTCCTGAACTTTCAAATTTTGAAGTAATATCTTTGGCATTGAATGAAAATCCTGAGAGTTTTGTCTTAGGTCTGAAAGCAATTTTAATATTACATTTAGGTATGACATTAGCAACTTTTTCTGTTAGAGGACCAAAATATGTTGAAGATGCGAATTTTTCCGATTTTCCTACTTTTAATTGAGGATATATGCTGTTGTACGCTAGTTGACTACGTTTCTTGTTTATCATTTTATCTATCAAACTTGTATGAAAACCATTATTTGAAGCAATTATTTTTATAGTCGAAATTTCTTTTGTTGAATTTGTTACGGATAATGGAATTGAAAACGCTCTGTGGATCATTGAATTAAAAGCTGAATGTTAATGGGAAAGAGGGTGATTTGAATCCGACGGAATATATATATCCGCGAAAGTTGGTTTTTTATATATATATATATATATATATATATATATATATATATATATATATATATATATATATATATATCGAAACTCAAAGTATTATTATTATGAAAGATAGTTAAATTCAAGAAGTTCATCTGTCGATCCAATTCTTTTTCAATTTTGAACTTTATATTTGGGTGAATGCTATTAATATAATTCAAAAACTGATCTGATTGTCTCGTATCAAATTCATATTTAGTTTTGTTCATCATGTTAAATTATCACATAGTAACGACGAATTCCGTCAACTATTTAAAATAATCTAACCTGCAACATGTAATATATTCAAATATGAATTTTGTTAGTTATGACTTTTACCCTCTGCAACACGGCATTTTCATGTACAATAATCATTAAAAGAATAGGTATTGCCACACATTTGGATCAGTCATTCAGTTTAATTGGGGAAATATCAGATTTTATACTAGTAGGTTAATGGCTGTCATCAAGTTCAATTGGAATTTACTACGTACATACAGTCGATATATGCCAGATTTATTTTCGATAAATGGTTTCATACAAGTTGCATTTTACTTATAGACAAGTTCAGTATACCCTTGAAGTTCGATGTACAATCCAAAGAAATTTTTTCGTAGAAATAAAACGTCTAGGAGTTTCATAAACTTATTGACAATTCGGTTGAATAGCAAACATATGGGAAAAATTGATGATATCTATTTATTCAATCGATCATAGCATAAATAAAATATACTTCGAATGCATATAGGAAAAAGTTTTCAGCAGGGACTGACTTACAAAGTTTATCAATTAATTTTTAAAATAAAACTTTCTATAATAACTGTAAACAAGTTTGAGGGTAGTTTTCTAGTTGTATACTAGAATATATAAGAATAAAGTATCGTAGTACTTCAACGATCAATTTTTTTTCATTCTCACGTCTCCTTTATTTGCTGTGAAAACAGAAACCGTTATCAATTTCCTAACTGAAAAAATACACTACTGCAATGTTAAATAATGGGTGCCCCGTCACTAGTCCATATTTTTTCTACATTCTTGTCTTATATACCTACCTTTAATCTCTTGAGTTTGAAGGGGCTGAGCAAATGTACAGAGCTTGACTTTCACTTAAACGCTAACATAAAAACTGTAGCAGTCAGAGAAACCAAAGGAATATCTCAATAAGCACACCTCGAATCCACTCAATCTAAGTACCAATTTTCAACTCGTAAAGTAAGTACGATCTCAAAAACCACGGAAAATTATGAAGTCTGTACATTCACTTATGAAATTTTATACGGAATAGACAAAATAAATATTATTTAAAAAAATCAATTGATCAAAAATGAATATGACTAAATTGAACCTATATGATACACGAAGGTAATACAATACATCTGTAAAAACATAAATAATAATAATAATAACTTTATTTCTGAACACATTTTAATACAAGCAGAATAGTGCAACAAAAACTCAGGAAGTGAATACACACTTGTGTTGAGGTATGTACCAAATGCAATAGATACAATATAAACAATTTTCATGACAACATTGAATATAACAAAAGGTCATCATTTTTCAAGCATTCAACGTATCTTTAAATGGAAGCTTGTGGAAATTTGACCATACCGACATATACAATCCAAAGCTGAAGAGGAAAATTCATACAATAAATTTACTGAATAGAAAAATGAAATTATGGAATAATTGAACAGGGAGTGCTTCAGGGTTTCATACTGGGAACCTCATTTTTTTTATTATATACATGAATGGTTCACCCAGTAACGCGGCCTCTGAGTTGAATATTCCTTATGTAGATACTATAATTGTCTTGAATTTTGGGGATCAAACAAGAACTTCAACGCAATTTAGAGATAAATATTAATAAAACGAATAAATTGCTTATAAACAAATAAGATAAATGCAGAATTAATCGAAATCTTGGGAGTTAATACACAGAGTTCACTTATTTAGTCGACCCTCATTTCTGGAATAATTAAAATTTTCCCCTCCGTTATTTTCACAAACCGTTAAATGAGATTTTCGAACTTCCACCTTGCCGCGACGTATAGCATTCGGATCTAGGGGGATCCACAATATCTTGCTGAAACGAAGAGGTCAGAGCGATTTGTCGTTTACCGAAAACGTAAAACTGCACAAATATCCTCAAAAATCTTGAAATATACGCTGTAGTTTCCGGACCTTACTTTCGTGCTTGAATTCGCAAGTGTCAATTCAGATTTTTTCACTGAAAAATGCCGATATAGGTACACATTTATAGTTCTCGCCCTAAGTCAGAGATACTCGACAAGATATTCATGAAACGCTCATTATCTACTTCAATGTATAATCTGCAAGATAGTCCGCAGGAGTTTATTTGCTCAAACAACGAAGTCTTATGGTCTTCAGTCCTTCTGTTCTTGTGATGCCTGTAACCTTCATGATTCAGGTTTATTCACTTTGTATGTGATACTTTCGATCTGTATCCTCATTTGTAGTATCTACTATTATCTATAGTCTTATAAATTTTACTGACAAGTCATGTAAGATAGTTTAAATGAATATTACTATTATTAAATATTAGTGAATCCATAATAATGCCGAACTTCCTCAGACAGTTACAAGAAAAACAAATTCAAAATCATTCGGATTAGTTAATTTCTTTGAACTCAAATAATCTTAACACCAAATATAAAACCAAACTCTCTTTTCTCATAACAATTTGGAAATTTATAATATTTTTCGATAAATATTTTCTATGCAGAGTGTACATCAAGCTTCGAGGGTATTTAAAATATCGATGATTATTATCATAATCGAAAAACCAATACGCAATCAAATATTAATACAGCCATATAATTGTTCTGTACATAGATGCAAAACTCATTTCATCTAATATGATAGTGCTTCACAAGTTATATATTATTAACTTTCATTCCAATTTTATCGAAGGTTCTACACAAATTGGTTTGCATAGTTCAATTCAGATCAATATCTATAATCATATCGATTAGAATTCAATAACTTTCCTCAGAATTAGTTTGTAAATTTAAATATGGTTAGAATTAGTCAATGAATTAGAATTTGAATCTAGAATTGAGTCTATATATATACATATACATATGTATATATATATATATATATATATATATATATATATATATATATAAAATCTCTTGAAAATTATTAGAAATAACAGGCTTGTTGAATCTTAAAAAACTCGATTTTATTAAAAAGTTGACGTTTCGCCACGACATTCCTGGCTTTATCAAAACTTTTTTTTTTTTGATAAAGCCACGAATGTCGTGGCGAAACGTCAACTTTTTAATAAAATTGAGTTTTTTAAGATTCAACAAGCCTGTTATTGCTAATAATTTTGAAGAGATTAGAAATAGTTCACAGGCAACAACAATTCGAATAAATATATATATATATATATATATATATATCTATATATAATTATATATATTTATATAATTATATATTTATATATATATATATATATATTTATATATATATATAGGTATATATATATATATATATATATATATATATATATATATATATATATATATATATATATATATCTTAATCAAGTATACAATATTTAGGTTCTCAGGTTGAAAATAAAAATAATGTCACTTTGTCAAATAAACTTGGGGCCTTGAGACTTCCAGTTGCGAAATTAGGTGCGATCAAAGTATTAGATTCTTTCGAAATTCCAAATCTTTTGAAATATTTTTACCAAATTTGTTACGTATTTTTAACAGATTGAGGGCTAAAATTTTCTGCCTCTTGAAAGATTTAAGAAAAGGTTGATTTAAGGTAGCTCAGTGATCATTTGAGCAAAAAATCAGAATCAGAATAAAATGGCGCATTGAACGGAATAATAAAAATTTTTTTTAAACAACGCATTGATCTTATTTTCAAAGAATTTTAACTGATATCCCATATCGCTGCTGGTTAAATGCTGATATTCCAATTTCAAACTTTTTGACCCTCAATCAGCTGAGAACATGTATCAAAAAGTTGTTTAGAATATCTCAATACACTTGAAAGTTAAGAAACTAAATTTTTAAAAAATCTGATAATTTGGTCGACTTGTATTTCGTCAAAAAAGCCGTAAGATTTCTTGTTTATTTGTCAAAGTAGCATCATTTTCAACCAACAAATATTTCCATCCATTTTGTCTACTTACTCAGGAAACAAAGAACATATACATATATATATATATATATATATATATATATATATATATATATATATATATATATATATATATATATATATATATATATATATATATATATATATATATAATTATATATATATAAATATATTTATATATATATATATATATATAAATATATATATATATATATATATATAAATATATATATATATATATATATATATATATATATATATATATATATATATATATATATATATATATATATATATATATATATATATATTCGAATTGTTATTGCCTGTGAACTATTTCTAATCTCTTGAAAATAATTAGCAATAACAGGCTTGTTGAATCTTAAAAACTCGATTTTATTAAAAAGTTGACGTTTCGCCACGACATTCGTGGCTTTATCAAAACTAAAATAAAATCGAGTTTTTTAAGATTCAACAATCCTTTTATTGCTAATAATTTTCAAGAGATTATATATATATATATATATATATATATATATATATATATATATATCATGTTAATGGAAAGACGATGAATTTGATGTCGAAATGTCGAAGGCTCAAGTAGACACATTTATTAATTTGACGTTCAACGGCATGGTAAAGAAAACCACGAAGTCAATATCATTTAGCAATATTCAATAACTGAAATATATACCTTAAATAATACACTTTCCTCATAAAATAGAGGTAACTGACACACGAATAGGTGAACACATATTGAAAAGCAGTCGAATTATTCCAGTTCACATCAGTCTTCGGTAAACAGAACAAATCCGAAAGTAACATGGGAATATACGCGGAAGTACATCCAGGGACTAGGGGAGTAAAACGTACACTTCTCATATATGAATCTAAGCTAACGGACGTGTATAAAACGATACTACATTTTCAGGATTTGCTCAGAAGCCCTTAAGTACATAGTAACTGTATAAAATTTTTCTTCTTTATTCAGTGTTTTTCCAGAGGCGGAACACTATCTGAATTGAAAAACTAAATGAGTGAAATTTTATTTCAGATCTTTCTATAAAAGAATAATACATATATATATATATATATATATATATATATATATATATATATATATATATATATATATATATATATATATATATATATATATATATATATATATATATATATATATATATATATATATATATATATATATATATACTAGGACATTGAATTTTTCTTGGGAATATTGGTTCAGCATTGGTAGTTAAAACTCCATAAATTTTTCGTTTATACTATATTAAAACGTTTCGACCAACATATGTAGTCTTCTTCAGTTAGGAATTACTTTAATCTACGGGAACAGAAAAATTGCACTTTTGAAATTACGGACAGGTGATTGTTTTTTTGAAAAAACTTACCAAAAAAGGAAATCTCCACTATGACATTTACACTTTTCTAAAAAATTTTTCTCAAACGGACACGACAAATATACGAAACCTTCACAAATACTTAACATTAATATAAACTAGTAAAATTCTTTTCATTGGCACCTTCGTTGCTTCATCACGTCTCTATTGTAACTGACATCAAACTGTTCGGTTCGCATGTGGTATGTATGTTTTTTGCGACTTCATTTGTTAATTATTTATTATGTGTTTTGATTACATTATTGAGGACTGTTATTTTTCTTTTCGTTTTAACAAATTTTCTAGAGTAGGTTAAAATATATTTGATTCAGATTTTTTATATCGGTCTTCTCATTAATAGAGTTTGGATCCTTTTTAATATGTACCATTTCGAGAAATTCTCTCTTTTTTTTATTCGATTCGGTAGTCAGAATTTTTGTCTCATCGAAATTGAATTTATGTTTTTTTTTCTTCTTCGTGATTCGTCAACGCCGTTTTATTTTTTTTGTCGTAACGGTGGCCATTTAGGCGGTTATGAAGATATTGTGATGTTTGCCCAATATATACACTGGGGCAATTTGTGCATGGTATTTTATATATAGTATTGATTTTTTTGTTTTTTGGTGTTTTACTTTTAAGTTGGCTAAAAAATTTTTGCAGTGTATTATAATTTTTATGACATACCGAGATTTTGTGTTTTTTGAAAAATGACTGAAAACCCTCAGACAGTTTTTTGATATATGGTAGTGACATATAGTGGTCATCATTCTTTTGATTATTGTTATTGGGTGTTATGCTGTGTTGGTTTTCATTCTCACTTTGTTTCTGTTTTCTAGATTTTATTATTGAATTTATTAACTTTTCTGGGTAGCTGTTTTTGACTAAAATTTCTTTTACTTTTTGGATAGCTTTTTTTTTGTAGGGTGGGTCGCTGAGAATTAATGCTCTGTCCGTTAGTCCGACTATTACTGATTTTTTTTGGGATAGGGGATGCTGGGAGTGAAAGTTTAAATATCTTCCTGACCATGTCTTTTTTGTATACCATTCCGTCATGATACTATTGTTTTTATGGTAAAGTGTCATGTCCAAGAAATTTATTTTTTGATCGGTTTCAATTTCTAAAGTAAATTGTAATTTGCTATTAAAACTGTTGAATGAATTCAGAAATTGTTCACATTTATCGGCTGGTATTGCGGTAATTATATCATCCACATATCGATAGAAGAAGGGTATATTAACATCCAATTTGGGAATGATGGTCTCTTCCAAGTCTTCTAGGGTCATTTGTGCTATTACACTGGATATGGATGATCCCATAGCACAACCTTCAATTTGTTTGTAAAATTGATCTTTATACATAAAATAGGTAGAAGTGAGAGTTAACTCTACTGCCTTCATAAATTCGTTTAGAGGGATATCGGTGTAATTTTTAATTTCATTCCATTTTTTTTGGATGATATTTAGAGCTAATTTTATAGGTACATTGGTGTATAATGATATTACGTCGAGAGATACTAATTTGTAGTCATTTGGAAGTTGTTTATCTCTAATTTTGTTTTTAAAATCCGATGAGTCTTTTATGTATGAATTCGTCTTGCCAGTAACATTTTTAAGTACATCTTTCAAAAACTTTGCCAGCTTACTCAAAGGAGATTGTAAGCATGAAACAATTGGTCTCATAGGTGTGCCCTCCTTGTGTAATTTCGGGAGACCATATATTTTCGGTGATTGTGCATTAGTTATTTTTAAATTTTTGGCAACATTTGGGGAAATACAGTTTTTCGTTTCCCATTTTTTTACGAGTTCGTTATTTTGCTTTTGAAAAATATTAGTTGGATCGCTGTTAATTCGTTTGTAAGTATGGCCATCATTTAGCAGCAAATTCATTTTTCTGTCATATTCATCGGATGTCATTATGACTGTTTTATTAGACTTGTCAGGTCTCAAAATTTTTAAGTTGGAGTTTCGCTTTAGGAATTTCTTGGTTTTTTTGATTTTTTTAATTATCTCTGTATTGAGGGTGTTGGCATATTTTCCCTTGTTATTGACTTTATTTGATTTAAATTTTTTCTTGTAATTTGTCAACATTTTACAGCATGTAGCTCTAATTTGGTTTTTTTCATCATAAGTCAGTTTTGTTGTGGAGATTTCAATGGTGGAAATTATTTCTGGGATTGGTATGTCACATTCTGTTTGAAATTCATAAGCAAAATTAGACCCCAAACTTAAAGTTTCGGTAACATAATCAGGAATGTCTATGTTTGTCAGATTTTCTAACCATTCTTTTTCCACATTGATTTTGTTTGGGTTGTCTTTTTTGTTTTTAACTAGGTTGTTAATCTTATTAATGTTTTTTTGTTTCACTTTATTGAAAGTCCCGTCATATTTGTCCCGTTCACGCAGTAGAAAAGTTTGGTATAGGTTTGGTGGCAGGATTAATAAATTACAAGTTATCCTGCCACCAAACCTATACCAAACTTTTCTACTGCGTGAACGGGACAAATATGACGGGACTTTCAATAAAGTGAAACAAAAAAACATTAATAAGATTAACAACCTAGTTAAAAACAAAAAAGACAACCCAAACAAAATCAATGTGGAAAAAGAATGGTTAGAAAATTTGACAAACATAGACATTCCTGATTATGTTACCGAAACTTTAAGTTTGGGGTCTAATTTTGCTTATGAATTTCAAACAGAATGTGACATACCAATCCCAGAAATAATTTCCACCATTGAAATCTCCACAACAAAACTGACTTATGATGAAAAAAACCAAATTAGAGCTACATGCTGTGAAATGTTGACAAATTACAAGAAAAAATTTAAATCAAATAAAGTCAATAACAAGGGAAAATATGCCAACACCCTCAATACAGAGATAATTAAAAAAATCAAAAAAACCAAGAAATTCCTAAAGCGAAACTCCAACTTAAAAATTTTGAGACCTGACAAGTCTAATAAAACAGTCATAATGACATCCGATGAATATGACAGAAAAATGAATTTGCTGCTAAATGATGGCCATACTTACAAACGAATTAACAGCGATCCAACTAATATTTTTCAAAAGCAAAATAACGAACTCGTAAAAAAATGGGAAACGAAAAACTATATTTCCCCAAATGTTGCCAAAAATTTAAAAATAACTAATGCACAATCACCGAAAATATATGGTCTCCCGAAATTACACAAGGAGGGCACACCTATGAGACCAATTGTTTCATGCCTACAATCTCCTTTGAGTAAGCTTGCAAAGTTTTTGAAAGATGTACTTAAAAATGTTACTGGCAAGACGAATTCATACATAAAAGACTCATGGGATTTTAAAAACAAAATTAGAGATAAACAACTTCCAAATGACTACAAATTAGTATCTCTCGACGTAATATCATTATACACCAATGTACCTATAAAATTAGCTCTAAATATCATCCAAAAAAAATGGAATGAAATTAAAAATTACACCGATATCCCTCTAAACGAATTTATGAAGGCAGTAGAGTTAACTCTCACTTCTACCTATTTTATGTATAAAGATCAATTTTACAAACAAATTGAAGGTTGTGCTATGGGATCATCCATATCCAGTGTAATAGCACAAATGACCCTAGAAGACTTGGAAGAGACCATCATTCCCAAATTGGATGTTAATATACCCTTCTTCTATCGATATGTGGATGATATAATTACCGCAATACCAGCCGATAAATGTGAACAATTTCTGAATTCATTCAACAGTTTTAATAGCAAATTACAATTTACTTTAGAAATTGAAACCGATCAAAAAATAAATTTCTTGGACATGACACTTTACCATAAAAACAATAGTATCATGACGGAATGGTATACAAAAAAGACATGGTCAGGAAGATATTTAAACTTTCACTCCCAGCATCCCCTATCCCAAAAAAAATCAGTAATAGTCGGACTAACGGACAGAGCATTAATTCTCAGCGACCCACCCTACAAAAAAAAAAGCTATCCAAAAAGTAAAAGAAATTTTAGTCAAAAACAGCTACCCAGAAAAGTTAATAAATTCAATAATAAAATCTAGAAAACAGAAACAAAGTGAGAATGAAAACCAACACAGCATAACACCCAATAACAATAATCAAAGGAATGATGACCACTATATGTCACTACCATATATCAAAAAACTGTCTGAGGGTTTTCAGTCATTTTTCAAAAAACACAAAATCTCGGTATGTCATAAAAATTATAATACACTGCAAAAATTTTTTAGCCAACTTAAAAGTAAAACACCAAAAAACAAAAAAATCAATACTATATATAAAATACCATGCACAAATTGCCCCAGTGTATATATTGGGCAAACATCACAATATCTTCATAACATAAGAATTTCTCGAAATGGTACATATTGAAAAGGATCCAAACTCTATTAATGAGAAGACCGATATAAAAAATCTGAATCAAATATATTTTAACCTACTCTAGAAAGTTTGTTAAAACGAAAAGAAAAATAACAGTCCTCAATAATGTAATCAAAACACATAATAAATAATAAACAAATGAAGTCGCAAAAAACATACATACCACATGCGAACCGAACAGTTTGATGTCAGTTACAATAGAGACGTGATGAAGCAACGAAGGTGCCAATGAAAAGAATTTTACTAGTTTATATTAATGTTAAGTATTTGTGAAGGTTTCGTATATTTGTCGTGTCCGTTTGAGAAATTTTTTTTAGAAAAGTGTAAATGTCATAGTGGAGATTTCCTTTTTTTGGTAAGTTTTTTCAAAAAAACAATCACCTGTCCGTAATTTCAAAAGTGCAATTTTTCTGTTCCCGTAGATTAAAGTAATTCCTAACTGAAGAAGACTACATATGTTGGTCGAAACGTTTTAATATAGTATAAACGAAAAATTTATGGAGTTTTAACTACCAATGCTGAACCAATATTCCCAAGAAAAATTCAATGTCCTAGAATATAGTGAAACGGTTCAAGAAATTTAAGAATTTTCAAGTATATATATATATATATATATATATATATATATATATATATATATATATATATATATATATATATATATATATATATATATATATATATATATATATATATATATATATAGAGACTATTTGGGAGTTGAATAGTAAAGTTTAACAGCATATATAAGTTATAAAAGCTTCTGCTAAATTGACAATATTTTTATTATTATTATTATATATAAGTAAATATACTATTATATATTTTCAGCGATACTCGAATTAATTTTTAAATGCAAGACTGAAGTAATAGAGAACTTTGCATAGTTGGAGAATAACTTTACCCAGAGGCGGATTAATAACAATTAACGGTTATGAAATGCCGCCCCTACATGCAAAAAAAGTGCATAAGATCAAAAAAAAATCTGCGCTGCTTTCTTATCTCTGTATTTTTATTGAAATAATTATAATATAATGATTAGTAGAGATAAAATGAACAAATAAACAAAATAAATATTTTCTTGAAAAAAATAACAACAAAACAAATTCCAAGACTTCGTAAAAATCACAATTTATTGAAAACATGAACTAAAAGATAATCAAAACAACTTTCCAACTAAAATTTATCCCAATAAATGCAAGTATTTACAAAGCATGACGCCTTGACTTCGTTTCCGCAAAAGATTGAATAATATCATCATATGATATTGATTCAATAAAATCAGATTCAATCGACAAACTAGCTAAAGCATTTAATCTATCTTCTGACATTTTAATTAAGTAATTTTTAATTCTTTTGAGACACAAAAACGAACGTTCGGCAGTACAATTAGCCGCTGCCATACTTTTAATTATTCTTAATGAAATGTCTACATTAGGATAGAATTCCACTAGATCATTTTTGCCAAACGCACATAGTATTCAATGATATATTTTGATTTTGCTCCAAAAGCAACTGTTCCCGTAGATGCAGGCATTCTTCAATTATTGAATTTTCAATGTCCTCCGGATAGGTGCTACAAAGGTAGAGAGCGTGCTTTCAGATATCTGGAGCTTCCAAATCTCGCAAGTTTTTCAAAACAAAAAAAATTTGATGTACTTTTTCATAAGCAGAACAGCGCGTTTCTAATTCCACTCATATATGGTCTTAAATAATATCAAACGGTTTTTTTCGAAAGTTATCGCTACCATTAAGAGTGTCGCTAACATCGCCATCCCGTGATTTTAAAAAAATGTTTACAGAAATTTGCCTCCCCAAAAAAATTGCCGCCCTAGGCTATAGCCTATCAAGGCTATAGGTAAATCTGACCCTGACTTTACCACCTACAATTCACTGATGACATTTATCTGAACCATGAAATATTATAGAGCTAAATACAGTCAGTAATTAGAGACTATGAAAATAAGGTTAAGTTTAGTTTGTCAACATTGGGCATAGAGTGGGGAGGAGGTGCGTTTTTCAAACCGGTTGAAGAAGATGTAGAATTTAATAATCTATACAACATATCCGAAATGTTATGCTTTTTAAAGGGTTTATGGCGATGAGAATAACGGTTTTTGGAGGATTTTTGCACCCGTAAACCCTTTCAAAGTGGGGTTAGATCGTTTGTAGGTATATTATATTGAAGCCAACAAAGTGTCTTTTGGTAACATAACCTTTTTTTCCTGAGTGCCGCCACTTCCAAATAGCAATAAAATTTTCTTGGATTCAAATGATTTGCGCTCTTCCACAGCTCTTCTAGACTGAATTCGAGGGTTGAAATTCCGTACGAGAATTAAATTGATGTTGGAAAATGTCTTCACCTACTTTCCTCAACAGTTTTTTTTTTGTATGAATTTCTCGATTTTTTGTGATTTTTAAGGTTAACCACAACACCAAATCTGTTTCTGGTTATGTTAAATGATTGAAATTTGGTTCGTGGAATCGGTTGATGCCCATTGGTGGTTTCAATTAGTTTCTTCAACTCACTTCAACCCTCAATTTTAATGTTCGATTTTCAAGGGCACTTGAGGAATTTCGAGCATTGCGCATCTCTACAGTCACTAGCGTTGAGTTGATATTACAAAGGTGATATTTGGGCTTTTCAAGTGTTTTCACTCACCGCCGCTATGTTTATGTTTAAGTTTAATGCGTTTTGCAGGTATACTTCTTGAAATGAAGATGTCTACTGTAGACATCTTCATGTCAGGAAGTAGTTGTTCTCGCGAAGGAATTCTGCATTTTCCATCAAACAGTGAATTGAATTTTTGAAAAAAGAAGTTATCAATTCTTTTTATATATTTCGAAACTTTTTCAAAAATTGTACTAACAGTCGTTGCGAGAAGCTATTCAAAAATTGTGGTTTCATTATTTATAAACAAAACAAACAACGTTTCACAAAGAATCGCGCTGCTACAAATACGCCACTATTGATGCCCATTTTTGTGACGTCATAATAATAATAAAAAACTATATCAGCTGTGTGCTACGATGAGTTGAAATTAACATTGTGACGTCACACGCGCTTGGGTTTGTTCTGGAACTTTCGGCGTGTTACTCAAAAATTTTCTTTTTTATTTAATATTACCTTTATGAGATCGAGAAATTTTATTTTTTAATAATTGTTGGTTTCCAATATCTTTGGCGCAGGGCGCTATGGGGTGTTATCCATATGGTAGTCTGGCCGCGATTTGTTTTGAGGAGAAACTTGAAATATGTTAGTTCACTCCGAATCAAATAAGCTGCACCGAAAAGAATTAATAAGATCGAAACAGCTGTATTCAGATTTTGAGTCGGTGTGACTTGACATTTTCTACAATTAACTAATTGATTGGGCCGATACTTGATACAAATCATAAAACAAATAGCGCACAATAATGGATATCTTCCAAAAATGATAGATAATATTTCAAGAAGAAGATTGTATAAGGCAGCCATTTTTCATGTGTATCCTAACGTAATAGATAATGATGAAAACTTTAAATTATTAACTTATATAGGAGACCCAACACTCAAAATTTCAACTTTTTTGTCAAATCGAAATTTAAAAATAGCATTCAAAACTCAGAACACCATTGGAAAACATATTAAAAATTCAATAGATAAAACTACACAACAAAATAAATCAGGGATCTATGAGCTAACTTGTAGTTCATGTCCTTAAGTATATGTTGGCCAAACTGGCAGGAACTTTGGAGTTCGAATATCACAACATAAAAGACGTTACGACAAGAAAAAATTAGATTCTACTTATACATCACATCTCTTATAGAGTAAGAGCCAGCGACGATCAGACCTTCGTTATTTTATAAAACCTGAAACTTTCTCTGAGTATTTGCCTAATATAGGTTAAAACAATCCCCGACTATGAAGTTCGGATAACGGTTGCTTTGGATGGTAAGAGGTAGCAAAGTTGTAAAAAATTGAACCTTAGTTTCGTTAAAGTATAAAGCTCAGTTTTTATATATTTCATTTGGACTAATATCAGAAGTCACGTCGTCCATTGTCAGACACTTAGTATGGTTGCAATCCCCTGTCAGACACCCTTAAATTACATTGAATTGTAATTAAACTTACGTTATATTATAAAGGCTGAATTTTTCGTATGTTACTTAAGGAACTACCAAAAGATGTTTTCCCAGTGGTCAGACATTTTCGATGGTTCTTACACCTTGTCAGACACATGAAGGTCTACCGTAGGTGCGAGAGCGAAGTATATATATGCAAGCGGGCGCGAGTGAAATAGTGCGTTCGGTCTATTGCGATCTGTCACTGCGCATCATATGTCGTTTTTCCTTATTTGTGTAGTTATTAAAAAGATCTGATTCAGTTTTAATATATTGTTATCATGAGAGACGTATTAATTTGTGTTGTGTGTGGAAAAAGTGATGGCATATATATTGTTTTCTGAACAATCATTGAAAAAATGTCAATTTGTTTTGAATGCTAGAAATAAACATATCCTCAAATATAGAGACATTATTTTGCCTGATGAATACACAGACGGTGGCTGTCACAGGGAATGCTATAAAGTATTCACAGGACTTCCGGACAGATATTTTATTTCAGTTCTGAACCTAGTGAGAAAAAAAAATCAAACTCCGTACCTGCAGACAACTTTTCTCCAGCCACGTCATTGATACCTGAGTTGACCATAGACCCAACTGATTCACAGTCTTCAACAGAATTATCAACACCACAATCAACTTCAATTTATCAATCAATAGAATTGCAACCTTCAACTTCTCCAGGAAGTTCTCATTTACAGTCTTTACCAACAGAATGTTCAACAATATCAGTATCAACTTTTATTTCTAAACCAATGGAACTACAACCTACAATTAAATTTTAAAAAAACGTAATACTCCAAAATTTTATCGATTATTTTGATTTATTTCTTTTCTAGCATGAAAATTTTCCTAAATTATCTATTTTCTGAATATTTAATTCTTAATGAAATTATATATCATTATTCAGAAATAACTCTATATTATGAAATTTTTCCATAAATCCAAAAAACATATAATACTGAGTAAATGAAACATGCGCAGTGACAGATCGCAATAGACCGAACGCACTATTTCACTCGCGCCCGCTTCCATGTATATACTTCGCTCTCGCACCTACGGTAGACCTTCAATGTGTCTGACAAGGTGTAAGAACCATCGAAACTGTCTGACCACTGGGAAAACATCTTTTGGTAGTTCCTTAAGTAACATACGAAAAATTCAGTCTTTATTATTATATATATATATATATATATATATATATATATATATATATATATTATTTATATTTATTTTAACGTTTAATTACAATTTAATATAATTTAAGGGTGTCTGACAGGGGGTTGCAACCATACTAAGTGTCTGACAATGGACGACGTGACTTCTGACATTAGTGAAAATGGAATATATAAAAACTGAGCTTTATACTTTAACGAAAGTAAGGTTCAATTTTTTACAACTTTGCTACCTGTTACCATCCAAAGCCACCGTTTTCCAAACTTCATAATCGTGGATTGTTTTCACCTATATTAGGCAAATACTCAGAGAGAGTTTCAGGTTTTATAAAATAACGAAGGTCTGATCGTCGCTGGCTCTTGGACCATTAGAACAAAATCATATTTTTAATGGTGAATTTGAAATATTACATGTAGAAAAGAAAGGCTATAAACTCAATTTATTAGAAGCTCTTAAAATTAATAGTATGAAAAAATCCAATAATTTGTTAAATGACCAATTAGATATGAATAGCTCACCGTTGTTAAATCTTTTCTAGATGTAATATTGAATATTTGTGCCTCTTGTGTTTTCCCATGTCATTATCAGTTTGTATTTCCTACCTGCTAAGTAATTACGTTTAGGTTTTCCCCATTCTTATTGTATATTCCCTTCTTTCATCTTTCAATATTCTCGTTGTAAAAGTAAGTATGTGTAAGTTTGGAGTTTCGTCCAACCTAACGATGCGCTCAGTGCAGTCGACTGAGCGGATATCAGGGTTGCGAGGTTTCTCAAATATTTATCAAGGCATCATATCCAGATACCTTGACTACTGTTCAATTTCAATTGTATTAATTTGACATTGTCATAAATTGTATATTTGTTGAAAACAAACATATTCTATTGTGAATTAATGTACTTGTTTGTTGATTCAGGTAATGTTATAATGTATTGAATAGGTTTAGTGTATGTAATTATTGTTTTAATAAACTTTTCAGTTATTGCTAGCATCAACAGCCGTACTTAAATTCATCATAAGTCTTGATAGCAGACTTATAAATCAACAAACAAACAAAGCATGACTTCACCACGTGCGAAATTTCATTTCGTATCTGATTGTCTGAATGCAAAAACGATTGTGAAGGTGGTCAGAATACAGCTCGAAAATGAAGATACAATTTTTCAATTTCCAAGGGAGTATCAACTTAAGGAATACCACCAGAATTTATTCGACACAAGCGTTGTGAAAAATGTAACCAAGAGCATGAAGACACGTGGACATTTTCGGAATGTATGGATAACACTGGTGAATGAACTCAAAAACAATTACATAGATGAGGAGGGTAACATATGTTTTAATGGTCTTTATTTGGACGAGGCACGGGCTCTCACCGATCCCATCCCTATTTCATCTCATATTTCTAAAATTGAATCGGTCGAAAACAAATCCTTGAGTTTAGTTGTAAAAGATATGATTCTGGATAAATTTTCGGGAAAAAATCAAAATGCGAAAATATTTTTAGACCTTTTTGTTCAGGAATGTAATCGTTTGAAAATAGGTAGCCTGCATTATCAAGAAGTGTTGAAAATTTTTTTAGAAGGACCGGCTCTTGATTGGTTTCTTGCTTTTCTAAAAACACACACTATCTCGCATCCATGGGAATTTTGGCAAAACTCTTTTCTGGACACTTTTTCAGAGATAGGTTGGGTTGAAATAAATTATGCTTACACTTTTCGATACATTAATGGGCCTATGTTAGATTATGCACTTAAAAAAATTAATTTGCTTATAGATGCTGATCCTGAATTAACTACGAATAGCCAAATAAATTTCATTGTATTAGGTTTGCCACCTCATATAAGGTCACAGATTAACAAAAGAGATTTAAACTCAATAGATAAATTGATGTCGAGTATTCGACAATTAGAAAGTTTGGTTATTAACAAAAATAAAAATATTTCCATAAGTGAAAATAAAACGCAAACTAAATTCTCGAATAAATCGGAATTGAAACCATGCTCCTATTGCAAAGATAGGGGTTTCCCAAATAGATATCATCCAGAAAACTTATGTCGTAATAAAATCACAAAACATAAGGAAAATATTAAAAATGATAAAATTAAAATGGTTAATAACTTGGAAATCCAAGAAAGTATTTCATCATGTGATGAATCAAAAAACGAATAACTATCCCACTTATTAAATTAAATGTTCTAGTTAACAACTATCCGGCAATCGCACTTTATGATTCTGGAGCCAATATATCGGTGATAAATTATAACACTGTGAAAAGACTAAAATTAAATGAAAATATAAGTGGGGTGAAAAAAATAAATACGGTTTCAGGTTCCACTGAAACATTAGGTTCAATTGTGGTAAATTTAAAAATATTTAATATTTTAAAAAAATGGCCTCTTTTTATATAATAAAGAGTGAATCATATCAAGTTGATATTAATATGGGATTAGATGTTATTAAAACATTTAGGCTTTGTCAGAATGAAAAATTAGAAATTTTCCAAAAACATGAAGAAAAAAGATCTAATTCACTTAAGGAAATCCAAATAAATACTGCAATAACAAATGTAGACAATAACGAAGAGTCTTTAAAATATCTATTAGACAAATATAAAACTATTATCGCTGAATACAAGTATGATGTCGGCGCTGTAACAAACTACGAGGCAACAATAAAACTTACAAAAAACAAATACATTGCAAGAAAACCATATAAATGCTCATTGCAGGATAAAGAAGAAATAAATACACAAATAAAATCTCTTTTAGAAGCAGGTCTCATAGAATATTCTTCAAGTCCTTATGCATCTCCTGTAACTCTTGTTTTTAAGAAGGAGGAAGGAAAAAAATCACGTCTGTGTATTGACTATAGGAAACTAAATAAAATAATCGTTCCAGAATGCCATCCATTTCCCATAATAGATGACCTATTACTTTTAGCGCGCGATTGCTTATATTTTACAAAACTCGACATAAATTCGGCGTTTTGGTCGATTCCGATTAGAGAAAAGGATAAACAAAAGACGGCATTCATCACACATAACGGACACTGGCAATGGTCATGTTTACCATTTGGGTTAAAATCAGCTTCCTCAATTTTTCAGAGAACACTGAGTGACGTAATCTCCAAGAATAATCTTAATACATTTGCAATAAATTATATAGATGATATTCTAATTTTTTCAAAAAATAGCTCAGAACACCTAATTCATATTGATAAAACCCTGATGGCTATTAAAAATGCGGGTTTCAAATTGAACAAAAAGAAGTGTTTTTTTGCCAAAAGTTCAGTTGTGTATCTGGGTCATAATATAGAAGGAAATATAATAAGACCCATAAATGACAATTTAATTGCGATAAAAAATTTTCCAATACCTAGGAATCAAAAAAATATCAGACAACTATTAGGAAAAATTAATTTTTATTTAAAATACATTCCAAATGCAACAATAATACTAGAGCCTTTTCACAATTTACTTAGAAAAAACGTGAAATTTGAGTGGTCACGGAAATGCGAAGAAAGTTTTAATAAAATAAAAAATTATCTAAGCTCAGAACCAATACTTGCGATCTTCGATCCGAAACTTCCAATATACATTTTTACGGATGCGTCAAAAGAAGGAGTAGGAGCGATCCTTAAACAACCTCAAAAAGATAATTTACTGAAACCAGTATTTTTCTTTTCGAAAAAATTAACTCAATCACAAAAAAATAAACGTGCAATATTCCTGGAATGTCTGGCAATAAAAGAATCGATATTATTTTGGCAGTACTACTTAATGGGTCATAAATTTACTATCTTTTCTGATCATAAACCTCTTGAAAATTTCAATATAAAAAAAAGTCAGGACCCTGAATTATTAACAATATTAAATTATATATCAAACTACGATTTTAACATAATATATAACCCTGGAGAAAAGAATACAGAAGCGGATGCTCTTTCACGTAACCCGGTTTTAGAAAATAACGTTAATAATGAATCTACTATCCAAATAGTAAACTTTGTTTCGCTAGATGACGTAATAAACAACCAAAAACAATTACAAAAAGAAAATGAAAAATTCGAAACTAAAAATAATATTTATTATAAAACCTTAAATAACAAACAAAAAATTTGGATTACAGAGGACTTCGGTATTAAACTAATAAAAAAAATACACAGTAACAGCCACATAGGTGTAAAACAATTAACACTAACTTTGACACCAACATATTACTTTAAAAATATGCACAAACATATAAAACTTATTTGTCGAACATGTGAAACATGCATACAAAATAAAACAAGATTTGGAAATTTCAAACAACCCCTGTCCCAACTAGGCCCAGCTTCGGAGCCATTTCAGATAGTATCTCTTGATACAATAGGAGGATTCGGAGGAAATAAATCATCAAAAAGATATTTACACTTGATAATAGATCATTTTACAAAGTACGCTTTCGCAATTACGTCAAAAACCCAAACTGCAAGAGTTAAATTTAATTTTAACGGACCAATATTCCGGCATAAACTCAAACCAATTCAAGAAATTCTTAAAATCAGAAAACATAAAATACATATTTACAGCTGTAGATTGCCCTTTCTCAAATGGACAAAACGAGCGCACAAATCAAACTTTAGTAAATTCAATTAGATGTAAAATTTCGGAGAACAGACACCGACCGTGGAGTATTATAGCCGAGCAATGTATTGAAAACTATAATAACACTGTTCATAGCACCACAAAATTTACACCTAGTTATCTTTTAAACGGAATTGATAATTCTTTCTTACCACCTGAGTTAAACAAAAATAATTTAGAAAACTTAAAAGAAAATAGAGAAATAGCATTCTTGAATTCAAAAAAAGTTCATGATCGAAACAAAATTTATTATGACAAGAATACGAAACAAATAACATATGAAGAGGGAGACCTTGTATATATCCAAAACTCAAGTCGCCTAAACCGGAACAAGCTAGATCCAATCAGAATGGGTCCTTTTAAAATAAAAAAGAAAAATTTCAAATTTACTCTACATTATAGACTCGGGTTTCAAAAGAAAGGAATCGAATATTTTCCATGCAAGTAAAATGATCCCTTACTATCCTGCTCCCGAATATAATTTACACCAGTTTGGTGGGGGAGGGGGGATGTAAGTTTGGAGTTTCGTCCAACCTAACGATGCGTCGACTGAGCGGATATCAGGGTTGCGAGGTTTCTCAAATATTTATCAAGGCATCATATCCAGATACCTTGACTACTGTTCAATTTCAATTGTATTAATTTGACATTGTCATAAATTGTATATTTGTTGAAAACAAACATATTCTATTGTGAATTAATGTACTTGTTTGTTGATTCAGGTAATGTTATAATGTATTGAATAGGTTTAGTGTATGTAATTATTGTTTTAATAAACTTTTCAGTTATTGCTAGCATCAACAGCCGTACTTAAATTCATCATAAGTCTTGATAGCAGACTTATATATGTATTATACATCTGAAGAAGCCACTGTGTATTGACGAAACAATTGTCATGTTAACAAAATATAGTGAAAATCAAAAACTGTGAAGTTTTATTTACAATATTTTCTATAATTCACTGTTGGATTGTGAATGCAGATATAACCAGCTCCCTTGGAATGTTGTTTGATAAGTTTTAAATTATTGAATAATTTTCTTTTTCTACAAACGTCAAAAAATGACAAGGTTTGCGCATTGACAACAATATGCGAAGTGACCCTTTTTTTCATTCTCCTTCGTTACCATGACACCGTGCGCGAAGTAGTGTGCGAAATACTTACTTCGCACACTGCATGTAAACTATATGGGATTTTTCTATTTTAACCTTTATGTTCCTCAATCAAGCAAAAATCCAAGAAATCATTTATTTATTAATTTATAACAATAATTAAGGCTTTCAAATTGTGAGAAAATTTAACACTACCTAATTTTATTTATTATTTACAATTTTAACATTAATGGTGCAGCCAGTGCACGAACCAATATTTATTCCTAAACCAGATAAATCAGATTCAGCTCGTGATATCGTAGTTCTGGGAGTTGGAAGACTATCCATTTTTGATTTGCAAGTAACTGCCGTAGAGGTGACAGCACTTGATCCTGAAATTTCACAGTCTAAAATTTTATTTGATATTTGAATTTTATTCTTGATAGAATCTTCCACGTATCCTAATCATCAAAAATCTTAAGCAACTAATAGGTTTCATCATCTGCCTCTCTTATGAATTGTTCAACTTCCTCTCTAGTCAATACCTTAGATTTCTTAGGATGGTTTCCAACTGACAATTTTTTCAAATATGGAACCAACTTGGTAAATTTCTGAAAATCCACGTTTTCTTTAACATTGAGTGTTGCTTTCAACATATAATATATTGCCCATAACGTGGAAGACTTCAGCTTCTTAGACTTCTCTGCAAAATATGCCAACAGCACATTTTCGGATATTTTTCTGGCTTTATTTGCTTCACACCACTCTTTAAATTGGTGATATGCATTTTCATACAGACGCCTCGATTACTCCGGTAAAAAATTTGAAATTACTGAATTGGCCGCATCTGTCAAGTTAGGTGGGGTACTGCTTTACTCCATCGTCGCTCTAAATTTCCATTATTTTACAGTTATAAATATCACGCACGAAATTGACCTAATAAAAAGTCACTCCAAAACAATTATCAAGAACTGTCACTTTGAAATAATTGTCAACAAATGCCATTTTATTTCCATTGTTTCAGTAATTACTAAATTTGGAAAAACAGTGCCAGTTCAATACTATTTTTCATATTAAGTTAAGCATGTTACTTATTTTAGAACAATATTTTTGACGTTTGTAGAAAAAATTTTGTTTGCATCTCATGCGCGAAATACTTTGGTGAACTCGACTATTTTTTTTAACTCGGCTGCGCCTCGTTAAAAAAAATCAGTTCTCGATCACCAAAGTAGCATTTCGCGCACTAGATACAAAAATAACTATTGTTCACCTTATGTAATATATGAAATTGACTATGGTCAACTTGTATATTTTTCATGATTTGATTGTTATATATTTTATTCAAGTTCAAAAGATATTTCTGTCATTCAGTGAATGATTCATATTCCAATACTAAAAATTTAATTAATATATTTTCGTAACTATTGCTGAAGACCGTATTCTCTGAAAATTTACATCGCCAGAATCCCCATAGAATAATAGAACTTGCACGAATAAAATTCTGTTTTTCTGCTGGCCTATCCCCAAACTCGTACCCACCGAACAGGTAAGGGACGAAAGATACATTGTTGAATCCTGAGGGAAATTGCATCCAAGATTGACTCGAAAAGTTCGGACATTTTAACAATTCAGATTCAGGCCGAAAATTCATACCTATTCAGCTTTTACTTTGTTGAATATTGCGTGTATGTTCATGAAATCTATATTTCTGATATATTGATAAATTAGTTATCGTTTTCTATCTGCAAGAATAATACTGTACTGTATGAAGGCAACAGTGAAGACCTGCTGGACCACAATTTACCAGATTTTTTGATTTGCCGGCAATATATATATTTATATATATATATATATATATATATATATATATATATATATATATATATATATATATATATATATTGCCGGCATATCAAAAATCTCGTAAATTGTGGCTTATATATATATATATATATATATATATATATATATATATATATATATATATATATATATAATTAAGTGAACTAGGACATTTATTTGAAACTAATCAAACAAACCTCCTAGCGGAGCTGGTTATAAGAGTTCACGAAGCATCGAAATATCAACATATCTACCCCAGACGGTAATTGTTCGAAATGTTAATTTGTTTATCACAATCGATGGAAATTGATAGACAGACTGTTTCGCCCTTATCGGGGCTCATCAGTATCATCCATCCACCAAGAGTGATAACCAAACCAACATTTCAAACGGTCATACATATTTCTTCTAGTAACTCCATGACATATAAATATGACACAGCGCCACTAGTCGGAAACAATTGAACCACATCTTTCAGAACAGAAGAAAACATTTCGGCAACGAGAACTAGTACGTCCGGAACACACGAAGGTGGCTACCATATTCGCTAAGCAAGAGTAAAGCTGACACATCAATTCGATGTGATTCAACATTACACACCGCAGGCAGCAATCGCCCCGAATTTTATCGCAATGGCAAATGAATATAATGGTGTGTAATGTTATTTTACATGGGTGGTGAGCTAACTTTATGTAAAGTTAGCTCACCACCCTGTAGCTATTTCAAATTGAGCGCGACAAAAGAAATTCTTTCACGGCTTTGAAACGGCAAACGATGTCGTTTCTCGAATTTCCAAATTCAAAAGTTGGTGAGCCAACTTTTATCTCATTGCCCGGCCGAAGCCGTACGATATCGTGGAAACGCATTCCCGCACGAGGTGTAGGTACCATAGACTTCACACGAATCCGGGTTCTTAGGCGGATCTGTATTTTCGCGAATCTATGTGAGTTTCAAGAAGTTTGCACCATATGGGAAACTATTTCGTTATCCATTTGTCAGAAAATATCATTCCTGATGAAAATTGGTGCTTTGAGGGAAACTTGGATTTGGGATGTCAATTTCTGAACGGTGTACAGGAAAATAAGAATAGTTTACTCTTGATCAAATTTTCAATTTTTTTTTCATGTATGGCAGTTAAATTCCGGGATTTTCCGCGTACGCCCCGAACTCGCCAAAAACGGGTGGATGTTCCTCCATGACAATGCGCCGGACCATTCCTGCTTAGTTGTGCGTGAGTTTTTGGCTCGAAAAAACATGCCTACGATGCCGCACCCACCATATAGCCTGGATTTGGCACTGTGCGACTTTTTCCTATTTCCCAGAATGAAGGCTCTTCGCCTCAAGGAGACTCACCACGGCTGTGTAGAGGAGATGAAGGATGCTGTGACGACAGTTCCCAACACTCTTACGTCGGAGGACTTTCAGGGTGCTTCGAAGGGTGAGAGAAGCGGTGGAAACTGTGTGTAGAACTCACTATTGTGAGTTCAGATAACTTGTAAACCGAGGATCGTGGGTTCGAGTCCCACCTTGATCTTGGGTGTTGTGTATGTATAAAATTTAGTGGTTCAAAAATTTGATATGGTTGTTGGGTAATGACTTAGATTCAAGCCCATTAGCCGTTCGGAACCAGCGTAAAACTGTAGGACCTTGAGTTAAAAAAAAAAAATTTTTTCATCAACTTAATTTGTGTTTGTTTTATTAAGAAATTCTCGGAATTCAATTGCCAAGTCCTCAATTGCAAATTATATAACAAATATGTTTTCAGCATAAATCCAGGATACTTGAAATGACAAAAAAAGTAAAAGAAAATAGAAATACCATTTCGTCTGATTATTCGAACATTGATAAAAATTAGAAGAAAATGGTATCATAAAGAAATAAATTTTTTGAAAGGATCATACGATTAAATCTTGGGTGACAAGTGGTAAATTGCTGAATAAATACAATATTTATCTCTTCAATCAATTTTATTTCGATTATGTCTTCATCATATTATTTGAGTTCAGCTAGTGATCACTCGGTTTATCCTTCGTTTATATCATCTCAGGAAATATCGATATCCGTTGATTGACGTTGATAAAACTGAACCTTTCGTAATACGAAATTTCTGATGTTCTTTTATAGCGCTTCAGATGATATTAAACATGAGATTAATAATGTAAGAATTAATATATATCATCTACTGAAGGATGATTGGATTTGAAGCCCATCGGCGATTATAAGTAATTTTCAATATAAAATTAATTAAAAATCCATAAAATGAAAAACGCGCTTCTGTGTATTGTTTTGAAGTTTTGTTTTATCTTATCAGATATTGTAGTATCAACTTCAGTTATTTACTACTAGTTGATACATGAAAGCTGATAATGAACAAATGGAATTAATTTTTCATTAAGTTTAGTGAATATTCATCAAAGAAATGCTATTATAGATAGTTCACCTGCATTTTCTGAAGCTATATTTATTTTCCTAATAAGTGCGGAAAGTGGAACTTTTTCGCACGTGACATTTCCGATATCAATCATATAGTATATATAAATATATATTTTTCAGTCGTATTTTTGAAGAAAATAATAGACTATTGTACTGTAACGAAGATGAACATAAAGGTTAAAAATTATTTTTAATTCCGTTTTAGACCTCCTGAACTAAGATGTTTGAGGTTTTTTGGATTGATGTATATATTTTCCCAGTACATCTTGGCATCTCCAGCAGCTCCTATTAGAACAAATGAAGTGAAACTATCAAAATTTGGGCAAATTCATTCAAAATTTTCAAACTTTGGGAAAAGGAGTGGCTGAGAGTTAAATGAGAGGATATTTCTCAAACTGGTGGTGAAACATGTGAATATTAATCATGAACAACATGCCTGAAATTTTTGGAGCAATTTTGCACCCCCAAACACTTTCCAAATCTAGTTTGAGGATTGAGCATGTCTACGTTGATTAATTTCATGCTGTGGAAGTTCCTTTCTGGCGGTATAATTTTTTTCTTCAATTGCCGCTATTTTAACATCGTGGTTTTAGTTTTCTTGGTTTTTCATAACTTGTGCACCTCAACAGCTCCTCCAATTTGAAATAGAGGAAGAAATTCCGTAGTTGAATTAGTTGATATTAGGGAAGTGCTTTTTACTACAACTATTTTTCCAAAACGCTATTAGTGATTTTCGAGGTTTTACACACATCCATAGTTTCTGCTGAGGGTTGTTGCTTGGTTAGAGAATTTAGTTGATGTCAGTGAAGTACACAATTATTGATCAAGAGTGAAAATGGAGTGATCATGTAGATTGTCTATCGAAAAAGGTGACGAAGCTCATCTACAAATTCCACTATCTAAGAAAATTTCCTTCACGAAAATTGCTACTTTACCAGATTTACCAGTCTCTAGCCGAATCACTTTTTCGATATTGTTCCTTGTATGGAGAGAAATGTACAGGAATTCATTACAGAAACTAATTAATACGCAAAACTACATACTGAAAATTCTTTTTAGAAAACAAAGGAGATATCGCACTAGTCTACTTTATACTGAAGATGTGTGAAATATCCGAACATTATATTTTCATAGTTTATGTATTTATGCCTTGAAAAACAAATTTTTCTGGTGGTGTATACTCTCGATATACCAAACCCCTGGTACTGTTAGTATGTTCCTGTTGGCCCAAAGATTCAAAAAAAGTATTTGCCATCCACTTTTTGTTCACACGTTGCTCAAAGCATGCAATCTCTTAGTAGCAATATAGATTAGCATTATCACTTTACTCAAAAGTTTTTCAGTAGAAACAAAAAAATTTATTTTTCGAAATAGCACAAATTTTATAAAAATGTTAGAATAAAATTAAAATGATAAAATGCTGCAATGTTTTGCTCATACATGTCTAAGTAATGTCCACAGCAATATAATGTGTTTCTGGAATTGCACAACACAAGTGCTCAGTCACCTAGATGCAAGATCTTAAATGTTTTCGTAACTTTATTGCAGGTAAAGTCATATTTTTTTTATTATATAATACTCTCATGAACTATTTCTAATGTCCACTTATAATTAATTGTCTGAATTTGTATGAGTGATAATAATCGTGTAAATTGTATGTGTAAATTCAATAAAGAAATAAATCATATAATCGGTTATAATATCACAAGAGCATCGCAAATAATGGATTATACTTCCGAATCACCAATCCCGAGATGTATTTTGCGAAACATCACGAGAACTGATGTTTTGACAATCAGTATAACGATTAGATTCATTTGCTCGAGTTGATATTCGTTACGATTATATAAGGAATGAACAACACCGCCAGAGCTATAACCAAAGCGTTGCATACTGAAAGATTGAACGAAACTTCACCAAACTTAATTATAAATTTTTTTTGACAGGCGTCAAAAAATCGTCAATATGAAAACATTTACATTTTGACACGGGGCGAAACACCAAAACGATTATACAACGTCGTCAAGGGTAGATTCACTTATCCACACGCGGTAACTATGCAAAATTTACGGATTATATTGGCTTATTCACGCATGAGTTATATAATCTTTCAAATTTTACGTCAAAAAAATATCTTGTTGACTTTGAAGGACTATAGACGGATTAGAAAAAATCAGTGTAATTATATAGATTCAATTAAATAAATTTTTTTTTTAATCAACATTTGTCTTTCAGTTTCTATTTCCTTTGTAACACCTCGTAGGCAGTTCGTGCGTTGAGTTTGAATAAGATATATTGTACTATGTTGCAGAATATTATAAAACATTACACCTATGATAGTTAGCTTCGACAATTTGTTCATATTAAATATCAGTTGTCCAGAAAAGTTTATAGGTAAACGAATTCATTTCAACCCTAAAGAACTGAACAAGTTTTCCCATGAACTCGGAGAAGTTCGTGAGTTAAGAGATCTTCCTACGCAGAAATTCATATTTCAATAAATTTTATCATTCTGAATGTCATCTACACGTCTTTTCCAACTACAATATATTTCAAAAGACTTCACATCCCTGAAAATATTATATGTACAAAATTCAAAGAATCAAAATATTATTCGGATGAACTTAGTTATCATAAGTATTTGTGATCTGAAATATGTATTGATATTGAAAAATTTGAGTCTTGGTTTGAATGATCAACAAGTCTGACCTATAAACACTCATTTACATACAGGCCAAATTAACTTAAATTTCGAACGGACATCTTTGGCATTGAATGAATGATATATATTTATATATATATATATATACATATATATATATATATATATATATATATATATATATATATATATATATATATATATATATATATATATATATATATATATATATATATATATATACAGGGTGGCCCACCCCATTCGCCTCAGTGTTTCTATGAGAAATGAAAAGACTGGGGAAAAAAATTTAGCACAGTCATATGTAGGTCCGGGAGGAGCATATTCTAAAATTATTTTGAAATATACAGGATGACCAAAAAAAAGATACATATCAAAGTTATATTTTTTCTTATGGAACAACCTATATTTTTTTATATTTTTAGATACTATAGACCAAATAAAGGTAAGTTACTGTTATATTCCCTATACCTAAAACCATTTCTGAGTTATTTTAATAAATTAAAAAATACAGACCATAATTAAACAATTGTTTACACCCTGTAACATGTAACGAGCTGCTCGTTACTGAATTCAATGCTTAGCTGAAAGGTTAAGTTAACTTCCACATAAAAGTTTTATTTCAATATTGTACAGAGTGGTGACAAAAATTGCATCAAAGTTTGGGCACATTTTTTATGGAATAACTTCTTAAAGTTAAATGGAACATCCTGTATACGATGACATATTTTGACGCAGAATAAGATTCCCTTTAAAACTATACCAGGGTTCCCTATACCTATCTCTTATGATTTCTACGCAAAAGACGTTTTTATATTCTAATTATGACTAATTTATTTGTCTTAAAATGGAACATCCTGTATTGTAATTGAAAAGCATTTTTAGAATCTGATTATTAAGGAACACGTAGATTCGCTAAAGCATCGAGATTAAATTTTCGCGAATACGGTGTATCTCAATCAAAATGCAGGCACAAGTATAAACTAAAATTTCGAATAAGAAGAGCGTTTCATTCCATACCGCAAAATAGCATATTATTAAGGGTTCAGCTCTCATTTCAAGAAAGATTTCGCTTATGCATCGAGAATAATAGGCACCTCTTTGAGCAATTGTTGAAAGAATAATTGTTAATTTTTCAATAAAATAAGTTCAAAAATGTTTCCAGTTTTTCATTGCAATACAGGATGTTCCATTTTTAAGATAAAGAAATTACTCATAAGTAGAATATAAAAACGTCTTTTGAATAAAAATCATAAGAGATAGTTTTAAAGGGAATCTATTTCTGCGTCAAAATATGTCATCGTATACAGGATGTTCCATTTAACTTCAAAAAGTTATTCCATGAAAAATGTGCCCAAACTTTGATGCAATTTTTTTCACCACTCTGTACAATATTGAAATAGAACTTTTATGTGGAAGTTAACTTTAACCTTTCAGCGAAGCATTGAATTAAGTAACGAGCAGCTCGTTACATGTTACAGGGTGTAAACAATTGTTTAAATATGGTCTGTATTTTTTAATTTATCCAAATAACTCAAAAACAGTCAGTTTTAGGTATAGGGAATATAACGGTAACTTACCTTTATTTGGTCTATAGTATCTAAAAATACAAAAAAATATAGGTTGTTCCATAAGAAAAAATATAACGTCACCCTTTATATTTCAAAATAATTTTGGAATATGCTCCTCATGGACCTACATATGACTGTGCTAAATTTTTTTCCCCACGTTTTCATTCTCATAGAAACACCGAGGCAAATGGAGTGGACCACCCTGTATATATATATATATATATATATATATAAATTTATATTAATATATATAAATATATAATATATATATATATATATATATATATATATATATATATATATATATAAATATATATATATATATATATATATATATATATATATATATATATATATATTTTTATTTTATCTATATATATATATATATATATATATATATATATATATATATATATATATATATATATATATATATATATATATATATATATATATATATATATATATATATATATATATATATATATATATATATATATATATATATATATATATATATATATATATATACATATATAACATCTCAAGAAAAAACCGGGAATAAAAAATGAATGAGGAAGCAGTCGAAAAATTGGGTTAGGTTTAATCATAGATACTCTTTTTTTATATATTACTTTTTCAAGACATCTAAAAATGTGAACAAATTCACAATAACATGGTACTTAGAAGGGTTATAAAATGTTCGCCAATTTGAGGTTGGGTTCAAATTCTTCATCATCATTAAATTTAGTATTCACAAAAAAATTATCAAACAACTTTCCAAGGGGCCTTTGTATTATGTGAATTGAATAATTTCAAACTTTTTAATTCACTCTGAGTCAAATAAGCTGCTTTGATGAAATCTAATAAGATCAAAACAGCTGGATGCAGATATTGAGTCGGGGAGACTTGACGATTTCTATAATTCACTATTGGATTGTGAATGTAGAATTTTTTAACACTAACAGGTCAGTTAATTTTGAAAACCGGTTTTTTAAACCAGTTTATATTCTGTCTGGAAATTCGGGAAAAAAAAGGAAACACACGTGTTTCATTCCTCCCTGAAGCATGTGTCAGGGAGGCGGGCAGCTTGAGTTTGGGATTAACTCCTTCAGCCAGATTAGAGTATACACTTGTATGTACAAGTGCATTAAGGGTAGGTGAGACGGGATATTTATGGAACATAGGAAGTGTGGGTAGGGATCAGAGGATTAATACTGGCCCAGCATTCGCCTTATAAGTTTGCAAGCAGTGACTTACATTACCATGAGGAAACCTCTGAAAAAAACTCATGGCAGACCAGTCGGCGCCGGGGTTTGAACCCGAGACCTCCCAAATACTAGCCAGCGTACCTAACATACTCGACTAACTAGCTTGGTGGAAATTCGGGAATTTCTCAAACACACACAAATTTTTCGAAGCTAATGTACTCATATTTGCGTTCTGTTTTACACAAAAGTCTATCTGAATTATGGTTTTTATCTTTCGGATAATTGGAAAACTACAGCCTTCATGCATAAAAACATAACCGAAGAGTAAAATATCAGTATTTATGAATACCTCTTTCACGTATTACTGAAAGGTTATTTGAATTAATCGAATTTTATACTTTGTTAAGTGGGGAATGGTCGGTCAGTGGTTTCACTACGTTGATTCTACATTCGCAGGGAAAATCGAATCAGCAGCTTGCAGACAACCGGAACTGATGGAAAAAGTAATGGTGAATTGAGATTGCAAAGAGCGAGAAATTGCCGAGTTGCTGATGAAAATGTAAGTAATGGAAAAATAAAATGATGAAGCGACATTTTAAACTGTTCAGCAGTTTTATGAATATTGAGAAAATAGAACCTGTAAAATTTTTTTCAATCAGAATATTTCAGGGAAAATTGATTTAGTTTGAGTAATGACGGATAATTCGATATATTTTTTTATGTTAAAGTCTCTCTGTAAAGTATAATTTGAGAACAATGTAGTGAACAAGTTGTATTCCAGATGAATAGATACAGTAATTACAATTTTACAAAAACTTTTCATCAGAATTCGAAATTGTTTACCTATCAAAGAAGCTAGTACTGTAAATTTGCATAATTGCCATAACGGACAAACAGACTGCCATATCTATATTATTAGTTCTCTTCAGTGCTTTCTTGAAGTAGAGCAGTTTTTCTTTGTTTTCAAGTGAATTTCATAACAGAAATACTGAATTGTTTAGAAACTACGGCTCCTTCTAAAGTAAATTGTGAAAAACAATAATTCGATAAATATATATGAATAAAGTATAAACTTTAAAATGAAAAACACTTGGTTTATGTTTCACAATATAAAAAATATTTAGATACTGTATTTAGCAGTAACGAAAAGTCGACATGTTTCGAGTTATGAACTCATTATCAAGACTGACTACAGGAGAGTATTACATCCTAATTTATAATATAATGATATCATAACTCGAAACATGTCGACTTTTCGTTACTGCTAAATACAGTATCTAAATATTTTTTATATTGTGAAACATAAGCCAAGTGTTTTTCATTTTAAAGTTTATACTTTATTCTTTATGATGTTTCACCAAGTGATGTGCGAGAATTCAATCTCAAATATATATGATGTTGAATCAATACCAGAATGAGGAGAAGGCGTATTTTTCTTCACTCCGCATAAAATTTTTTTGCCTCCTAAGTGAACTTGGAGGTGCTGTTGAAGTAAGCAAATCCTTGTAACCTACAAAAAAACTTTACTAAGTTGGCAGCATTTAGGATAAATAGTTGAAACTAGGAAAAATCACTTGCCATCAATTGAATCCATGTACGAAATTTCAACAAACAAACTCAATTTTTAGGAGCTGTGGAGATGAGCAAAACATAAAAAACCAAGAAAACACATTTTACATTAAAATGGTTCCAGTTTGGAAAAATAGTTGAAACTATATCAAATTATTCCACGTACGAAATTTCAACTGTGTGATTCTGCAAATACTGCAAAACCTCAAAAACATCTAAAAGACAAGTGTCGAGAAGAAATGTCTACATAAAGTTACGTAAAAATTTCCAACTCTCTAATTCAATTCGTATGGGGTACAAATATTCTTCGAAACCCGATTTTTTCAGTTCACTTCCCTCTCCAATAAGTCCTAGAAAAATTATTTTCGGGTATGCTGTATTTATAATTTATTTCCACGCCTTACCACCATTCTCTTCCACTAATTTGGAAGATGCCAGATTTTTACCGAGTTTACCGATAGTTCTGTTCTGCCTGAAGGATAGTTATTATGTTAAATTTCAGCTCACGATGGATATTCGAAAATGTACCGGGAGAAATATATACATATATAAGTGTATATATATATATATATATATATATATATATATATATATATATATATATATATATATATATATATATATATATATATATATATATATATATATATATATATATATTCTTATATATATATATATATTCTTATATACAGGGTGTCCTAATTGCCATAGGCCACTATTGAGAACACCAGAGGTGGCTTAGACTACCAATAAAACAATTGCCTATTTTAATAACATGAACAAAGTGTTGCAGCGTGTACTGAAAGAAACTGTTTATTAGGTTTTTGAATATAAAAACATTTATTTAAATTCATATTATGTAATAAACCATAAAACTTCCTTAATTTTTAAAAATTATCTTTGCCAAAATTCAAAGTGGATGATACATACCTCATGCATTTGTTTCATCTTCCCCATTCTCTGCCATCAGTTGTTCCCCGTTCTGAAGAATTATTAAATGATCCGTATAGTAGCAAATTTAGCTCTAACCTTGTAAAAATTATTCCATTCAGTAAGCGCCTTTCGGGGTACGAATTTTGGTACATTTGAATGGCTCTTTCAGCATTTCGAAATGCTTTTGCATACCAAAAAAAAAGCTGATTTTTTACCATTGGAAAACGCTACCATGTTGGTTTAAACTTACTTTGACACGACACATGTATTATGGATCGTAGGCTTCTATGAGCAATTGTTTCTCTTTGCTCTATGTTTAAACCTATGATAAAATGAAAGAAGTGCCAAAAAAGTTATAAACTAGTTTTTTACCATTCAAATACAAAAGAATACGAACATGTGATATATCGTTGAAATCAGAAAAGAAAAGTTTCTTTCAGATTTGGAATGAAAAATGCAGGTCCGTATTTAAAAAACAAAGTTGATGGTGATATCTCGAAAACTAGACGAACCAAATTTCCTTAAAAAATACCCGCTTGAAGAACGTCTAAAATGCAAACAATTTTTTCCTCACTAATGTTTTGTAAAAATTATACTTTTTGAGATATTCGATCAAATAGTTTTGAGCAATTTTTCGAAATACCCCTGTAGCTCGAGTTAGAAATTTTTATTTAAAATATGAAACCGGATTGTCAATTTTCTCCAAAAACTGCACACATTTTTTAATTTGACCAACCTTGTAGTTATTATAGTTTATTTATTTATTTATTTATTTATTTAATGATCACGTGGAATACAAACAGGTAAAAACCCAAAAAACAGTATTCGCCTCTTCAAAGCTACATATACATCGATGTCAAAATTTAAAAATAGAAAAGAAATAATGACAATACAGTTGGATACATAGGTGACAAAATTTTTTATTCATAAGAGAATATTCCTGAGACTTCGCTTCAGATTATTGAGCGATATATTGAAAAGATCCAGGTCTATGCAGAAGTTGTTAAATGAAGCCATCATCCTGAAAATGGGAGCATTCTGTGCGCTGTTTGTTCTCCGTAAAGGAGCATAAAATGTGTCACTATTACGTAACCTAATATCAGGGACCCTGAATGGAATTGATTGCAGAATATTAGGCACACTGAGTAAACCACTGACAATTTTGTATAATAAAATAATATCCTTCATTTCTCGGCGCTTCTCCAGTTCCATTATGCCAATTAGATTATTGTAGGTCATATTATTTTTGAAGGCCAGAAATCTGAGAAATTTATTCTGTACTCTCTCAATTATCTCTTTATAATATTTGTATTGAGGATTCCAAACTGCTGACGCAAAATTCAAACGACTATAGATGAATGAAAAATATAATATCAAGAAAGTTTTATTATTTCTGAAAGACCTACAGTGTCGAAGGAAATACCCCAGCAACCTATTTACATCTCCCAGAAGGCGTTCGATGTGCTGATCGAATAAAAGTTTTCTATCAAAAATCACTCCCAAATCCAAAATATGGTCTACTTGCAAAAGAGAATAATCCGCCATGGTGTATTGATGGTCTATAAGATGCACATTTCTACTGAAAACAATTTAGTGACATTTGTCATAGTTCAGGAAGAGACCATTTTCTGCACAATAATTTAACAATCTATCGATGTCCCGCTGAATCAAAACACAGTCCTCCACTCCTTTAACTGCTCTATATAATTTGAGTTCATCGGCATAAAGTAGGAAATTGCAATATTTGAAACATTTTTCCATATCGTTTAAAAATATAATGAAAAACAGTGGTCCCAGATGTGAACCCTGGGGCACCGCTGAAGTACTGCAGAACATGGCAGATTGAATGCCATCTACTTTTACAAATTGAGACCTTCGACTTATATAAGAGGGGATCCACCTCAATAGGTCACCGCATATGCCCACCTCAGCAAGCCTCCGAAGCAACATCCCATGATTTATTTTATCAAAGGCTTTTTTGAAATCAGTACATATAACATGAACTTGAGTTTTTTGATCCAAACATTCTTGAAGATACTCGGAAAAAGTCAAGAGATTAGTCTCAAGATTTCTTCCTTTGTAAAAACCGTGTTGTTGTTCAATTATTATGTTTTTAATATGATTGAAAATATATTTATAAACCAATGATTCAAAAACCTTCGGGATAACGGACATAATGCTAATTGGCCTATAGTTTTCTATATTATTGATCGGACCGCTTTTATGCACCGGAGTGATTGATGAGATTTTCCACTGTTCTGGAAATGTTGCGGTGCTCAATGAAAAATTAAAAATGTGGAGTAGGGGGATGGCCAAAGATTGTGAACAATTTTTTAGCAGTATTGGAGGAATAGCGTCCGGCCCAGTACCTTTTGAACAATCTATGGTTTTCAATGCATTTATTACTTCATCCAATCTAAGAACAATACTCGGCAAATAATCACTACTATATAAATTTTGAATGTATTCAAAAGTTGAATCATGTTGACCCTAAGGTTCATAAACTTTATAAAAAAAATTAGCAAAAAGCTCGGATATGTCCCTCGAGTTACCGAGATAGCAATAGTGGCCCACGGCAATTAGGACAATATATATATATATGGGCATTTGAATTAGAAAATCGACTTTATTAACAGTTAACGTTTCGTCATGAAATTTGTGACTTTCTCGAAAATATTTTTTCTAACTCCTATGACCTGTTATTGCTAAGAAAAGACAAGTAAATAACAATACACCACAGGCAACAACAAAAAATAATTCAAATATATATAAATATATATATATATATATATAAATTTATATATATATATATATATATATACTCGACATCACAAAAATTAAAATATCGTGGTCCAAGTCCAGGAAGTATAGAACAGATTCTAAAAAAATACATTCGTGCACCCTCTGTTAACTTACAATACTCTAATATTTTAGGAGGGAAAATACAACTCGAAAGAAGTTTTATTTCATGGAACACTCTCATCAATGGAAAGAAATATAACTCAGTTATTTGATAACGGTTATTATTCATTAAAACTTATTATTGGTGTTTTCAACTTCTGGAGGGAGTTGAGGTAATGAATTAATGCAGGCGACTTCTCTCCATTCACTCATACTGCGAACGTATCATTTGTCAGAGCAGAAACTTCAACGCCGATAGCAGAGCAGAAATTCGTACTGAAATGAGCTTAGCAAGGATTATATCCTACAAAAGGAAAGTCATCGCATCGGCAGAGGCTTTAATTCAGTTCAGCGACAATCTGCTAGAGGCGGGAGGACAAATTTTCGTCGTCGAAGATCCCATCATACAAAATGATTTCCTAATTGATTAACTTCATTCGTATTCGAGTACGTGTGTGAGCACGTTCGCATTTACTTCGTGTCTGCAGTGAGAGATTTTCTTCAGGTTATTTCCCAAAGTGGAAAATTGCGACCTTATTCATCAGCCTATGAGAAATGTGAACCGTGATACATTTCCAATGGGATAACTTTAGAATATTGATTGATGAAATTAGATTACGATGTCCTTTGAAGGTGAATTGAAGTAGCATGTCATGGAACGACAGTCCTATTTTCATTTTAAAAACATTTTGTGTATACAATAATTACTACTTATTATGTTATTATATTCCAATTACAGTCGAGTTGACGCGTTATAAATGTCTTGTTTATAAGCATAATTTATGTAATTTTTGCACGACTCTTCAGTTGATGAGCTGATAATTTAGACGGAAATCAATAATGTAATTCGGTTTGAATGGGAATATTTTTTAAAGAAGAATTACTTCAAATTATACAGCGCTATTGAATTGAAATTATTAAAATAAATTTGCAGTGATTCATTTTATTCATCATCAATGAAAATTATTCTTGAAAATATAAGTTTCTGAGAAAAAAACTGATTTATTCTTCCAAGTGGATTAACCAAGGAACTTTTGAATTTCCAGCTTCAACAAGAAGTTGTTTGCTTTTCAAAAATGTTTCAAATAGCTGTCAAGTGTAAATTGAGGCCACTTCAATTTTTAATATATGTCAACGATATTACTTCATGCTTCAAATTTTGTGATTTCCTCCTCTTTGCTGAGGACCTTAAAGTCTTCCATTCGATTAGTTGCTTTCACGACATCATTCAAGTCCAATTGGATTTAAATCCAATTCAGGATTGGGAGAATGAATTCAGTCTGAATATCTCCAAATGTAAGCATATGATGATGTTTAGAAACCATGCTGATTTTGATTATGTTTTCCTGCTAAATAACATTCCTCTTGCCAATATTCTGTTAATCGAAGACCTTGGCGTCATGTATGACAACCATCTCAGTTTTAAGCCGCACTTGGACATGATCACTGGCAGGACTTTTAGAGTTCTGGGCTTCATATACAGGCACTCATTTGATTTTTCTGATATCCCAACACTGAACAAAGATACTTCAGTGTTGGGATATCAGAAAAATCAAATGAGTGCCTGTACTACTCTTGATAAACCCGTACTAGAGTTTGCCTCAGTTGTTTGGTCACCATATATATTTGAAGATTGCAAAAAAGTAGAATCAGTGCAGAACAAGTTTCTCTTATTCATCTCCCACAGACTAGGATGTAAGCGTGAAAGTTTCTGGGCAACTCTGATGCGTTCCAAGCTTGCCTTGCCCACTCTGAGGGCTCGCAGGAATCGTGCTGATGTATTGTTTTTGTCTAAAATCATTCAGGGTTATATCAACTGCCCTGATTTATTAAGTGAAATCGACATACACGTTCCTGCGAGATTCACTAGACAATCGAATCTTTTTCATATCTCATTCACTAAATTTAATACAATTATATTAGAAGTTCGCCCATATAAGATTGCTTAGAAACACAAATGTGGCTTGGGCTGCTGGTGTGAATCTCTTTCATAACTCACTTAGTTGTACAAAGAGAGATGTTGATGTTGTGATAATAAAATATGGACTAACTTTGTGACCTTTTTATTTTCTTTTGTTTTTTTTTTTATATTAGGATACTTACTTGCTTTTATTATAATAGGATAAGCATTAATTTTTTAACCTTCTCAAGTTTTTGTTAATTTTTGTTACTAGAGGGTTTACCCGTAAATAAATAAATAAATAAATAAATACCCGTTGGATGAACTGAATAGCTTCTTGATAGATGGAAAGCGGTACAACTAAATTCTACATTTATAAGTGTGGAAAAAGAATTTAGGCAAACGTTTATTTTAGTCCCTTCATTGATTCAGTGTGTTTGCTTTTGAGATTATTTTAATATCACTATAAAAAATGATTCAAAGTTAAGTTTAAGTTGAAATTGTTAAACTTTAAATAGTTTTGCTAGACTTACTACTCGCTTGTTTAAGCACAGTCATCCCGATGAAAGTTCGAATGATTCGTATGTTGCCAAGTTAGTGGTTCGAGTCCCACCTCGCTCTTGGGTGTTGTGTATGTCCGGAATTTAGTGGTTATTTATGATTAAAAATTGTTGGGTAATGTACATAGTTTACAAGCCCATTGGCCGTTCGGAACCGGCGTTAAACTGTAGGTCCCTCGAGTTAAAAAAAAAAAAAAGTTAGTTGGAAAGTTTGTCGATACAGTATCTGTTTGCAATGTGAAACACCAGCCGCAGAACCCCATCAAAAATGAAGCTGTGGAAGTCGCTTTTTTGGGGCATGCTCAATTGGATCATACTGAAAGTACACGTCAACTAGCTGAAGCCTCAGCGTTCTCCCGTTCGTCCATAATGCGGATTTTAAAAGGGAACAAATAATTTCATCCGTACAAAATGAAATAAGTACATGAATCAAATGAGGATGGTCCTGATAGAAGGCTACAATTTTGTGAACAAATGAGCCAGCGTTTAATTGAAGATCCGCTTTTATTATTTAAAATTTGTTTTTCCGATTAGTGTACATTTTATTTGAATGAAGCTTTGGATAGGCAGAATTACCGTTACTGGGACGACAGTAACCCATATTAATTCCGTGAGGTTCATATACAGTGCCCTAAAAAAAACGTCTGGTGTGGCATATTAGGAGGTCAAATCATAGGACCACTTTCATTCCTGGTAATTTAAATGCTGAAATCTACCCAAACATGCTTGAAGGTGCAATTGATCCTTTCACAACACAAATAATAGAAGATGACCAAAATCATAATGCTGATCGGCTTCATTTCCAAAAAAATTGAGCATCTCGGCACTATGCTGCTCCTGTAAGAGAATTTTTAGATAACCGGTTTCCCGGATAGTGGATTGGAAGTAGAGGCCCAATTGAATGGCCTGACAGGTCACCTGATTTATCGTCTTAGGATTTTTTCTATGGAAACACTTGAAAATAAATGTTTTGCTGCGAACCCTTAGTCCATGTAAGATCTTTGCCAACAGCATATATTTGAAAATAGATTTGAACAAAACCTGTATTATTGTTTGGAGGTAAGTGGGTCACATTCCCAACACTTGTTGAAGTAACGTTTCAATAAATCAGTTTAATAGATTGTTTACTTTTTGTCACAAAGCACTGTTACAAGTACCTAACAAACATTGAAACATACTACTTATTGTAAATTTTTTGATTCCTAATAACCAAAAGCTATTTGTATCAAAATTGTCAAAAAACTGCATGAGTTCATTTTTCATCTTTCTCCAAAATATGAAAAAGACCGAATGCAGTTTTTCAAAGTCAACAAGCTGAAATGCAAAATTATCGGTAATTTTGATGCACTTGTGCAAATACTGAAGACATTCCATTTACATAGGAATTTTGACAGGAGGGAAATATTCGCTGGAATTTTGCGATGATTGTATTCCATTTACATGGAATTTTTGACAGGGGGAAAATATATATTGCTATATTATATAAGAATTCGTAAATTAGTTCAGTTGAAAATTTTACATCAAAAATGAACCAGTTTCACAAGAAATAACACATGTTTATTTGAGTTCACCTAATTTGTAGAATAATCTGTGGTTTGAAGAATTAACCCGTCAGTTTCATTCAGGAGTAGTAAATATTAAACAACCTCACTTGATAACTATGGAAAACACTAAACAATCCCATCACCATTAGGCATAAATTACTAGAAGTGTCGTTCTGCTTTTAGTTCGAATCGAGTATAGCTTGTTATTGTAAAGATAACCTATATAAGGTTGGCTAGAGTTTTGTAAATGCTTTACGTAGGATGTCTAATATTTCGATATATTATAGAAAAAGTGAAAAATCCACAGGGGGTTGAATTGTATTTTTTGAGAATGGTTTTTGTCTAAAAATACTAGTTTTTTTATTATATATATATTATATAATAAGTATAGTAGAAGCTGAATCGTGAAAGCGTATGACGGGCTAATATAGATTTCGTTGTATAGTCTATAGGGATGGGGGATAGTAAAAGGATGATTAATTCTGCACACAGGACGCTCATAATTTAGTATATGTTGGAAGTAGGTTAAGAGTCTTACTTAGCGGGTAGATTTTCGTTTACTTTTTGCTTAAAACGAGTAGTCTCGTAGATAAAGCGAATTTTGTGAATTTTCAGAGCGAGTGATATGGATATGACTTTAGTAATTTCTGCTCATAACATGCAAAACCTTTGATATATAACTATAATTTATTTAGTTCGAACCGTACCTAGACCTTCTTCGCCATCAATACGCGATGAACTTCGCAAACCTATTTTTTAAATTTTTGTTGATTCTTTCTAGTGATTTTCTGCTACTGAGGTGGTACTTAGGTAAGGATTTTTTCGCGCTACAGGGGATAAGTACTACTTTCCAAATTGCAATGTTCGAAGAACAATTATTTTTCGATCGATTCAGCTAATATAAAATGTCGTTTGATACATACAAAAAAACTATTCACAGCAAATCGAATTTGAATTAGAGAACTTATTTACCTCAGAAAAATTGATTGATATATCTCAATTTTTCTAACAATAAAATTTAATCAATCTAGACAACGAGAAGTCGAATATTCTTTGAACAAACTTTTGCTATTATCTTGAAATTGGCCCCCTTTAGTTTACAAAAACTTTAAAAGAGAAATCTACATATTTATCGTCCCGAAATTACATAGCAGCCGATTCCGTCCGCTCCAGATCCGAATTTGGAGTTCAAAGTGGTTAATTAAGTGGTCGAAGTTCAGTCGGTCGCTCTCTACGCCTGTGATCTTTGGATCAGATTATATCAGCAACAAAGTTTGCAGACGTAATATGAGAGATCTTTCTCAATAAATATTTCACTTCAAAAGCAACTACCCTTGAACTGTTTGAACGAAATCTTGAGGCAAACATAATCTTCATCTGAAAGGAAATTCCAATCTTTGAGGAGATTTGATTGCCCACTAAGTCGGAATAACAATCATTATGATCTCGTCAAAATTAAATTACATTGCATGAAGTTTGAATTAGCACCTAACCAGTGAAGTGAAATGTGTTCCAACAGATCTAGGATCTATATCATTCATGCATAATTGATACCCAGGAGCCTTTGCAAATATTTACGCCCAATCGTTAACGCTTCCTATTAATGGGAAATTTGGATTGAATCTTTAAATCTCTGTTGATATTTGGGTATAGATCTTCTTGTGCAAAATACTTTCCTTTCTTCTTTTATTTTGATGATTTTCGTTTCCCACTGGTAGTTTTTTCCTAAATTATTTAAACATTGACCAAAAATGCAGAATCACGTAGAGAAAACAAATACTTCCTGACATGAAGTTGTCTACTCTACGGTAGTGGTGTATGGCACTCCAGAGGACACTAACTTAGTGTTCAAAAACTCTACAGATCTGACAGCTGATATTAGACAATAATAGTTTGAAAAATAACTTCTTTGGATGATTCCGGTCTGGATATTTTTGGGCATAGATCCTCGACGCCAAAAGGTAATTCTCTTTGTACTCACCAATCGCTAAAATCATATATATCCGCACTGAATGGGATAGTTTTTCATTTTCGAGATTAATAATTCAGTGAATGTTTTGAATAACGTAAATCAGACTGTCTATGAGGATTCTTTCAACAACTTGAAGAAATGTCATTTCAAAGCTATCTTGATTCAAAGAAAGCATTGCAATAAGAACTACTATTTGAAAAAGCCAATATCTGAATTTTATATTTTTCAGTGCAAAAAACTACAGGTTGTTCTATTTGAAATAAAAAAGTTATCTTTGTCCGAAATTATAATAGTTATTTATGTACCCAGTGCGTTATATAGATCTAGTAACGCACGTGGTGCATACAAGATTTTATTTTTCACGAAAAAATTATCTTATTATAATGAAAAATCGATTTTAAAATCCGTTCATTGCTCCTATACTTTCCATTTTCCTTCTCATAGTAGGCATGTCATTTGCTGATATTATGACGTTTGTGAATATTTATCATGTTCAGTGAATGTCATTACTGCTTTCTTTGTGTAGTCTTATAAAAATAATGAAAATTAAAATGAATTTACCCAAGAATATCATAGAAAATGCAGACAAAGCTACGAATAATCCATTGGCGGAGAAATCCAAATGGAAGTTGCTTCATTTCTCCTCGAACAATGAGCGGGCGTGATGATCCATAATGCCCGCTCATAACGCCCTAGGGCATAATGATTGTATTTATAGCAACCGTCTCTAAGGTAAAATCAACAAATAATATAAAAGTGAATAATAATAGTTATTTATTATACAAGGGAAAAAAGTATTAGATTTTAGCTCGAGGTTGTGTTGTCTCCCGACGCGAAGCGGAGGGAGACAAAAAAGCGAGAGCTAAAATCTAATATTTTTTCCCGTGTATAATACATCATTTTTTTCTGTGACGAGGAAAACGACGATTAAATATTGACAATACATATTGTTATAATATATTAAAGTCAGAAAATTATAGATGCGAAATTTGAATTTTTAAAATGGTAGGCTGTTGTACTTTCAGCGACAATTAGACCTGCGTTGCTAAGAAATCCTTTGAAGTAAACAAATATCTGTCAATTTAATTCTATTGATTTGATTTAAAAATTGCGAACTTAGTAGTTGTTTAATAGTTATTTTGAATAATATGAAGTGAAAAAAATGTCTGATTCCGAGTTATCTCTGACTGCACCGTCATCAAACTAACTACATTTCTGAAACAAAATGGGAAAGGTTACACGACCAAGAAAGCTGCGATTTTTACGAGTACATAGATTAGTGATTTTTTAAATAATGCTCCCGATGAATTTTATTTAATGGCCAAGGTTGTTGTTGTATTTGGAATTGCAGGAGCTTGTCGAATTTATGAAATCAGCCAGGTAACATTAGATGATATTGAAGATTCGGAAACGTTATTAATTGTGAAACTCAAGCAAACAAAGAATGAAGTAAGCAGGAGATTTGTAGTTACCTACTGAAGAATATAATTTCGACACAAGAAAATTCCATTGTTGTACCGAATAGTTCAAGGAACTATTATTACATATAAAGGAAATGTAACTTTTGTATAGTAAAATATTCTAAAATTAAATATCTACCTTTACTTATGTGTATATATATATCCGGGAAAAAAGTACTCACTTTTTTCCCGGGGAAAAAAGTAATTTCAAAAAGTGATATTTCTTTACCTGTCATCAGAGACAAAATGTCAAACTTTTTTCCCGTCACAGAAAAAAAAAATTAAAATGAATTATGAACGTTCTGTATAATACTGAGAAACGGGTTTTTCGAAATAAATAGCCCAAAACCTCTTTTATGCTTGATCAGAATTCGAAGGGACGATTTCTATACATTTCGATGTTATTTAGTTTCCAATTGTACCTAGCATTTTTATAAAAAAATCAATAACTCCGAGAACGGTTATAGTTAGGTACATAGTACCTTATATGAAATAATATTATTTTTCCTGACCTATTCAAAAGTGTAATGAAATACAGGCTGTTCCATTAAAAAAAACATAACTTCGATATGTCACACTTTTTGAAGCCACCTGTAGACTCCAAATATACAGGGTGGTCACGGTGGATGGTAGGTTAGACGTTTACGGAGAACGGGACATGAGATTATTCTGAAAATTTGGTTTCAAGGGTAATTGATTTTGCTCTATCGATCTAAAATAATAGTGGCGCTGCGGCGTTGCCGCTTATACTACAAAGTAGCAGCAACTGTGAAATTTCAAATGAGACGCCCTATATTTTGTAAACGTACAAATTTTCTCTCGTTTATTGGTTGTCAATAGGTATACATTTCATAGAATTTTTTGCATGTTCTTGCTGTTATTTGGTCACATTGACCATGTACAATAAATAACTTCATCAAAACTTCATGAGAATAGTTATTGCCTTCCATTATGATTGTTTTCAAATCAAATTTTCTCTAATGACCGCGCGAACGTTTCATTTATGATGGACTAATTGTCAAATTTTCATAATGACATCTTTCTTGACATTTCATAGCTACCTAATTCAAAATATGGCTAAATAATCAGATTTTTATAGAAACTTGCTTTTATTTCGGAAACCTGACATTTTAGGTAAAGGAACATATATCATTTGAAAGAGATTTCAATTTTCTTTCGAGATGTTCAATAATATATAGGGTATTACATTTGAAAAAATGTACTTTTTACTATTTTTGTATTTATCGTTAAAATCGCAAATTTTGAAGGACCCTGTATAATGGAGAACAAAGTCCTTAAAATATTCCTAATACGTCGGAACTTGGTAAACTACACCTAAAATTTCAGCGTCCTACGAATCTGAATACCTTAGTAATGAACATTTAATTGAAGCTATGTTTTGCACAAAAAAATAAGGAAACCATTTAATTTCTCGAAAACCTCTGGAGATAGGTATAGGGAAGTATCACAAAAACAATTGGAAAATGGTAGAGAAGCAAAAAACGGAATAATATATAGGGTGTCTCATTAGAAATTTCACAGTTGCTGCTACTTTTTAGTATAAGCGGCAACGCCGCAGCGCCACTATTATTTTAGATCGATAGAGCAAAATCAATTACCCATGAAACCAAATTTTCAGAATAATCTCATGTCCCGTTCTCCGTAAACGTCTAACCTACCATCCACCGTGAGTGACCCTGTATACCTACCACGAATATAGAAACCGTGAATCTGGAATACGTTCTTGGGTTCCTGATAACAAACATCAGAATTAAATCAATTGAATGAGAGATTTTCAATAATATGTTAATCGTCAGGTTAAGGTAATGCTTTAAAGAATTTAGTATTTTTTTCTTGTTTCATCGCTTTTTAAAAGTTGTCAAATTGATATTCACCTGTGGCATGTACAATTTGAATTTCAAAACATGAAGAAATCACAAAGCTCATTTGCCATCCGTGAACTCTCGCTCAGGTTTTTCATGTTAAATATCGTCTTTCAGTGCTCTTTGGATCCCCTTCTTCAATGGAATGCGTATTTAACATTGCCTTCAAGTCGGTTTCAGTAAATTCTTCATCTTGCGGTACAAGTAACTCTCGAACGTCTCTTGATTCTATTTGTTCAAAGCCCAATTCCATTCGCAATTTCAGCAATATATGTAGCTAAAGTTTGAATTTGCACAGATTCTTCATCATTTCCGAGAGTCAGATTAGGCTACAGTTATTTCCAGCATAATTTCAATCTGTATGGCTACAGTTCTTGCAACGATTCTTTTATGTTAACAATGCATTTTGTTATGTTAAAAATTTTCCAACATTGCATAATATATGCCCACTTTTGGCAAAAAACTGTAGGCATGAATTTGTTCATAAATACTGTGATGCAGTTTTGTTGTGTGTTTTGTTTTAGATGAAATTTATTACTTGATTTGAATTAATGATTTTTCAAATTTAATCAATAGACATAACGAAGATTTGAATCCTGATTTGTGATTTGAATGGAGCTGATTTAAATCAAAGAACAAATAACCCTTCTGTAAATCGAATCCAAGACCATGAATGCAGCCCTGTACTTCGCGCAACATTTTTGAAATGAAAGCAATTAGAACGGGAATTGAGAAGAGGCGGTCTCATGGTCATACATGAGACAGCAAATTGATAAAACTGCACTGCTAGATTTTTTTTGCATGAATCTCATCAAAATGTATCGTTTGCTGAGTAAGCATTATTTTCATTTGATTCAGGTTCTTCATGTTTGGAATATATGATGTATATATTTAAGTAGTTTTCAAAGCAATATAGAAAAATGTTATGCCAAATTTTCCTATATAAATTTAAAAAATTTCATCTCATTCTTTGTAAATTTGACATATTATATTGCCTTCGTTTAGCAACAAAAAACCAAACGGATATTTTTTAAAGAAATATGTTTTGTAACGTGGGGAGGCCACTAAGACATCTGCCCCGGGCGGCAACTTCCCTAGTTACGCCACTGCTGTGATGTTAGTCCTTCAGATGAAATCACTCTATGAAAGTCGCCTTGGCACGCTCCAGCCTACTGAAATGTTGCGGATGCGTTAATAAAGGGTACTGAATTTGCTGAATTTATGGTCTAGATCCGCCAATAAAGAAATTTTATTGAATAATGAAACTGGAAATAAGGAATCCATGAATAAGGAGATTTTACTATATATATATATATATATATATATATATATATATATATATATATATATATATATATATATATATATATATATATATATATAATAAATATAAAAAATATATATATATATATATATATATTATTTTTATATATATATATATATATATATATATATATATATATATATATATTTATATCTATATAAATATATATATATATATAATATATATATATATATATATATATAAAATATATAAAAAAAAAATATATATATATATATATATATATATATATATATATATATATATATATATACTTCGTTATCTCGTAAACGGCCCCCACGATTTGGATAAAATTTTATATTTACTTTTTAAGTTTACTTATATAGTTTCACTTTTTTCAAGAGAGTCTTAAAGACAAAAAACTATTTATGATAGCCTTCTATCCGCTTTCATGTTGACAATTTAATATAACGCCATCTCATGAGTTTTCGTGCAACTTATTTTTTTGCCGATGAATGATAATCAACTGTTACTTCAAAATTTTGTGAGATGACGTGATGACATTATCCAAATGTTGGATGTTTTTATTTTGGTTAGACCAAAAATACGATTAATTTTTCATCTGTAGTTTGTATGTGCACATCACAATGCCTAGAAAACCTTGGAAGAAAACAAATGAATTTGATTTCCGTTCGTATCTAAATTATTCTCCCAAAAAACACAGAACTATGTATATATATATATATATATATATATATATATATATATATTCTTCATTCTAAAGTAATACAATCGATGACATATTGATAACATTCCCATCAAGACTTAAACTGACCTTAATATAACATTATAGGAAACACTATTTGAGTCAATAAGTTTGAACTCAAAGAAAATTATTGTTAAGAACACAATCAGTTGTGCCAGGTGCTGAAACGATAAAAGAAACTGCCTTGAGCCTCACTATCTTTCAACAAATAAAAGAATTCTTAGCGTTTCCTAAAAGAAAATGTCCACAATGTATTTATGAAGTTTCTTTCAGTAATCTGATTTTCTATTGACTTTGTTCGTAACAAAAACTCCGAAAATTCAAGGAGAATAAATTTTGGAGTATAACATGTTAACAAAATCCCACAATATGTTCATAAAAATAAAGATATATATTGTTGGGTCACTTCACTTTTCAAATATGACCTCATTGAAGGAATAATATATGAAATTTTTTGATATATTTACTGTATGTTAGTTATGTACTGAAGATATTTTCTACCATTCGATTAATATTAACTAGAAAGTAAATAAATGAAAATAATCGTTTACAATTTATACAATTACAATTCTTCTCCGAAAATATTCCATATTAATTCATAGATTGTCTTTTTTTTTCTTCCAGAGGAATTATTTATAATTGTTACTTGAATTACAGAATAATGAAGTACAAAACAAACTTTTCTTGGTTTCATTAGGTTTATCCTCTCCAACTTCTAACCAGCTTCACGGAAAAAGCCATCTGAAATTTGTGGTATTTAATTAGGAGTAGAGCTATTATCACCCACATATGCTTCAAAATACTTACATACCAGGCTTAATTTATTTGTGATAATGTGAGGGACATAAAACAAATGCTACTGATGACGAAATCAGAGGTAATGAAAGTTGAGCAAATGAAATGTTTATATATATATATGGAGAAGTATATTATTAACTCAATAAAACCCCCCAAATGGATGAAACTTCTCAACTTAATTTTATAATCATAATTAGATTGCTGAAGCAGGAACTTCTAGCTATGCGTACAGAGCAGTAATTTTTCATCAAAGGAATATTTGAATCGAAATATGAGTCTTTGAAGTAAGAAATAAATGTTTCTCAGTCACAGTTTGTATTTTATTTTTTGCTATTTTATATATACTCAGAATGCTTTAGTAATAAATGACAAAACATATCAGGATAACATCTGGATGTATTTCATCGTTCTCGATATTTAATCATAGTTTATAGACACCCATGAATTAATGATTCAAGCTATACGCCCCTGTACATCTTTGCATTCCCCTTGGTGTAGCTCCATACTTCTTGACAGTCCTGACGAAGTAACTCTCATACCATTCTTCTCACCCACAGATGCTCCTAATCTCTCAAAAATTGTATTATATATGCGTGGAATTTATCAAAATGATCAATTTTCGAGGCCGACCCTTTAGGTGAGAGGTAGGGCAACATATCTGGCCAATTCCTAGGGCCTTAGGCCCTTAGGCAGACCCAAGTGACCTGGCCGCCACATTCCTCCATCCCAGTGCATTTCTCCCAAGATAGAAAGAAATTGTGTGAAACAAAAAAGTGACCCTTCAGGGCGTTAACTTATGTTATAGAAAAGATCAGCCTACCAAGTATGGCACAACATTAGGAAGGTCTTGCCGATACCTATCCAACGGTGTCTATACCATTATAATTAGGAGCCACAAGGTGTAGATTAGTGTTCTTTATGTTTTTTACGAAAACAAAGTTGTTTTAATCAATGATCAATTATTCGATTCCTAAGGAAAAACTAAATGGCATTATTATAAAAGAATGCCTGTTCCAACAAATTTGACATTACACAAATTGTTGAAACTTTTTAAATTGCCAATTAAAAAGTGATGCGAATCCTGTCGATATCACTGATTATATAACTCAAGTATGAATAAACCAATAGAATCCGTGAATTTTGCATAACTACTGCGTATTGATAAGTGAATATACCCTTGACGACGTGATATAATCATTTTGGTGTTTCGTCTCGTGTCAAAATGTGAATGTTTTCATATTGACGATGTTTTGACGTTTGTCAAAAAAAATTAATTATTTTTTATTCGTTATATAATCGTAACGAATACCACTCGAGCAATCGAAAATAATGGATTATACTGACCTCGTCACTCGACGTATTTTCTTCAAACACCACTCGATCTGCGCTCTCGTGATGTTCCGTAAATACGTCTCGTGACTCGGAAGTATAATCGATTATTTTCGATGCTGTTGTGATATTATATTTGATTATATAATTCATGTATGAATAAGCTAACAGAATACGTGAATTTTGCATAACTACTGCGTATTGATGAATATACCCTTGACGACGTGATATAATCGTTTTGGTGTTTCGCCTCGTGTCAAAATGTCATGAATGTTTCCATATTGGCGATGTTTTGATGTTTGTCAAAAAAAATTAATATTTTTTTATTCGTTATATAATCGTTACGAATACCACTCGAGCAATCGAAAATAATCGTTATACTGTCCTCGTCACTCGACATATTTTCTTAAAACATCACTCGAGCTGCGCTCTCCTGGATGATTCGCAAAATACATCTCGTGACTCGGAAGTATAATCGATTATTTTCAATGCTCTTGTGATATTATAACTGAAAATACTCATTTTAATATTTTATATTCATCCTGCATTTTAGGATAATGAAAAAAAGCATGAAATACTTTCAACAATAGTTCCATTAATTCTCGAATGCTTTCATTAACCACCTCAACAGTCATAAATATTAACTTTTCGATGCAATCGCGCCAACAGAACTATGTGTGTTACTGACAAATATCAAAAAGTCATAGAAAATTATGGACAAATGGATTATCAAATTTTTTCAAATTTTGTTGGACGATTTCCACATAGTATTTTTATTTGTGAATGTCCGAACTTCCATTTCCATCCGAAAAATATGAAAATTTTAATAAATTGAAAAATAAGATGATAAAAGATATATGCACTTATTAGAAAAAATTTTGAGAAATCAGTGAATAAAGAACAAGTTGAAGAATAAGACCTCGAAAAAATGAATTTCAAAGTAAAATTAATGAAGTGAAATGGAAATGAAACGTATCTGAACAAATAAAAAGAGACTCAAATTATTATAGCTAAAATAAATTGAAATAGAAATTACACGTATCTGAAAACGTTAAAAACAAGAAAAGAAAATAGAATGATAAAGATGTATCTTTCAAATTTAATTAACTATCTGCCAATTCTATTTTATTTATCGAGATTTCCATTTCAGTTTCTTAATTTTAGTCAGTCGAAATTTATTTTTTCAGGTTTTGACTTACCATTCATTCACTTATGTAATTTTATTATGTCAGATACGTGCATATTTTATTCATCCTATTTATTCAGTTTATTTTCATATTTTTCATAAACAACTTCACTTCTTTTCGTTTCATGCAAGAATTTCAAATCTAATGAAATAATGTTTTCTTTTCATCTATGTCCAACCTCTCGAAAGTGAATGCACAACGGAGTATTTCATAAATGGAGAGTAGGCCCCGGTCAGCAATTTCGAGTTTAACGCTATATTAGGAAAATGTAATCAAGTACATGGTGGAAACCAGCGCTGGGAAAAGTAATCGTGGATTTGCGAGACGCAGGCGAAACGATTGCAGAGCTTGCAAAAAGTGTGGGAATTCCTTCAAAGGAAAAATCCTTCTTATGTAGATGTTATTCGGCTTTCATCTTCTTAAATATGTATATTGAGGATAAAGTCTCAAAATCCTCATCGTTTTCATGCTTTGATATAAATGATGAAATAATCAGGTCGTTTGAATATGAAATTTTTTCGACGGCTCCGTGAAAATGGCACTTTTCAGCGTTAACTGCTACATAAAATGTACTATTTACCACATTTGAAAGAAGTAAAAAAGTCGAAAGAGTAGTGTTGATTTTTCCGTTCTGAAAATTCCAAAATTTTTTAAGAATAATTAAGTTATTGCATAGCTTTTATCGCGGGCTTTGAGCGCGGCGACCGAATGAAGAAATTCCGTAACGAAAATAAAACCTAACACCCCCCACTCTGCCTACCATGTAGCTCGGCCGAGCGTTCGCTTAACGTGTATGTATATGGTACGACTGTACAAAGCTCGCACGGATCGAGACGAGCTGCTCCGAAATCGGACGACACTCATCTTGGCTGGCGATTTCAACTTCAACTTCGCTGATATAAAATCATAATATTTTTTTGGCGAAATAAGTGGAAATTAAGGCTTTACGCTGATCCAAATTTGCAATTGTGTTCGTAGTTTTCATTTACGTTCGGAGAATTTCACAGAAGTGTTGGTATGCTGAAATTTTAGAAAGAAATGAATTTCAATTCGTGAAGATACTTTCAGTTTTACTTAATAAATGAAGTTCAGAATCTACTCTCTGTAGTATATTTTTATCTGGAATTCCAAGTTGTATTGGAATATTTCAGAACTGATTTCCATATTTTACACAGAGAGATTAGAGGATTGAAATTAAACTTTTTGGAAGCCCAAGAAATTAGCAGCTATAAGATTTCTGTTCAGTTATTGAATAAGCGAAAAAATGGCTGAAATTTTCCAATATCTGATGTAGCTTGTACAAGTTTCCTGGGAAGGATTACCTACCTATCCCCTATTTAATTTCTTGATGCAATATTTTTTTCCGGTATTAAAATTTTTGTTATTGAGATACCAAGATTTCAGTATTCAGTTCACTCTGATGAAGCTACCGTGTGATGAAACGCCCTGTCATAGATTCAATTATAGTATTCCTAAGAATCAAACGTTTGTTTCTAATAATATCGTATTGTAATATTTTTTTTATTAAACATATGCATATACGACCACAAAGAATGCTAAGATTCATATTTTTCCGATAACGCTTTTTCAGCCATACTGGCTGAAATAGATTTAACTAACACGAAATACAAATATAATAGCCAAAATTTTTTTATTTAGAAATAAAAATTCGATATTATTACATCGCAACTAACTGATCTTCCTCTGCAGAAAAATTCATAAATTGTAGATAAAATTAGCTTCGGATATATAACTCCATAGCTCATTTCACCCTTATGAACTCATCCAAACACGAATGAAATTTTTCATCTGTAGGTAATAATTAGATATTCCCTTTCACAGAAAATAATTTATTTCGTAGGTGGTATGATTTCAGAGTTGATGCATATAATATCAAGAAAAAAACATTAAATATTGAAGAAACAGTTTTGTGTCAATAATTCAATAATTTTTCATAGCTTCTCATTAAAAACTCAATACTGAATGAATTTTCAATATCTAGATACTGCAGAATTACTAAATAAGAAATAACTAGAGTATTAATAAGCTACAAATTGCCGAAGGAAGTACATAATCAATTTGAATAGTGAAACAGTAGAAAATCAACTATTGAGACTGTGCAAGTTACTGAAGGAGATAATACATGCGTAAGATGAAGTTTCTTCGTAGTTTTGAACTTCATATACACCATATTTCCGCCTTATGTCCAGGAACTATGCGACATGTTTCCAAGTTAATTTAAATTTCAACACAGGTCGTTAAATGTTGTCGCTCTTTCTCACAGCTAGGGACTATAAAACTTCGCAACTACGTAGAATTGAAACTTTGTGGAAGAATAAATAGACGACACAAGCTGAGGTGGTCAAAAAGGGGAAAACTATAATTAAAGTAAACGCAGAAGGAGATATTTCGGTACAGGCTTCATACAATGAAATATAATTCTAAAATTCTGAGAATTACTATTACTTTCAAAAAGCACCATTTGAATCAAATCTTATCCATCTGGTAAAGGTAAAAATAATTTTTACAAAGATTTCAATCAAACTACCAACGGTCATTTTATTTAAAAATGTCCTTAGGGGCAAGTTGTCACAGCGTCACTGGAGGAATGTTGTCAGTGTGACAAAATGCTCTGGAGCAAAACTATTCTATGTGTGCCACAATTGTGATGAATTTAACAATAAACGGATGATTTGTTTCTTTCATTTGGATATAATTTTTTTATAATCTTATCTACATGAGTTTGTTCAATTTTTATTTCAATTTCAACTTCAGAATTTTCCACGTTTACCTAACTCGTGACAACTTACACCGCTCCGTGTGATAATATACGTATGTAGATAAAAACAACTGGTTTTTGATGAATTTTTGAACCCGCGCACCCTAAAAATTAAGTAAGAGGATTGAAATTGTTTACGTGGATTGAGCTGATTTTGAAGAAGAGGCCCTTTCCGTCCAACTGCCGCCATTTGTATATATATATATATATATATATATATATATATATATATATATATATATATATGACGTGTTATTCCATGGTTTTTGAAGTTTTGCACACATCCACAGCTTCTGCAAATTTATTTGGAGAGTTGAGATTTTGTACGTCGGTTGAATTTATGTCAGGAAAGTATCCTAGTGAATTTAACTATTTTCCCTACCCGCCGTTATCGACAAAAAAAGACAAGTAAATATATATATATATATATATATATATATATATATATATATATATATATATATATATATATATATATAATAATAATAATAATAAATTTATTTTTCGACAATTACAAACAATACAAATGCAAATCAAAGTAGTGTAAGTAAATACGAATTCGTCATACAAATTCAACAAAAAGCCTACTCAATAATTAAAATCAAAACATAATTAGCAATGCCTATACCCCACAGCAATCATTAAATTCTTTAATGCTGTAGGGTTCACAATCTAAGATGAACTTGTATATATATTCTTCTTGAAACTATTAATATCACTCAAGTTCCGAAAATGCTTCGGTAGCCCATTAAAGATCCTCATAGCCGAACACAATGGACCCCCCTCCCAGCGAGTAGTTCTATGGCGCGGTATGATGAAGTATTTAGTTCTTCTAGTATTGTTTGTATTCCTATATGATTCAAAATATGTATAATGCCTATGTAGAAACAACATTAAGTTGATACGAATGTAATCCAAACACAGTCAGAATATTATTTTTTTTAAATAAACCCCTACATGAATACCTAAAGGGCAGCCCAAACATTGATCTCAAAGCCCATTTTTGAGTGATAAATATTTCAGCGGTATATGAGGAGCTTCCCCAGAAAATCAACCCATATGATACTAGGCTTTGAAAGTACACAGTTTTCAGAACGTTTACTTCAACTTGATCTTTAATAGCTCTCAAGGTATAAATCACCAAGTTTAACTTTTTCTTTAAGTAATCGATATGTTGCCGCCACTTCAAATTAGTATCCAGGTATATACCCAAAAATTTTGCACTATCATTTATATTTAGGACATTCTCATTGCAATTGAAGGAGCTTGGTATTACTACTTTTTTTTGCTCACTTCCAAAGAATATGCATTCTGTTTTGGCCATGTTTAGAACTAATTGACTCTCGTCGCACCACCCACTCACCTCTCCCAGTACTATCTGCGCACC
>JARQZK010000065.1:142500-315000 GCA_030704885.1 Cynegetis impunctata | reverse complement strand
AATGAAGAAAAATCTAACATCGGAGAAAACAGTGGTGTTTACAAAATATTTTGCGACGAATGTCCTGCTTTCTATATTGGACAGACAGGAAGGAATATAAATATTCGTGTTGAAGAACATAAAAAGTCAATTTTACAAAACAAAAATACCACTGGCTTCTCTGAACATTGTATAAAATTCAATCACTTCCTGGATTTCAACAAAACCAAATTGTTACTTTCAGGTAACAAGGGTAAACGCCTTGACTTTCTTGAAATTTTCGAAATAAGTTCCGCCCATAATAGTCAATTACCCCTTGTAAACGAACAAATTGATTTTCAGGTATTCAGATAATGAGTTCATAACTCGAAACATGTCTAAATATTTTTATATTGTGAAACATAAGCCAAGTGTTTTTATTTTAAAGTTTATACTTTATTCATTATTTCAATTTTATAGGTTAGTAATGAAGTGATAATTTCCTATACTGGATCATGAACGAAATTATAAGCTTGTACTTTCATAATGAAAAAATAAAAAAATAACTTGTCTACTTTTTGAGATAATCTGAAAATTATTGCCGCTTCTGTTCTGTTCTCTCTATTGATCACTCAATTCAGAATATGTGAATTTGCTTGAAAAAATGAATATGACTCAAAAGGTCCAACATACTACGCTTTATCTCCTTCTTTATATGTAGATTACTCACAACATGAACATATAAAGCCTTAATCTACTTTCAATTGTGTAACTTCCTACAGACTTCTTAAGAATTAAACGAAGAAATAACGACAATTTGATTTATGCGGTTGATTAGTTAATTATCATATAAATAGCGTTAAGATTCATAAGACGGTTCGAGATATTACAGTATGAAACTAGTCGATGTTTTGTATGTCAATAAGAAAATTTTACAAAATTGTATCTTATACTATCGACTTCATCTATTCTTATCAATAAATAGTAAAAATAAACCTAATAAATTCATAAATGTTGCATAAGTTGTCACCATAGAGCATCCTTTTATTAGTGGAATATAAATACTAGTGCGGTAAATAATCCATCTTCTACACCAGTCAGGTCATTATGACCTTTGATGTACTGATATTAATTTTAAATTACATAATGATGGTAAATAAACATTCCAATTAAATACTTAATTCCATCCAGAATCATTATGTTTTTTATCTCTGGGAATATTGTTTTGTGAATCGCATTATACAATTCGATGGAGATACTAAGAAAACATTCTGAATATGCTAGAAGAATTCGCCGATGATCAAATTTCTTATAAAATTCAATATTTCAACTCGTTCTATGTGGCTCCACCTATAGGTTAAATTAGGAACTCTGGTGCAATTCGTGAACTCCGGAATCTCATATCAGTGGCTAGAAAGAACTGCGTGATGAGGAAGCTGTGACTTGCATTTTTAGTCGTATTTTACCATAAGATACATACTATTGCAGTATATCGAAGAAAATTAGTCAGGTACGAGAGAATTTTTTTTCATCGGTATTAGACCACAATTTTCGAAAAAAAATTTATATCTGATACATACATATATAGGTTAAATTAGGAACTCTGATGTAATTCGTGGACTCCGGAATCTCATATCAGTGACTAGAACTGCTTAATAAGGAAGCTCTGACTTGCATTTTTAGTCGTATTTTACCATAAAATACATACTATTGCAGTATATCGAAGAAAATTAGTCAGGTGCAAGAGTATTTTTTTGATTTATATATATATATATATATATATATATATATATATTATATATGTGTATATATATATATATATATATATATATATATTATATATATATATATATTTATATATATATATATATATATATATATATATATATATAGATATATTTATATATATATATATATTTATATATATATATATATATATATATATATATATTTATATATATATATATATATATATATATATATATATATATATATATATATATTTCCCGGTACATATTGGCATCTCCAATGACTCCCATCGAGTCAAATGAGCTGAATTTTGGTATCTTAGGAGGTAAATTTGGATTGTTTCTTGCAGAACGAAAGTGTCAAAATTTGAGTTATTTTCTGCGACAACATTTTCACGAAGATATTCATATAAATATCCTTCCTGGAAAACATATCGGCATCTCCAGCGGTTCGCATCACACCAAATGAGCTGAAATTTGGTATCTGAAGTATTTTCTAAGGCAGAACGAAATTGTCAAAATTTGGTAAAAGTTTTTCAACCGCCGCTACTTTTAAGTAGATATTTCTCCACAGCTTCTGCAGATTGATTTAGAGGGTTCAAACTTGGTACATAGAAAGGCTGGACCGATTTGGCTAATTATTGTGCTTTTTTCTATGTAATTTTTGTATGATCTCAAGATAACTCACGATCAAAATGCATCCTAATTCTTTTTATGTTGTGGTCCTGGAAAAGCACCCAAACAAAATGTCAAAAATTACAAAGCAAAATTGGAACCAACTACAAAACACATAACTGACTTTAAGAACGACATATTCAGCTGATTTTCATTTTTTGGTTCGTTATGCCACCGAGATGTAAATCAATGATGTCAATTGAGAAAAAAGATTGGAAAATCTGGAGAAAGTATGAAGAAATGTATTCCAGCCTAAATCGAAGGAAAATTATATTTGTCGAATTATAAGTAGTTATTTTATATTGATTCCAATATATAAGCGCACAAACATCTTTTTAAAATTTCTCGTTGACTTACTTCTGAATTTAGTCCTCCTCAAATTGAATATCCATGGCGTTGGCGAGTGTTCAAATGTGAAAATATCCTACTAATAGAAACAAATTGCAATACTTCTGAATAATTTGAGCAATCCTAACATAGTGATTGTTATTTTCCAAGAACTGAGTTGTCGGTGTTTAACATATTTACTGATATCGCATTAATTCGACGGCATCGATAATTCTCTGAATTATACCAACACATTTATATCAACTTCGGTGATTTATTCTTTCCTTCAAGTTTTTTTTATTATATATTTTATGTGGTTTTCCACAACCAACAAAATTCGTGAAGTTGTATTGTTGTGATGCATTTGCAAATAGCCTTAATATCATTGACGACTTCACATTCATATGCGAAAATCTGGAAATGGTTTCCAATGGCATCGATACTCTGATGTCTTGACAAAAGAATATCCTGAAAAGTCGTTATTTTTTCGAAATCTTCGTAGAAATATATCAAAAACAGTTTTATGCTCATAATCGTTGTAAATTAATGGAAATGCAATTAACTAATTGTTCAATCGTTTCTCATAATACATTTACATATTACCTCGAACTTCATATCAATACAAATTCATAACTTTTTTGAAATAATCACAGCGTTTATTCAATGAGGTTGAACTATTCTCCTTCATTCACCAAATTTGAAGTGAAATATAAAGTAGTTATGAGGTTACACCTAGTACATTTTTCTTTGAACGAGCACAGCTAGGGCCATCTTACCGGCGAGGCACGTTCCTTGGGGCTTCGGCCTCAGGGGGCATGACGCCAGTCTCAAGGCGGTGAATTTTTCATACTGAATATTTCGAAAAAATTACAAAAATATTTAAATTTTGTAGGAAACACTGAAATACATTCGATTTAAACCAGCTTATTATTCATTTTCGATGACCCCTTAGGCCAAGTTTGCGTACGTACCATAGGAATCTTAATATAATAATAATGTGTGAATATAATAGTTTTCATTAAAATAATCGTCATCATATTTTTGTTGAATATTTGAATTGCTATTTAGTTTCGCGAATGAAAATAGTATAAGTATTATTCAACGAGCGGTAATGTAGGTCATAACTCATGCAGATGAAGTTTGCACGAGCTGCAAGCGAGTGCTGTAATTCATCAAGTGAGTTATGACCATTACCGCAAGTTGAATATTATACTTTATCTACGACTATACCAATAAATACTAAGATACAAGTACAAATTCACAATAATTAGGTAGTATTAACTTAATTTGAAAACGTCAAAATTATTCAAGTGATATTAGCATATGAGTGACGGCCGATCTTACTTGGGATCTTAGGAGACTATAGAGAGAGTTATAGTAGTGAATTATTATAATTCACGGTGTTTGTTAATAGATACTATTAATTGCTAAAACGTTGTTTATAATGAATATATTGTTCAATAGGAGTAGATAATAGTATATTATTTCATAAGGAGGAGAAGTGTCACTTTTCATGGCGAGCTTGAGCTTACCCGCCGAACGCAGTGAGGCGGGAAATTGAAAGCGAGCCATGAAAAGTCACTTCTACTCCAAATGAAATATGTTATTTTATTTTCAAACGTTTTGAAATTCATAAAAATCTGAATATCCATTTTTGGATTCATTTACATTTACGCACCTAATTCTATCTACTTACGATCGTTATGAATTATGGAACATTTGCCTACTTACGGTTGCCACGCAAAATTGATTCTGACAGATATAAAGTAAAATAATTGATAGTTATAATTCGTAACCTGGTGAGAAGTGGTTGAAAGTGAAAATGACGTTTGAATTGGAGAATTTTTTGTTCATAGTTACCAATTCATCTTTTGCATAGTAACACTTTTCCTGCCGCCGGCCGGAAAAGTGTTGCATAGCAACACTTCTCCTCCTTGGCGGAGAAAAAGAACTTTTCGATGATCCTGTCAATCGAAAAATGACCTTATTATTGTACGTTTGAAAATAAAATATATTATTTCACATCTATTCATTTCAGACGAGTATTGGGGCACTAAAAAATCTGGTGCCTTGGAGCACCAAAACTCCTAAGATGGGTCTACTCACATTACCATCACTTGCCATAAAGAACGATTAAAACATATGAGATGCAAGCGTGGAGATTTGTCTTCAAACTGTTGACGAATTCAAATACCATAGGTGAAACAGTTTATCTGAAATGAGTTAATTTATCTGTCTGAGACAGTTAATATCGACCCCATACAAGGAGTGGTTGTAACAGTGATTACGGGCAGTTGTAACACTCAGGCAGCATGAAAAGAAAAAAATGTCAGATCCTCAGTTAGAAATAATCTTAAGGTCACTACTCACAGACTCAGTTTATTCATCAAGTTAAGGAACAAATTTGAATGCACTGGCAGGCCTCTTGTTGATGGAGAAGTGTCTTCAGCGAAACTTACAATTGTGTTTTTAGTTGTATTTAGGAGATCATTAATATGTATAATAAAAAGTGTCGGTGACAAGGTAGGCCCTTCAGGCACAACGCCGTTAACAGTATAAGGGTCTAAGTTTGTACCAACGACGGGCACACGTTTTTGCCTTTCATGCAGCTAGCTTTCGATTCGATCAAGCCGCATAGTTGTTTGAGAAAACCGTAATATTACTGTATTACCGTACTTCAAAACGAGTCGATGGCTTCAGATCTATCTAAAGCAACAGCTGATGATTCCCGTTTGCGCTTATCTAAACTCGTGTGACATATGTGAGCGAGTCACCTGTTGAACGACGACGTCGAAAGCCTTATTATTTGGAAATATTTTGCAACCTCGCCATGGATGGAAATTCCAACACTTTGGACCAGTGTTTTTCAATCTGTGGGTTGCAACCCCTAGGGAAGTCGCTCAACCTTAATCGGGGGGTCGCCGGCAGAAGGAAAAAGGCAAGGTAGACTACAATGGAAACACAATTTCAGTGAGAAGGATGGGCCTGTTTAATCTTCAAAAATTTATGAAATCGTGGTGCTATTTTTGAAACGTTAACAATCAAATCATTTTCTAATTTAAGTCTATTTTTCTTTTCAGTTTCAATGTCCACCATTGAAGAGAATGTCAGTTCATACAGATATGAAGTGGCGAATGGTACTATTAATTTTAGAGCTTTCCTTGCTAGCTCTGGATATTCTTGTTTTATTTTCATTCAATACACGTCGACACTTTGTGAATGAAATTCTATTTTGAGCATGCAGTCACCAGCTAAATCTTTGAGGCGTTCTTTAAAACTTGTGGAGAAATCAGCCAGTTCTGTTGACCTATCCAAGAAAGGATTCAGAATCCATCTGCGCCCATTGGAAGATTCAGAGTGTAAGTCGGGAAGTTCATCTTGCAAATTATGCAAACTCTGTATCATGCTGGGAATGTGGGCACTTACCACAAGCGTCTGGTCAGATGCATTATCATCAACAATCTTCTGAACAGATGAAAAAGACATATGAAAACATATGATTTTGGAGAGAGGTTGACCATAAAGGAAGTTTTGCATGAAATGCTTTGACTTTCTCTTTAGCTGTTAAAATGTTTTCGTCTATCTTGGAGATTCTTCTTCAAATTATTAAGGTGGTTGAAAATATCTGCCAGAAATTCTACTTTCAAGATCAAAATACGGTCAGAATAATGATAAGTGTATTCAGTCAAGAACATTGATAATTCAGCGGTCAGTTCTAAGACTGTTGTTAGTACCTTTCCCTTGGAAAGCCACCTGACCTCTGTGTGATTGTGATGAAGCGCGCCCATATCTTCACAAACGATTCTTAATAGTCGAGTTTGCAAGGCTTTACCTTTGATAGAATTCACAATTTTTGTTACCTCCTTAAGCACGTCATTTAAATCAGAAGGTAATACTTTTGCAACTAGGGCTTGTCGACGAAGAAAACAGTGTGTTCATGATGCGTTTGTCATTATAGTCCGCTATGTTTGCCTGTCATAGCTTTAGCTCCATCGCTACAAATAGGGATACATTTTTTCTAATCAATGTCATAGTAGCTTTCTTAAAACATATAGTATAAACACTGGCCAGTAGGGCCCTGAAAAATAACATTTCTTCCATGAGCTCAATCGGAAACATCTATGGATGTTAGTTGCAAACCTCTCGCGGCTTCTTGCAGACTAATAAGTAAAGTTATATATAATAAGGGGGTCGCCAGAATTTATCAACCTGTGAGGTGGTCGCGAAAAACACTGCTTCATACAATATTGGTAGTACTGCAATTATGCGGTATTTCTCAGGCGTCTTGAGCAACACTTTGATAACCAGATGTAAATGCACTGACGGACCTGTTTATGCATGCTATCAGATCACTGGCGTCAGCAAATCTCAAAGTATAATTTTTTAGTTGACAATATTGACCCTTGAAGCACACCGCCGTTGAAAGAGAGCGGGTCAGGGCTTGCATCATCGACCGCAACAGATTTTCAAGCTTCGTAAGCTTTGTTTTTTACCAAAGCCTGGAAGATATCTAGGGCAACAACTAATGAATCTCCATGATTACCTATATCGTTTGTCCAAACATGTGTGACATAAGTGAGCAATACACTCGTTGAACAAAAGAATCGAAAACCATAATGATTATGAATGAATGGCTTATTTCATTATCTTGGCTAATATGGTTGATTGAGCAATAATTTTCAGGCAAGCACTTTGTCGAAGTAGTTTGAATTTGGAGAAATCAATGTGTAATATGAAGCTTATTACCGTTGAAAATACCATTATTCATAAACGTAGTAAATTTGCATCTAAATTATTGTTCCGAGTTTATTAAGAACTATTGTTGTTAATTGGGCTCAAAATATAAAGTCTTTGCGATAGATTAGTAAACTTATTTTATGGAATTGTTGAACATATTCAAATGGTTGTTATTCTGCCAAATGAAACAATTTATTGGAATTATAATTGTGTTTCAAAATGAAGTGTTTTTATGAATGTAGATCTTTTATTGTGGTGCAAATTTCGATCAATTATTCAGTTCACAATCTATCAATTTTTCTTTGAGAGGGGTAGCATCTTACCTCTTATTTAAATATTTGGTAGAAAAATGTCTGTAAATTTTTTTTATAACAAATATATCAGTTTTCCCTTGGTGCATATAATTAAGTTTGTTTTTCTGGCAGTCACGTTTTCAAATAATGTTGTTATTAGAAGTCTTAGTGAAAAGAAAATGTTTTCAAGAATATTTACTTTATAAAAAGAAAATCATAAATATCCCACTCTGATATAATGGGTTCTCATCAATTATGTATCAGTTAAGTCAAGTAACCACAGAATCTTTTATTAATTATCATTTTATTATCGTTTGCAGTGATATTGACGGCTTTTTAATCCTAACATTTCTGGTTTTAATTATATTCTACTTATTCATCGGATTGAATAGATCATCTCTTATATTTCAGTTTCTAAAAATGTTTTTCCTTAAACATCCTCCTCTATGTTCGTTCATGATTCTGTTCTCATAAAATTAATTTCGTATCGAGCTTCAGCATGTTTATCGTTTCAATCTCATACATACATATATAGATATATATATATATATATATATTATTATTTTGATCGGTATCAAAACGTCTGTCGCCGTCTTCCGATATCCCTTCTCCATCCTCTTCTATCCATTCATGACTCATCTCCGAGGTTCCTCTCGCTTATGGACTTCTTAATCGCCGTAATCCATGTAGCTCTTGGTCTTCCTCTCCTTCGTCTGCCCAAGGGGGTCGTTTGACGTGGCCATACCAGGTAAGCTGTTTCCGTACTATTTCTTCGTGTACTATCTCTTCGTCCTTCACCTTCATCATAGATCTGACTGCCACATTTGTCGCCCCTCCAACCGAGAAATTCGCGCAGATCTTCGAAGTGCGTGCATCTCCACAGCGTTGACTTTACGCTTGTCTGCCCCACTCAGGTTCCATATCTCTGATAAGTATACCAATGTGTTCTTTACCATAGAGTTATAAATCATTTTTTTCCGCTCTCTGGATATATTTTTCGACCAGAAGATGCCATTTAGCGCTCCAATTACTTTTCTCGCCTGAGTGATGCGACTTTGTATGTGTGCTTTATCTCTGCCATCATAATTTCATCATTTTCTAAGGTTAGATCTTCGTTTGGTCCGCCAATGCACATATATTTTGTCTTGCTGATGTTTATGCTAAGGCCCCATTCTGTATACTCTTCTTGTAACTTTCTCGTCATATATTCGAGGTCTTCTTTCGTCTGTGCAAGGACAACCTGGTCATCGGCAAACTGTAGTGTATATAGTGTTTTGTTGTCATTTAGCTCGAATCCCATTCCTTTGCACTTTCTTTTCCACTTATCTAAAGCTTTTTCCACGTATATTTTGAAGAGTGTGGGCGATATGCAGCAGCCTTGGCGCAATCCTTTGGTAACTACGAATCCCTCAGACAACTGTTTTCCTGTTTTGATTTTAGATTTATATATACATATATATATATATATATATATATATATATATATATATATATATAAAACAAGCAAAATTATCGGTTCAGCCCGCATATGTCGAAGCAGCCGTTGACACGTGTTTCGGACTCATTGGTCCTCATCAGAACGGCGTAGCCAAGTATGTGATGGAAAACCTGGAAATGAAACAGCAACAAGCAGAATCCTTTGCTTCGGAAGACAATTACACATTTGTGGTACATTGTTCGAACTCTCCGGTTTGGGAGATTTGGTCAAACTCTGACCACGGAGGCGATTAATGCCATCCGCGAGATCCTGGACCGTGGAAATAAACTACAAAGAGGAGATTTATCGCGGGGAAATAGTATATAAAACAAGCAAAATTATCGGTTCAGCCCGCATATGTCGAAGCAGCCGTTGACACGTGTTTCGGACTCATTGGTCCTCATCAGAACGGCGTAGCCAAGTATGTGATGGAAAACCTGGAAATGAAACAGCAACAAGCAGAATCCTTTGCTTCGGAAGACAATTACACATTTGTGGTACATTGTTCGAACTCTCCGGTTTGGGAGATTTGGTCAAACTCTGACCACGGAGGCGATTAATGCCATCCGCGAGATCCTGGACCGTGGAAATAAACTACAAAGAGGAGATTTATCGCGGGCAACGGCTGCTTCGACATATGCGGGCTGAACCGATAATTTTGCTTGTTTTATATACTATTTCCCCGCGATAAATCTCCTCTTTGTATATATATTTATATATATATATATATATATATATATATATATATATATATATATATATATATATATATATATATATATATATATATATATATATATATATATATATATATATATTCATATATTGGCATTTTATATTAAATTAACTTCCATTTTATAGTATTGTGGTGAGAAATATCATTCTTAAATTCATGTGTAAAACTTTCCATACCATTTTCCGCATTTAAACATCGCGATGTCCATGGTAAAATACTGATATTGAAAGATTTAATAATTTCGTGCATGTGCCGCCATCCTTAGCCATATTAAGAACCGAATAATTTATGTTTGATCGAGTTTTCTTCCACCTCGTGATTTTGAGTACAGTACTTGTAGCTAGTAATTATTGTAGAACTCCGGAAAATTGTACGCGTTCGTGATAATGGCTATGGTGGTCGGCAACCCAAGATACTTTGACCTGTACTTACGAACTAATGTTTAACAGGGATCCCTTTACCTTAACGTCGAGACTTTACATTTGGAGCTTAACGTCGAGACTTTACATTTGGAGCTTAACGTAGAGACTTAACGTCGAGGCTATACATTGGAGCTTTACTTGAGGACTTACTTGGAGAATTTTATTTGAGAGCTTAACCTTGAGGGCTTGAGACATTCTACGTGGAGACTTTTACTTGGAGAGTCTACCTTGAGAGCTGAACCACTTCAAGTGATATCCCAATCAAGTAGAGAGCTGAAGCAACCTACATTACGATCCCGAGCAATCCTATACAGGCAGAATGGAAGAAGCCACCACCGACCGACTGTCGTGTAGATAAGTGCATTTCTTTTGTTTGTAATTGAATTGGTCAGTTGAAGAACAGTACTAGTCCAAAATTACCATTAAGAGATAATCACAAAAAACTTTGTAGTATCACAATCGTTGATATATATTATTTACAGAAACTACAGATTTGTTGTGTGTAACTATGTAGACAGATTGAAATAAGAATTCGGCAAATTTTGGTTTATGGAAATTAGTTATTGAAAAAATAAGATAGTGGACATGTACTGTTTTTGAAGTGAATTGAGTCTTGATAGCAGAAAATACATTTAAATTTAAGTAAAGTGAAAGAAATAAAACGACATTATCCAGATATCATCAGCATCTTTTGTATTTAGGGTTGCCAACTCTCGAAAGGACCAACCCGAGAGAATTTTAAGAAGTCGTCTAGGGGGGGTGTAAGAAAAGAATCCGTCGTCACTACGTGATAATTTAACATGATGAGCAAAACCAAAATTTGAATTAACTACGTTTATTATATATACAAAAAATACTTTGAAAAGTATTTTTGTGATAATAAACGTGGTTAATTCAAGTTTTGTTTTGTTCATCAATTTTAAATTTATATTTACTTTGCTTTCGAGCTGCATCTAATATTTTACGGTTTTTCACTACAAAATCTTAATCATTCAAGATCGGAGTTTGTCAGATCAACGGTTGCATATAATTTCAGAAAACCTGGAGAAATTATATAACCATTATTACCGGAGTCTCCCAGGTAATCCGATAGGGTTGGCAACCCTAGTTGTATACCAAGATCTAATGTGGTAGTAAAACTCTTAATTTTCACCTTCAATATATTGCATCACTTCATTTTACGTCGTCAATTTTTTTTGAATTAATCGGCAATGGTTAGGAATAACCAGGATAACAAGGCAGCTGAGGAGATACTATATTTTGTTTCAGCAACTTGGAGATGTGTGAAATAGAGCCATTTATGAAATCGTAGTACTTAACATACCCAGGTGTTGCACTATCGTATTCGAACTGCCTGTAGTTTGATATCATAAAATTTACTGTCGCTTCAAGTCCTGATTTCACAGATTCGGAAGATTTTTTTGCTAGACGGCCACCAGTTTTCAAAATCTAGGATATCGCTATGAGTAACATATTTGACAGTAAACGGATTGGTCTTTCTACAGGACAGCTTTCATACTATTCTGAAACGTAGATTGGATCATGTTTCCTAAACCACTTCTTTAGAGTTCCGAAACTTCTATCGCAGGGTTAGAAGGAGTAACTTCTCTTGTACTTGTCAAAGGCGGACATATGTTTGGTCAGTATAAGAACAGTACAAGTCCTGGACTAGTACTGTTGTTAACCTGACTGATGGAAATGGGTGGAGCGTACAGCCGTACTGTTCATATTAATGATACTGTTCTTTCGCTGAATGGATAAAGCTTTTATATATGAACATTCTGGCTATCTCAGATGAAAATGGCTATTTTTGGACTTGTACTGTTCTTCAACTGACCGATTCAATTAGAGTCAATATATTATTTTGTTACATCAGAGTTTCATTGAGAGTGTATTAGTACAGACAAAGTTATCATGGCGCCCTAATCACATCTTTTGGTTCACTATTAGTTTAAGTAGCTTGATTTCAACAGTTTAGAACCCCCACATAGAGCTAGCTGGTAACATCTTGTGGCAAGTTTTCATTTAAAATCCATATAGAATTTTTATAGGGGTTGAAACCTTACAATATATATATATATATATATATATATATATATATATATATATATATATATATATATATATATATATATATATATATATATATATATACATATATACATACATATATACAGGGTAGAGAGAGAGTCTGGCAGAATCTTTTTTCTTCAAAAAGATTGAAGAGGTATAAAACATAAAATATATATATATATATATATATATATATATATATATATATATATATATATATATATACATACATACATACATATATACAGGGTAGCGAGAGAGTCTGGCAGAATCTTTTTTCTTCAAAAGGATTGAAGGTATAATTATCAAATTTTATATATATATATATATATATATATATATATATATATATATATATATATATATATATATATATATATATATATATATATTTATATATATATATATGATAATTCAACTCATTTTTATATTCTCAATTTTTAACAGGTTTCACTTTTCTACATGATCAGACATGTTTGTATCGAAAAATTTAATAAGACCAAGAGAGTACTCGTAAACGAAAGCAATAGGTACGAAATATGAACTACGGTTGACGGAAGCCAGAATTTCCAGTTATTATTCTCGTACATTCGAATGGGAAAATCAGATAACTGAACAGTATTTTAATATATAATTGTCTACTCGTCTCAACTAATCAATCAATACAAATTATTTCAAAGTAGGTATTGAAAAAATTTACAATTTATCTTAATAACAGTTTTGTACATTTATACACCCAATTTTGTCGCATCCCATATTATTATCTTGCGCACGTTCTTGGAATTTATAAATATCCTCTGTGGATTTTCTTATTACCGGGTATTTACGTGGGTATGTTTATGAATAAGTATTTATTATTTACCGAATTAATGTGTTACGTAACAGAATTTTTAACACACGACCATATAAACCGCACATTTTATATTTATGAACATTTTATATTAGTTCTTTGGTTTGTGCAAATCAAACTCTCGAAAATAATTCTTGTGAAACAAACAATAGGTGAGTGAACCGAATGTTCAAATTATAGTGAAACGTGTTGAATTTGTGTAAAAACTAAAATACCTACTGGTGGTTATCTAAAAAAAAATATGGAAGAAAATAGTTTGTTATAAGGAGAAAAGTGAAATTTATTACCTACTTTAATTTATTTAGTATACTGCATAACATAGTTCGTAACGCATCAAATTTTATACAACTATCTGAAGATTTATTCGAATATTATAATATCGAAAATCTTCAGATACTATCTATCGTGATATTTCTGAAGTATGTTTTTCATTTGCTTCCTGGAGTGAACCAAAAACTATAATATTATTTTTCTATAAACTAATAACAATAATTATTCATTTCAATTTTCAAATTTTTTCAATTTAAACTGATTATTGTTCGCACTAGTGATAAATGATATTTTGTTCATCTTTTATTGCAAAAGAGTTGATATTTACTAATATGAACCAACTGAATATCACTTTTTATGAGAAAATCTAAGGATATCCAATATTTTCTGAATTTAAATTAAGGATGATTATATTGGATTAATAGATACATATGAATATTAATAAAAAGTAAAAATATTCCTTCAAAGTTCAAAGAAAAACTAAAAAATTTGTACTGAAATGTAGTAAAACAGATATTGAAAACATCTTCTGATAACTTCGTAGGATGACTTGTAATTTTGAATTAAGATAGAGCTGAAAGTTTTTCAATAATATTTCTATTGATTTTATTAGCAATTTAATGTCCTTTTATCCACAATGAAAGACAGTGAAATACACAAATACCACAACCACAGCTTTTATAAGATGTCCCTCACAAATGAGCTGTAACATATTTCTACATATAAATTGCTAAGATTGTCAATCTTTTAGATTATATACTTCAAACGGTCCGTTTTTTATTCAACTGGCAATTTATAGAAACGTCAGTATCACACGTCAAAAATATATACATCACTACTTTACTATTTTACAATTCTATCTAATGCCCGCCATATTCGCTACGGTAGACCGGATAGGAAACCTGTGCAGATATACCTGCGCAGGTCTGTGTACGTACAAAAAATGCAAATACTATTCCCACATACGCTCCGGTCTACCGTAGCGTATGTGGCGGGCATTAGACTTTTCTCAGTATCACATGACAAAAATATAAAAGTCACTACTTTACTATTCCACTATTCGTCTATTCAGTATTTTATTTATATATATATATATATATATATATATATATATATATATATATATATAGGTATATATAGATATATATATATATATATATATATATATATATAGACATCAGAAAGAATAACTCCGGTCGTGATACATCAAATAGGTTACTGGGTTAAACGGATGAATTAAAGGCTGGTAAAAGTGTACTCTTATATTCTTTGTCAGCGTTTCGGCTTCTATTTAAGCCTTCATCAGGACTCTACTAATTATTGAACTTATTATTGTAGAGTCCTGATGAAGGCTTAAACAGAAGCCGAAACGTTGACAAAGAATATAAGAGTACACTTTTACCAGCCTTTAATTCATCCGTTTAACCCAGTAACCTATTTGATATATATATATATATATATATATATATATATATATATATATATATATATATTTATATATATATATATATATATATATATATGTATATATATATATATATATATATATATATATATATACAGGGTGACCCAGAGCTACGTAATCGGTCCATAACTTTTTTGTCATAGAAGATATCGATATGAAATTTTCAGAGCAAATATGGTCTGACTAAGTCTATTCTTCAGATATCGACTTTGTTATTTCAAATGGAATACCCTATATATTTTTTGATTTTCGAATTTCTTATGTAATTTATAATAAAATTGTAAAAATATTCTTTATTCCTAAAATGAACAGTTTTCGAGTTATTAATTTTCTTCCTAAAATTTTGACAGTTGCGTCTTCAACAAAAATAGGCTATAACTTCTTTGTTAGTAGGTCTATTGGTATGCGGTTTCGATTTTTGTAACCTTGAAACAGTGCTTTATTTATTCATTGTCAAAATTTTCTATATTTCTAATTTATTACTTGATAAAATCTAGGGTGAAGTTGGCAAATTTCAAACGTTAATAACTTTCTTATTTCTAATGGAATGCGTTGTATATTTTTGCATTTTTAAATTTGCTATTCAATTACCTTTCGATTTGTATAACCATTCCCTATACCTAAAGTTAATAATAACAAAGATATTTCACAATTTTGTAATAATTTATATATCAATACACCTGAGAAATCGTCTAGCGTGTTATTTTGACGTATCCATGGATACCAATAATGAAAATTATTTAAAATCTAATTGAGTCACCTTTTCTAGTATTTTTTCAGTTAACAAAATGGATTTTACGCGACAAGAAATGATGGTTTACTGTATTGGAGAAGCGGTTTGAAATGTTCTGCTAGCTAGTAGAATTTATCATCAAAAATATTCTGATTCTGATTCAACTACGTTTTGTGATTCTGTTATTAATAAGCATTGATTTCTTTCTGTATAACATTGAAATGTATAATTTGGAGTAACTGTTGGATCATGCGAATGTACTCCTCCTGACCAAAATGATAATGTCAAACTTGACATTGCAATTTGACATCAGTCTACTACAATAGTTATTTGTATACCTAGGCCGCGAAATACCTTTTTAGCGTACCGAAAGAGAAATTATCGCCGAGGCCGTTTGCGGCCGAGGCAGGATAATCTTGAGGTAGCTAAAAAGTTTCGCGGCCATGGCATACACACTATTTTTCGTGCAATCGACAAAATTATTAAACTAGACAATTGCAAATAAAAATATTAGTGCTTTAAAATCAACAGTAATTAACAAGTCACAGCGTTGCTATGGAAATGACCATGTTCGAATATATAAAAAATATTTAGACAGTTCTTGACAGAACGCAAAATACATTGAGATACAGGATGTCTCTTTTGAAATATCATAGTTGTTGTTACTTTTTGGTATAAGTGACGTTTGGTTTTGCGGCCGTTGCTATGGGTAACGGCCGCGAAATTAAATTTCGCGGACTGTGGTGCGTACGCGAAATACTCGCTTCGCGTGCGATTGCACGAAAACATATGTTATTTATAAACAACAATAATTCTATGGTGCTAAGACAATCTCTGATGGCTGGTACCTTGCTTGTAATAGCTATAACAAGAATCAGTGAATGCGCTTCACAATGGACGTATAAAGCATGGTGGTGTATACTCTGATCTTATAATTGCTTGAACACCATTATAGTGTCCAGACATATTGCTCGCCCTGTCGTATCCTTGGCCTATCAAGAAAGAAATATCCACTTCACAATGTTGAAGATTTTCTATTATCAGCTTGGCAAGAACATCACCTGTAAATATGTACAACATAATATGTGGCGTGGAATAAAGAAACCTTGCAAATGTTAAAATGATTGAATTTTTAGCTGTAGTGGAAGTACTTTCAAAAAATACTCGCGTAGAATATGTCGGCCTTCATCTGTCTTACTCACAGACACTTACATAAATCAGATATCCGAAATCCGTTTCATCCGATAAGACAGAAAAAAATTTTGCAGCTTTTATTTTAGCTATAGCTTTTTGAATCAATACTTCAATACAAGCATCGATAATTTCATTTTGCACATAAGGACTCGTATATTTATCACGTTTCCCTGGACCATCTAGATGGCTATGAAGGAGTGGATCTCCCTTGGCTCTATACTTCAATAAAGCTCTAAATTTTCCTTCGTTCGGCCCGGTAAAATCGTCTTGAATTACTATTTTACCACTATCACGATGTCCACGTAAAGCCATCTCTTGTCGCCCAAGCACGATAATCGTTTCAATAATAGGGACCATGTTTTGTCTATTTTTCGAGATTTGCTGCACCCGGGATTCGTCAATTAAATTCTCAACGGATTTGCTTTGATTTTTTTGAATACGCAGGAAATTATCTCTGTCAGCAATTGCATGTACGTGATATGATTTTTTCTGGTGTTCTTGAAGAGTCTAAAAAAATCAAAACATTTATAAGTAAGCAAATTTTGTTGACTTCCAATATTTCAATAATACATTCCGTAGTTAGACACTCCAGAAACATTTTTCGTCAAAATCCTTCTGTTATTTCCGAGACAATGTCAAAGGGATAACAAAAGAGTTTAGGCAAAAAGGTGTCCCGTAGCGCATACAAGATTTTTTTTTAAAGTTGGAAATACGCCCTTTTTGTCCCGAAAATGTGAAGTCGAGTTGTTCTTTTTGCATCGGTTAGCTGCATCCGATATTAATATGACCATAGAGAGTGAGTGGTAGAATTAGATATGTTAAAATAAATGGCAAGTGAAGGTTATTGATACGGGGTCCCCGATTAAAATAATTGTACCAATTTACCTTTGCAAATTGAGTGTAATTTTCAAAAAAAAATTACAGATAACCGTATTGATTATGAATTAATAATGAAAAATATAAATAATTTCCATGTATTTGCGTAGTTGTGTACTGACCTCTTTTGCGTTCTTCCAATTGTCAAATTTCGTTTTCACTAAATGACCCAAAGGTTGCGATCCTTTTCCTCTGCTTTCAGCAAATGATACACATGGGAAGCAAAATGCACCAAGGTGTAATTCTGAGTAAGCAATCTACGGAAATTATTATTATTATTATTATTATTACAAAAGTTGAGAGTTAAGGTTAACCTATAAACTCAAAAATATAAACATAAAATTGAAACTAAGAAAGAATTCGAGAAGTGATACAAACATATAAACTGAGTAACAAATCAAATGAGCTGAAATTGAAATTAAATTTATTTTATTTAAATTTATTAACGATGAAGTTCAGACCAATTATCCAGAGAGTTCTTGAAGGAATTCTCCGTTTGCGATAACACAATCTCAGAGGGAAGCCGATTCCAGATTTCGAAGACTCTGTTGGAAAGAAAGTTGCTCCTCACTGTTGTCCTGAAGTTCTCTTTGGCCAGCTTGTAGCAGTGTCCTCTCAATGCCCGATTCTGATTGAGTGGAAAGAGATACGTCATGTCTGTTCCGAAGAGAGAGTGAAGCGCTCTATATGTGATTATCAAGTCACCTCTCAACCTGCGTTCCGAAAAAGAAGGCAACTGAAACAACCGCAGCCTAGTCTGATAGATCCGTTTCTACCAAACGGAATACGTGTGCTCCACCGCTGCACGGATTCCTGATCTCTGTTCAGATTTGCCCACCATACTGGGCCCGCATACTCAAGAATTCATCCAAATTCATCCAGCCATTTATGACAAAACCCCAATTTTCTAGCTTCAAACTTTTGTAGCAACGGAAACGCGTAATTCTTCGGCGGCACCCAGGCATTTGTCAATTAATCGAGCCTCTGAGATTCACTTAGTCGAATGCCAATATAATTACCTACATTATTTTTATTTATGACTTCTCGAGAGCTACTTTTGTTCGACTGCCTTGCTACTTTCACCAGAAGAGCTTTCATTGCTCGGATTTTCACTACTTGATGCATCAGAACGGGGTCTTTTCGCGGTTGTTTCTGCAGATGATTCTGCTTGTCTATGGTTTTCGCCGTCTAAAGGCTTGCCGAATGGTTTTATTGGCACTAAAAATCTCTTTATTCCGAATAATAAACAAAACAACTAGATAAATAAATGTTAACGCTTCAAGGAATGCCTTTAAATTGTTGATTTGCCAGAGACAATGAGTGTACTATCACTATGTATTCTGCTTGTAGCCAAAGCATGCACTAAAGAGTAAGACAATGAAGGTAAATCATAGACCAGGGGTTCTCAAACGGTAGATCGTGATTCAGAGTTGATCGCGAGGGGCGTGGCAACACCACCCCCGCGAGAACGTGGCAGCACAGTGTTTTGAAGTGCAATAAATCATATTCTTGCAAATGTATTTGTTTTTTTCAGTAACATTAATTTGATCGATCGCTTTCCACCTAAATATTTTGTGATAGATCGCCAGCACTGTTAGTCTGAGCACCCCTGTCATAGACAATCGCTGGGATTTAGGCTCTCCCCACTCCTTCTTCGTGCTCCCTCTAGGTAGTGTAAAGCTTCCTGGAACTTGGGAAGTGTTTTAAATTTCGTTCATGTTAATGAAGGAAAGCTTTGACGAATTCTGTTCTAATACTAATTTTTCTTTGAAGTTTCAGATCTATCCCTGCTTATAATTTCATTAAGTTACTCATACATTTTCGAACATATTACTCAAACTTTATCATAATTTTGCCCGTACAAACTTTTCTTGAACTGTAATATTTTTAATGACTCGACAATTTTTATTAACTTCAAAATATTAACGAGGAAATAAATAGACAATCAAAGCCGAGAGTCCTATTTTTTGAGAAGCTCATATTTAATGTAGAGTAATAGAGTATATTAGCAAATATTCGAAATATTAAATATTGATATATTCATATTCTATGCGAAGAAGTCACCCCCCTCGAATGTAAACAGGAAGTTTAATCGGCCACTAGGAGAAAAAACTTGTTTAAAACAGCTCAAATGGCTCTTATGGAAAATTTTATTTAGGAAGGAAGGAGTCAACCAAAACCTCCTCGCACTTCTCTTTCTAAATTGTATACTAATACTACACTTTTAAACAAAACTGCCAGCTTTAAATATAAAACACTTTCAACAAAAGCTCGATCAGTTATGTTTAAAAAGTATAGTATAAAATTTAGAAAGAGAAGAAGTGCGATAATATTTTGGTTGATTTCTTCCTTTCGAACTAAATATTTCTGATCAGAGCTATTTGAAACCTTTAAAACACGTTTTTTGCTCCTAGTAGCCTATTGAACTTCATGATTAAATATTAAATGAAATATGCTCCAAACTACTTACTTGTTTATGCACTAAAAATTAGGAAAACGATTCAATTTCTTGATTTATTATAATGTTAATATTATGAGTATTTAGGAACCGTGGTGCCACGATTGGCTGCATTTTATTTACTTTACATGAGCTCAATGTGTCCACAATTATAGTGAGCGTCATTTTCTAGCTCCTGATTAGTCGGCCTGCTCGAAGCTAGGAAATTATACAATACTCAATTGCACTGCCGCCACAAAAGCGTAGATTCGTAGACTTATTCAATTCTATTATAATTTTCGCAGGCTCATGGGGGGTTGATCCCCTTGGCCCCCCCTATCTACGCCACTGGTATACTATACATATTATGGATAACACAAATTTTGAATCATTATATCTCAGAATCGGTGACTCTTGAGGAGAAAAGTGACAATTTATTTTTTATATATATATATATATATATATATATATATATATATATATATATATATATATATATATATATATATATATATATATTGTATCTATCGATTCTATAAAATTGTCACTTTTCTCATTTTTTGTTATTGAAGGACCGCTTGAATGGTTTGGCTGCTCTGGCAATTCATCGTGACATTGGAATCACAGCTGACGAAGTCATAAATGAATTGTCAAAAAAACCCAGAAAACTAATTCTCCATAGAATATTTTCAATGATGTATATATCCAATTTGATATAATAAAATTTTCTACTAATTTTCAATAAATTTTTCCATATCGATTTATTTTAATTTTTTACAATTTGATTTAATTTTTCTGTTTATTTTGAACTACAAAAGATTATTTTCATCAACAAAAGCCACTGTAGTACACGCTTCCACGTCACCTGCGTGGTAATGTATTTGGCGTGTTTTTAGGGTGCCGTACCCAAAGGGTAAAAACTAGACCCTATTACTAAGACTTCGTCTTACAAAATAAAATAAATATTTAAGGGGGCTCCCATACAACAAACGCCCTTTTTTGCTCGATATCAATAATGGCAACAGGTAGGCACTTGCAATATTCACAAAATACTCAGTTGTATTTTTACTTTAATAATAAATGATAAAATTAAAATAAAATGAATATTTAAGAAGCACGGAACCCTTCGTGCGCGAGTCCGACTCGTACTTGGCCGGTTTTTTTTAACGTGATTTCCCCAGTAGGCATATGCCACGAAATTTTGTGATCCTGTTTGATTCAAGGTATTCAAGAATAAAAATGGCACTATTGAAAATAATGAAAGCGATTTGAATTCTAAGAAAGTGAGAAAAATTATTCTCTCTCTCTCTCTCTCTCTGTAGCACTACAACCCAGGGTGGGTTTTGGCTGCCTCCACTATCTGCCTCCATCTCTTCCGGTCATCCGCTGTCTCCTGCCACGTATCAAGGTCCACTCCCAGGATTGAGAGGTCTTTTCGGATGTTATCTCGCCATCTTAGTTTTGGTCTACCTAGTAGCCTTCTTTCTTGGGGGGCTTCTTCCCATACCGATTTTATCAGCCTTGTATTCTGGCTTCTTTGTACGTGCCCTGCCCATCGTAGTCGACTCGCTTTAATCTCTTAGATCAGTGGTTCTCAACCTTTTCACCACTGAGGACCACTTGTACCTTTCAGAATTCTTGGCGGACCACTTAGATATTATTATTAATATTTCCCAATAATAGGTGTAATGTTCTGTTGATTGTTATACTATGTGTGAAATGAAGCATTCAGTATGCAAGAATATATTAACTTTATTAATCACTTTACTCTGCACCGGTACAATCACAACTGACTCTGATTCACATTCTCAAATCCAGTGTTCCTTAGTTATTACTCATCGAAATATTATGTAACCATATTATTCACCGAATCTTATATTCTACATCTCTATCTTTTTATATAATAAGTTTTTTGCATCACAACAGAACAATATAACAAAACATTTGTAACATGATATATTATACCATAAAAATAACATTAATTTATCTATACCTAAGTTTGCCTATAGTACCTCCCTATCCTAATATAAAATATAAGTTTATCTAGATCTTAAAGCTACAAAAAGATATAATTTCAAATACCTATAGAAATATAGAAAATATGAAAAACAAATATATGAAATTATCATAAAGTTATATATACATTTAATATATAAACATATATAAAGTATATAATGTGTAGAAAAGAAATCAAAACACCCCAACAAACAAACATGTGTCTTTTGTAATGAGCAAGATATAATTTTATTCCTGACCAGGTGGCTCAGTTTTCTACTTTCCACTCGCCTGCAACTTTTTTCAGATGGACAACGTTTTTTCTTAAAACTTGAACAGTTTCATCGTTGCTCACTTGAACATCTCCGCCCTTTTTCTTTTTCCCATATGTCACGGTCCCTGACTTCTTCTTCAACTATTTCTGTGTTGGGCATATTTGGTAAACTTGGTAGCTTATCTCTAAATGTCCGCCGAAAAAATAACTCGCCGGGAGTTTTCCCGGTTCTCGTATGCGGGGTAGCGTTATACACAACTAAATAATCTAGCATATCGGTTTTCCAATCAGATTTATTTATTTGACTAATTTTCAGTCTTTTAAGATTGTCACTATTCTGCCGCTCAACTTCCCCATTTTGTTGTGGCCAGTATGGAATTGGTTTATAAAGTGTGATGTTGCTTTCTTTGCAAAAGTTTTTGAATTCCACACTTGAAAACTGCTTACCGTTATCAGCGGTAATAGAGTGAGGAATCCCTAGTCGCGAAAAAACTTCTTTAAGTGCTGTGATAGTGTAAGCTGAACTGATAATCCTCATTATTTTCACCTCTTTATAATGACTATAGTAATCCACAAGGACCAGTAGGTAGTCATTACTTGGTAGGGGTTCCATGAAGTCAATTGCTATATCGACCCATGGACTCATTGGAAGTTCTCTCGTCTTCATAGGTTCTGGAGGATTTCAATTTAAGGAATGCTGTGCTTTGTTTCTCAGTCCACAACCTTTCAATATTTGCACTTTCATTAAGCTTTAGTCGTAGCAGCTGTCTTAAAAGTTCTGGTTTTGTGGCCATGTTTGCAATCCACTTCCCTACAAAGTTAACAAGTCCAAGAAAACTCTGAAGTTCTTCAATTGTTTTAGGATGCCTAAAACTCTTAATCGCATTAACATGAGGGCCCAAAGGCTTTATTCCTTGGCTTGAAAGATTATGCCCTAAAAAGTTTATGGATGCCACACAGTATTGACATTTGTCTTCATTCAGTAGGACGTTGAACTCTTTAAGAGTTTTCAGTGTTTTCTTTAGTCGAAGATTCTGTTGAGCGACATTTTCCCCAAAAATGACAATATCATCTATGAAGTTGATGGTACCTTCACAGTTAATTAATATTTTTTCCATTATTTTTTGGAATACTTCGGGTGCACATGTTATTCCGAACATTAGACGTTTGTATCTGAATAACCCATTCGTTGTAATAAATGTAGTTATATGTCGGGAATTTTATGAAATTTTCACCTGGTGAAAAGCATTCTTAATGTCCAAACGTGAAAATACTGTTGCATTTCTTAACTGTGGTACCAGCAACTCTATAGTTGGAAGCGGATGATTTTCTCGGGCTATCGCTTGATTAGCACGCCTCATGTCTACACAAATGCGTACATCTCCATTTCCTTTCAAAACAGGGACTATGGGAGATATCCATTCTGAAGGTCCGTTAACTTGTTCAATAATATCGCCATCTAGCAATTCCTTTATAACCTTGTCTACCTTTTCTTCCAACGGTATAGGAATTCTTCTATTTGGCTGAATAACCGGCTTGACGGTGTCGTCTATGGGGATATTAACAACAATGCCCTTAAATTTAGGAAATGGCAATGTTGAAAGAGAATTTATGTTCACCTTAATCTTTAAAATGCCCAAAGCAATAGCGGTTTGTTTACCAAGTAAAGATTTAGCCCCATTTTTTATTACATAAAAACGAGCGACCTCTTTTTTGTTGTTTGCTCTTATTTCAGCTTTAAAACTCCCCAACACTTTCAATGGCTTATTACTAGCGTAGCCTAGAAACTTTTTGTCAACATCTTTTTCCTGATTAAATATCTTAATTTTATTTTGTTTAAGTTGTTCCCACATTTTGTCGCTTATGATATTGCTGTCGCTACCCGAGTCTACTATCATTGATATTACGCAACCTCCTACCTGACAGGAAATAGTTTCATCATCGTCAAAATGAAACACGTAATCCGTCTCCTGCTCAGGGTCGCTTCCAACGTCAACGTTATTTACAGAAAAAGACTTTCGTTGACGTTTGTTGGTTGCCGGTGTGTTTTCACTTCGATGTTCAATATTTAAGTTAATTATTTTCTTATTAGTGTAACAGTGCTTAGCAAAACGACCCTTAAGATTACATTTACGATATATAACGTTTACTGCCGGACACTTTGGATTTTGTGAATCGTGTTTGCCACTACCACCTTTTCTACAAGAATTGCTTTTGTATTGTCGCTTATTATACGGTTTTGAAAAAAGATTATTAAACTCTAAACTACTTGTTTATGCACTAAAAATTAGGAAAACGATTCAATTTCTTGATTTATTATAATGTTAATATTATGAGTATTTAGGAACCGTGGTGCCACGATTGGCTGCATTTTATTTACTTTACATGAGCTCAATGTGTCCACAATTATAGTGAGCGTCATTTTCTAGCTCCTGATTAGTCGGCCTGCTCGAAGCTAGGAAATTATACAATACTCAATTGCACTGCCGCCACAAAAGCGTAGATTCGTAGACTTATTCAATTCTATTATAATTTTCGCAGGCTCATGGGGGGTTGATCCCCTTGGCCCCCCCTATCTACGCCACTGGTATACTATACATATTATGGATAACACAAATTTTGAATCATTATATCTCAGAATCGGTGACTCTTGAGGAGAAAAGTGACAATTTTATAGAATCTATAGATACAATATATATATATATATATATATATATATATATATATATATATATATATATATATATATATATATATATATATATATATATATATATATATATATATATATATATATATATATATATATATATATATGTATATTTATATCGGGAAGTGGTCTATGAGAATTAACATATTCGTTTTTAAATTCTCTATATTTCGTCAACTATTTATTGACTTCATCAGGAAAAAGCTAAAAATATAATAAAAACTTACAAAATTACCAAACTCTCTACAATTAATGACAAATCTAATGAAAATTTAAAAACTCTAAGCTAGTCACTAACCATGAACCTCATCGTCATCAACAAAATTACGGGCAATGACGGAAGACAAAAGACAAAAAAGAGCACACGACAAAGCAAAAAAGTGAAATATTGACCAACATAGCGAAAGCATTTAATTATTATGACAATGTTACATATACATGAAATTTAGCATGTTGCAATAAACATTACCTAATTTTCCCATGTCAGATTTATAACTGACACAGTTCAAGGAATTACCGACTTTTATAGTCCTTCTCCTGTTCTAGTATTTTCATCAATGTAATCAAAACAGTGTCTAGTTTGCTGGTAGTGTTGGACCACCGCACATGAGTTTCGTCCGCTGTGTTCAACGCTGCTTCAGCCACTGTGACGTTCGTCCCACATAGTAGAGTTTAGAAAACAGATCTGAATTCTCAAGACATTGTACTAAGCAATCTTTATATGAGGAAAATACTCAAATATATCAATTATTTGGTTAGATAGATTGTTCATGAATGGAAGCTTATTATAACTAAAACGTATACCAGACTCTTCAATTTCTTCATCAAAAATGTTCGAACCGTATTTCAGCTTCTTTAAAACGTGCCTGGGATAACCGCTTTTCAGGAAAATATCCAATATTTTTTTTATTGTGCTTCAAGAGAGTTTCATGACTGATGTATGTTATTCTATTTTTCATATGGATTATCGTTTTGTAGGTACTTATGTCTAGAAGGGTGATAAGAATGATAGTGTAACATTGACATATAAATTACATGTCGATATCTCACTTTCGTTACTTTGTCGTGTGCTCCCTTTTGTGTAGGTTTTGTTTTTGGGTCGCTTTAACTTTGTTGATGAGGTGCATGGTTGGTGACTAGCTTCAGGTTCTGAAGTTTGTATTTGATTTGTCATTGATTGTAGGTTTGGTAATTTTGTTCGTTTTTATCATATTTTTCAGCTTTCTCCTGATGAAGAGTTGACTAAATATAGAGAATCTATATCTATCACAAGACTAAAAACTGGTCATGCATTATGCCGAAAATATCTCTACAAAATAATAGGAGAAATAACACGTCTTGCGAGTGTGATAAAAGAGGTGCTATAAATCACATATTATTTCAGTGTTAATAATCACCAGGATCTTGAAAATTTGTATAGGGCTATAATACAGTGTGCCTTATGAGTAAGTTGGCCATATTCAATGGGTTGAAGGAATTTTTAGAGTTATATACAGTGTATTGAAGTACATATGGAAAACTTTTTTAATATTAGTTTTATCAAGAAAATGTATTCTTTATAAAAACTTCTGTATGTTCTAAAATTGAAAATTGAGCCTTCAGATATTCAGTCGTATTCGAGGTGTGTCAAAAAAATTATTTTTTATCAAGAGTAAATAGAAATACCTTTATTTTTGAACATATCGAAAATTTTTATGAAGAAAAGATTTTAGTCATTGAAAATAGTTCTCAAATATTCAAAATTGTGCATTCACAATAAAATAAAATTGGTGCATAATTAATCAAGGAGCATTAATCTTCAAACTTGAACTTTGTTACCGCAGAGACATTTTTTTTATTGCAAGTAAACATAATTGAATATTTGAAAATAATTTTTAATTCTCAACATCTTTTCACTTTAAAAATTCTCGATATAGTCAAAAATTAAGCTACGTTACCCATGCTCAAAAATAATTTTTTCGATAAACTTCGTATACGAGTAATACAATTTAATATCTGATAGTTGAATTTAGGAGTTTGGAACAAGCAGAACTTTACATTTATTTGCTAGAACTATATGGCTCGTAGCCGCAATAATATTTCTAATTGCCACGAAATTTATTAATTTTTTCGTAAATGTCGTCAAAGCATCTAAATTGTAAATCGAATCAGAGATCTTTTGAATTCCCCATGTTTTCCACCCTATATGTATTATTTCCTGGTCAATTCGTGACTATACCTATATATGTTTGAAGATAAAAATCGCTGAAGATATGAATCCCTTAGTGTATTACGTCCCTGTTTATCCTATTCGTCATCATCAATTAATCCCCAAGTTGAATAAGGGTAGCTTGCAAAAAATTTATGTCAATAATTACGTCTTCATCCTAAATTAAATGACTGATATGTAATGCCACAGACTCAATAAAAAAAAGTTATTAAAGAGTTGACAAAATATAAAGTATTTTAAATCGAATAGATTAATGTTTACAAACCGCTTCTCGGGAAAACTACACCGTGTATGGTATTCAATCACTTTCTATATATATATATATATATATATATATATATATATATATATATATATATATATATATATATATATATATATATATATATATATATATATATATATATATATATATATATATATATATATATATATATATATGTTTAAATATAAATATATATACATATATATATATATATATATATATATATATATATATATATATATATATATATATATATATATTTCCATCGAGGAAGCCGACACTTGGTGAAAATTAATAAACAGCATTGCAAATATAATATATATTGAACTTTTCCTAATTTAATGAGTATGGCGCGTTTTATTTCGCTAAAGTATACAGATATGTTGTATAGAACAAATGCAAAATAAAACAGGACAATATTATCGGGTATTCCATTCACAAAATACTTTGTAGGTAACTAAACCAGAAATCTGAATATATACGTAGTTTCTGAAATGAAAAATACTGCTCTAATTATGGACTTCGTTAAATAGAAAATAACTCATTTGATTTTAATTATAAAATTTTACATATGAAAAAAACTCAGAAACTAGTCTTTCGATCTTGACGTATTTTTTTCAAAATGTGTGATTTGTTCCAATTCAAGAGATAAAGTAGTTTTCATTTGGAATATTATTGCAAAATTAACAAATATCATTTTCGGAGATCCAGAGGGAGAACCCGAGAAACGGCTATCTAATGTAAGGTAGGTAGCAGTCGCTCAAATTACCCAATCTTGGCATGGGAATATATAAGTTTCTAAAAGATTGTACTGTTAGTTACTCATTTGGTATAACCAATCAACAACATTTATTATATACGTTGGGTAGACACCCAATAGATAGCGCCTTATATTGATTCTAAACTTTCTATTGATGCTACGATTTATTTCACGTCCACTAGTATTTCTGAATTATAGACTACATTACCGTGTTTCTTTCATGTTTCGAGCACCATTGTTGCGCTGCGTTAAATTTTGTTTGTTATTATTTTTCACTGCGAAATAATATTAGTATTTATCAATTTCGTGTATGATAGTACAAAATAATTTTTGTACTGTTTTTCAATATAATTGTTTTGCTATCATTACCAAATTTTGCATATCTAATTGTTTAATGGAGAAGATTAATTTATTTTTTAAACTGGCCTCAGGATGGCCACTTGCTGTGCATCAACTTCCATAACGTTCAACCAATCGCCATGGAATTTTGTACATAGATATTTTTTCATGTAGGAGGTTTTTATGTGAATAAATTATGAAATCCATTCATTTATGAAGATTCTGTAAAAATGTCGGAGGCGTTGCTGTGTAGGTAGCTGGTGGCGCATTTGCCATTTTTTATCAAAAAAATGCGTAGTTCCATGCAGCTATATATAGATATATATATATATATATATATATATATATATATATATATATATATCTAAATATATATATATATATATATATATATATATATATATATATATATATATATATATATTTATATATATATATATCAATATATATATATATATATATATATATATATATATATATATATATATATATATATATATATATATATATATATATATATATATATATATATATATATATATATATATATATATATATATATATATATCAATTTGAGGTATAGATATAAAAATGTAACAAAATTACAATAAGCCTAGTCTGTCAACTCTTAAAAGGAAGCAAAACAAAGGAATCACAAAAAGTTTTCATTAGATACATTACACTTCTTCACAATAATTGACCTATTTCATCATCAATCTCAGATTCATGACTAGCAATAAGGAATGCGCTTTTGATTAAATATATCTCAGATAACCTTAATAAACTCTACTTCTCCTCTGAAATTCTAAAAGTGTTACCACCGACTCGACTCATGTTACGTATATCTCTATCACGCATTATTTTCTTTCCAGATATACTGCAGAATCAGACTCGTTCAAAATAATTGAAATTTCAAATTTATTTCCAAAAACCACTGAATGCAATGAAGGAAAATATTTCGAAAGCGAAACCTCAATCTAAAATAATAGTGACTATGCATCCCAAAACGAAACCGAAAAAAGGAAAAATGAAAAAACTAATTTCTGGGCTGACTGTGGAGCCTCTGATTTTATTGTTTTGTCTTTCTTCCACAATGTATCAACAAACAAATCAAAATTTGTATTTGGAAAGAACTTGTAGAGTTGATCTAGCCTTCAATGCATCAATATGTGACGCTATGACAGAAAGAAATATAAGTGGTTATTCTGAAGAACAAGAAGCTGATGTTCAAAAATATGTTTCAGAAATAGTTAGAATTTCGACATTTATTCAAGGATTTTTCAGTGTTTCCTTGATATTATTTCTGGGGTCTTGGAGTGACAGGCATAGTCTGAGAAAACCTTTAATTTTAATACCAGTAGTGGGTGAACTCATAGCTGTATGTTTACTAGTTGTTAATATAACATTTTTCGAAGAACTGCCAGTTATTTTCACAGCTTTATCTGCTGCATTACCACCTGCTATAACGGGTGGTTGGCCTTGCTTATTCCTTGGAATTTATAGCTATGTGAGTTCAATAAGTGATGAAGATGATAAAACTGCTAGAATAGGGGCTTGTACAGCTGTTCAAAATGTAGCTTTCATCACTGGACTAGCTTGCAGTGGTTTACTTCTAAAACCGTTAGGATTCTTAGGCGTTTATTTCACTTGTTTCACAATGTTGATATCATCCCTCATATATGGCTTCTGGAGAATAGAAGATATTAATATTAATCTTGGAGAGACTTTACAAAAAAAGCAGAAAGAAGAAGGTTTTTTCGCTGACTTTTTTAGTATGAAACATTTTTTCAATACCTTGAAAATTTGTTTCAAAAAAGGACCTAATAAACGTAGACAAAAGATAATTGTCATCATGCTGTTGACTGTAGCAATTTTAGGATCTAGTCAAGGTGAGTGATAGAACTTATAATCTTGTATAAATATAAAGCTTCAGTTAATTGTATGATATATATATATATATATATATATATATATATATATATATATATATATAAATATAAATATAAATATAAATATAAATATAAATATAAATATAAATATAAATATAAATATAAATATAAATATAAATATAAATATAAATATAAATATAAATATAAATATAAATATAAATATAAATATAAATATAAATATAAATATAAATATAAATATAAATATAAATATAAATATAAATATAAATATAAATATAAATATAAATATAAATATAAATATAAATAAAAATATAAATATAAATAAAATATAAATATAAATATATATATATATATATATATATATATATATATATATATATATATATATATATATATATATATATATATATATATATATATATATATATATATATGTATATATATATATATATATATATATATATATATATATATATATATGTACATGTAATGTTAAGAAATACATGACTGCAGTTCAGAACCTTGATTCATCATTAGACTGTCACCTAATAATGCGTAAATTGTTATTCAGTCATATTTTCACTTCATCTATCGTCTTCTGATTCAAGGTGAATGTGCAGTAACGTATCTATATACAAGATTCAAATTTGGATGGAGTGAGCTTGACTTCAGCATCTTTTTCGTGGTACATTCTTTGGGAGATGTGATAGGTAGATAAAATTTTATCAGAAATCTTGATTTTTATTAATTATTATTTTTTTAGGCTCTTTCATATCGATAGCGATTTTGTCGAAGTATCTACAATGGAAGGATGCGTCTTTAGGAATTTTGGCTCTCATTACTACAATTCTCTGCAATATCACTTACGCTTTTGTGCCTAATGCAACATATTTTTATGCAGGTAAGTGATAAATCAATAAAGCAAAGGATAAATATTTTTTTTCGTAATATTAAGTCCGGATTTGCTACAGAAGTACCAACGGCTAATTTGCAAGCACTGAATTACTAGGTCTGGAATCTGAATTATTCATTAATGTTTTTCCAACAGAAACTAAAGAAGTCCTTCTGTTTGCAGAGTGTTGAAACTATTCAAGTTTTATCGATAACGTGCTGCAAAGTATATAATGCTTCTATTCACGTAAAATGATATTAGATTTTCATTCGAAATTTCACTTGCATTTTATCGAGAAGTAACTTGATATCGAAAAATCAGGTTCCTAGGAGCTGCCCTATCCTGATGGTAAATACAGTCTCAGTTAAGTCTTAGCAAGACCTTTCCAATGATGTACCTACTACACTTGGTGTTCCTACTTCTTTTTTTCCTCGAGGCTGCAGAACCCTTCAGACAGTCCATTTTGTGCTGCCCGATTTTTCCCCACCTTGGACGAAGTGCACCATGATAAAGCAACTCTATCTTGAAGTTTTAGTTATTTTTGGATTGGGTATGGCCTCTAGAGGTGAATTACCACGTGGACAGACCATTTGGGTTGGCCCTAGTGTCCAAAAACCTACTTTATTGGTACTCTTTAAGGAAATTGTTGCGCATTTTCTCAAGATTCAACCCAAAGAACAACTCAAAGACTTTAGCCACATATGTTTCTCACATAGTGGGTCAAATTTGTCATTTAAGTCGCATACATAAAACAATTTCTGAAAGAATAAAGTAATTGGGTGAGAGAACGAGGGGAGAGTCACTTAGCCAGGAATGTCAAGGGGCATGCAACTACATCAAGGGTTGCTCAACTTTGTCGAGAGACGTGAACCATAGCTTCATGGGTATCTATGAACTCGTGATTGACTTTTAAGAACGATGTATAACTACTACTAAAAACGAAATATATTCCGAATCTTTTTTTGTCATTTATAACTGGAGCACTTTGAACTGTTCAGAAAGAAAATAATTCTTGTACTTAAAATATCTTTTCACTCAAATTTTCTATTTTGGAACGAATAGAATGGATCTCTGCTAAATCTGATTTTACGATAAACGCAAAGGTCGCTCAATCAAACGAATTTATTTACAATTTTACAATAACTATTATCTCAAACTAAAATTGAATGCAATCTATTCAAAGCGTCGTTTTAATAATAGCGATTCTGGTAGGAGGGTTTCTGGCACGATAGTTTCGGGAAAAAGAGGCTTTTTCCTCTCTTGCTTCTCTTTTATAGTTGTCTGGTATCTTTGCGATGTTGTCAACTTTCACTTTCTTGTTGGTCCTGAATATATTCCGTTTATTAAAGATTACGGATCTATACGCATAGCTGAAAGATCCAGCAGCAGCGCTTGGCTTATCTATCTATTTTCGAATAATTTCGATATTTTTTCCAATAGCCCAGAGCCCCCAGACAACATATTTTCTAATGGACAAAATGAGGGATGTCAAGTAGTGTTTACGTATACAGTGCATGCCAGCATACGAGCTAAGTTGGTTTATCGGCCAATTCATAGGTACCAGGTGAGAAAGGTGAAAAAAATAAGGTCAACTTAACTAATAATCTAATGGATGATTTTTATATTTGTTCCATAAAATATTATCACAAAATAATATTGAATGCCAGATACTTTCCCTCGGCTATAAGTTCCACCAGACGCTTTAAAGCTCCCAAAAAAATATTGTAACTTCAGTTATATTCTAACTCCTCATTTTTATATATGTTATTTAAGTGACTATTTCTAACATATATTTGCTCGTCCAGATCAATACTAAGGGTCAAACATCTCTCAGATGCCAAAAACATTCAGCCGTGAGTAAGAGCGCGACGGTACTATGCTCGTGGACACTGCAAATATATTTATCTTACTTACAAATCATACGTTGTACCACGTCGCATAGATATCTTACTTGCTCCAAAGCACTAGCATAGTACCGTCTCGCTCACGTTAGAATATAAGTAAAGTTTTTTTTGGGAGGTTTTAAGTGTTTCGCGGAAATTATGGCCGGCAGAATGCTTTAGACAATATTCAATATTAACTTGTGGTAATATTTTATGGAACATATATAAAAATCAACCATTAGTAAATAATTTGAGTTAGCTCTATTTTTTTCATCTATCTCTCCTGGTGCCTGAATTTGTCGTCTAACCAACTCAACTCGTATACTGACATTCACAATACATGTAAAAACTACTCGGGGCTCTAGGCCACACTATTTATCCTTTAGAACATAAGTTATGTTTGGGGGCTCTGGGGGGCTCTTACTCTTTATATTTTATTGAGTTATGCTTATTTATTCATCAACTCCTAGCAAGTCATTTGATCAATTTTTCTAAATATAGTAGAAGTACTTATAAGGCGCTTGAAATAAAATTTTCACAAGATTATTGGTATTTACTTATAATTTGAATAGAATATATGCTAGCTCCAGCATAAGTAGAAATAAGTAGTGTACATATATATTTTTCGTATTTCGCTTGCTGTTTTTGGAAAGTTTTGAGCAATCAAACTATATTCATTAATAATCTCCTAGGACTGCACTTTACCTCACATTGTTGAAAAGGGTTAAGGTTCCCATTCTATTACTCGCACTGTTTATGAAACAATTATGGCATGAAAATTGCACAATTTTATCAAATTACTATAAATTTTGAATAATTGGTCTCTGTGTCTTTTAATGAATGGACCTGTAGAATCTAATAGATCTAACTCTAATCATTCAGCAAAGAAAATTGTTTCACCTTGCATATTCTTTTTTAATGAATTTTCATTCTTTTATCTTGAGTAAAAGTAGATGTAGGTACAGTAATGATATTCAAAGGACGACAATTCACATTTAAGACGATCTATACTGAATTAACAGTTTACTTGATGTCACGTATCAGTAATTATAAATAATAATAATAATAATAATAATGAAATCCAGCTAAACTCAAATGATCCAATAGGTACAACAGAAATGAATTTAATACTACAAAATTACAAATGCATAAACTCGACATATACCTACAAACGATCGTCTGAAATCCAGAATACTATATTATATAATTTATACAAACATATAGGAGTTCCTTTTCTTAAAAAGTTATGGACAAGACTGCAATTCACGCCTTTTGAGAATATAAACATATTAGACAAGCTCTATTAAAGAAAGAGATTATTCATTATTTTCGAGACGAGTGAATTTTTTATAGATTTGAAATAAGTAATGTACCTTCGCAGTATTTTTTCAATAGCCTTTTTCTGTTCTAAATCAAATGTTTTCCTCGCATAGTCCATTACTTCATTTTCCTTTTTTTCAGGAATTATTCTGGATATTTTTTACGAAACTCCCACTGTTGCAGTAAGATCTTTGATAGCAAAAATTGTGCCATCACATGAGATAGGTCAAGCTAATTCAATTCTGGGTGTTTGTGAAGCAATCTTGCCATCAATATTCGGTCCAATATATACAACTGTATACGAGCACAGTATACTTTATTTGCCAGGGTCGTACTACCTCATATCACTTGGGATGAATTCGATAGGATTACTTTTTTTCATGTAAGTATAAAAATTAAAAGTATACACTTATTGTGTAATTGGCAAATTTTGGCAAATATGCTCACTTCATCTAAATCTGTTTCTTGTTACCCCGAGGCGAAGCTAAAGGGGTTATAGTCTCACGACAAAAAATTGGTAACTGGCCCGATTTTAAAAATTCCAACGTATATCGATAAAACACATATGATTTCATTAGGTCTCTGAATTCCCAATTTTTCCCAACGAAGAATAAAAAATTATAGCGTTTTTTAGATAGGCATTACGACATGCGCATGCGCCAAGGTCGATATGTACGAAGTCCTACAAAACATGCGTCGAATTGCTCTGTGTGCCACGGTAACCAAGCGACCTTGATAGCTTAAGCTTGATTCTGCGTCTGTGTCTACTTCCCATCCATAGAGATATCTTATCAATTTGATTCATAATTTGCAGCAAAATGAGCCGGGATTTTGATATTGACGACATGCACATGCGCCGAGGGGTTTTATCATTCCTAGTGCTACGCAGTAGGGTGTCCTTCATTTTTATATAATAAACACAATCTTGTTGGCTCTAGTTTCACTTTTACATCAATATCTGTAGATATCTTCCTAGTTCTGAGCCCATTTTCAAGGTATGTCATTGCATTGTTATAATTAAACAATAATATCGTATAAAAAAACACTACTCTTCGAAACAACTTAGTTATTTTCTGTTGATTAACTAACAATACAGTGATTTTTTTGTGCTGAGTTTGGGATTTATTTAATATAGGTAATTACACTTCTTCTCTTACTGTATCATCTAAAATATCAAACTCCATAGCATAAAGATGGTGGATAAGGTTTTTATGAACTAGTTTCTGTTTAAACCACTACTTTTGTACTTCTTCAGTTTATCTATCAAACTATTATTGATATCAAACTTCACTTTCACGTAATAGACAATACACATAGTTTCACATATTGTTCAACCGAATGTTCTTCTGCGGGGCGGTTCGTTGTTTCACGCCTACCACAATGTTGACTCATGATCTTTTGATTTCATTAATTATGCATTGTAGGTACCTACTTCTGAATACCCATGTAATAATAGTAATATATACATTGAGGTGAGAGTATATATTCCATTTTATTATTCAAGAATATATATTATTGCCGGTAGTTTTGACATCTCAACCAGCAAATGAACTGAAATTTGGTAATCTTGAAGTAGAACAAAACTGTCAAAACTTGGGTAACGGAACGGGCACGTGCATGAGCGGAAATGTTTTCATAGGTGGCAAAAGTAGTGGAAAATAATTATGAACAACATATCCCAAATTCAGCCTTCTAGTTATTTTTGGAGGGTGAATGGAGCTGCAAAAGCCTTGAGTAAGAAGGTTGAACATTCGTACGTGGATTAAGTTCTATAAGGAAAGGCCTTTCAGTGGTTTTCAGTAGTGTAAGATTTTTTCTCTGAACGCCGCATATTTAATGTAGGAATTACTTGTTTTTCAATGGTTTTGCTCACCTCGACAGCTTCTGCTGATTGAGTTAGAGTGTTAACATTTGGTACGTGGATTAAGTGCCAAATGGAGGTTTAGATTGATTTTTCATGATACAGAATTTTTTCTGCTGAAATTTTCAGCGTTTTTGAGAATTTTCAAGCATTGCGCATGTCTACAGCCACTTCAAATTCAGTTAGAGGGATGAACATTTGTGCGTGAATTCGGTTGATGTTAGGGATTTCAAATATTTTCACTCACCGATGCAATTTTTATGTAGAAATTTCATGTATTTTCGTAGGTTTCAAAGCTTTGTGCAACTCTTCTGCACCTCAAAATTGACTTAGCGGATCAAGAATTCGTATGAAAAAACAAAAAGGAGAGGTCTACGATCTTAGCAACGGAGCTCTGCTGCTCACGCGTTTTTTGTTTATTGAAAATTCTTTCATTTTCTAGATGGTTGTACAGGACAACAGACAATAACGTAAAATTAAGGGAAGAAGAGAAGGGATTGAACCAGACTAGAGATATTGAAACCCAAGATGAATATACATGAGACGCCGTAATACGCCCTTAATTCCTTATGCTTATGAGGTCGTTTTTGATGATGATGAGAAATATTGTTTAATTTTTAAATAGAGTGAAGCATTTTGAAGAAATTGGAACATATAGCAAAATGTACTAATTTTGCATTAAAAAATTAGTTGAGAGAACAATCAGTCAAAACTTATGGAAATCGTGATGATCAATCTCAAATTGCTCAAAAATTTCTGACGGAAATATAGAAGATGAATTACCTAAACGTGCTGCTATTCTTGAATACCTCTGGTTAATAGTTGATAAGGAGCAATTAATATATTCCCAGGGTTTCAAATTTTGAACACCTCTTGAAGAAATCGAGGCAAACTTCAAAAGAAAAATTTTTATAATTAAATTCATTAAATTAATACAAATTTTGTATCTATACATATTACAAAATATGTCATATAATTTTATATGCCAAATTCTTCTTATCTATATATTATATTTCGAGATTTTTCAATACAATTTTTTAATTATCATCATCTGGCTCTCTATGGATTTTACTACGGTAGTATAACGATGTTCTGTTGGAAAAAAATTTAAAAGTGTTTAATTCATTCTCACTTAAATTGTCTAAGATAGATGGTTTGGGATATTTTATTTGAATAAAATGATAGATGTTCCAATCTAGTTTTCATTCAAACCCTGTTTTTTTAAGGAATGTGATAACTACAATATTGTGCTTTTTTTAACTCACTAGGGGCTTACACTTTAACTAATTTTTAATTGAACCACTGAAACATATACACAAACATTCATACCTAACGCAGGATTCGAACACAGCATGCCAACTTCACAGAATTTCACTTCACCTCTACTCCACAAAGCATGTATGATGGTATTTTTACCTTCATAGTTCTCTTGAATTGAATTATTTTAAATATTCAAATGGTTAATTTATTGCATTCAAAGATAGCTTTATGAGAGAATTGGATCAATTCAATTCTTAGAATATTTGTTTTAAATTTATGTTCCGATCTAGTGTTTAACAAATTGATGGATTCAGTGTAAATCAAATATGGACAGAGAAATAATTAGTACTGCGATTCAGATAGATGATCAGAGAAGAAATGCAGAATTCAGGATTATACGAAAATTATTTTAAAATACAATTAGGAGTACATCTACCCATGATTTTTTCAAATAATACAATAAACACAATTTCCATTGAATAGTCGAAGATAATGAACTCATGAACATGTTAAATTAAAGGTATGACATGAATGTCTTTGTGTAACTCACAGTTATTTAGGCCAGTAAGAGAGCGATAATTAACTAATAACTGAGAGTGTGATAAATATATATATATATATAACTTTTTGATAATTATTAGCAATAACAGGCTTGGTGAATCTCAAAAAACTCGATTTTATTAAAAAGTTGACGTTTCGCCACGACTTTCATGGCTTCATCAAAACTTTTGAAAAATTGAAATTTCTTTGACATTTATTGATTTGAAAAAATTTGAATAGATAAAAAAGACTACTAGGTTTCATCAAAATTTTTCGGCTGTGGCCGTTCTCTGTTATTCATTACGTGCTATTCAGTCCAATATTAACATTCAAATCTGTTATTATTAGATGGTAAGGGAAACCACAGAAACCTTTACCCACGTAATGTTCGAAATAGGTTCAAATTATTTTGATTTTGAAAAGTCAAAGAATAGGGTACTATTTATCTTCTTTTTTTTGAATTTTTTTTTTATTACGGCTTTGGCCGTCTTCAGTCTTTAATTACGTGCTATTTAGTCCAATATCAATAGATAGGTGTGTTGATATTAGACAGACTGTAATAAAAAAAAAATTTGAAAAAAGATAAATAGTAACCTATTCTTTGACTTTTCAAATTTCAAAATAATTTGAACCTATTTTGAACATTACGTGGGTAAAGGTTTAAGTGGTTTCCCTTACCATCTAATAATAACAGATTTGAATGTTAATATTGGAGTGAATAGCACGTAATAAATAACAGAGAACGGCCACAGCCGAAAAATTTTGATGAAACATAGTAGTCTTTTTTAACTATTCAAATTTTTTCAGATCAATAAATGTCAAAGAAATTTCAATTTTTCAAAAGTTTTGATAAAGCCACGAATGTCGTGGCGAAACGTCAACTTATTGATAAAATCGAGTTTTTTGAGATTCACCAAGCCTGTTATTGCTAATTATAATTATTATCAAAAAGTTTAAAATAGTTCATAGGCAACAACAATTGAAACAAATAATTATATATATATATATATATATATATATATATATATATATATATATATATATATATATATATAATCATATATATATATATATATATATATATATATATATATATATATATATATATATATATATATATAATCGTATATATATATATATATACATATATATATATATATATATATATATATATATATATATATATATATAATATATATATATATATATATATATATATATATATATATATATATATATATATATATATATATATATATATATATATATATATATATATATATATATATATATATATAATATATAGTTAATTTTCACTAAAGTTCAGTGTATTCATTCCGACCAAGAAGAGCTTCCTGAAGATGGCAAATGTGATTTTGCCGAAACGTCGAGCAGAGTTCAACGAAGACGAAGCCCATACGCGGATACAAACCCGGGAAACCATATATATATATATATATATATATATATATATATATATATATATATATATATATATATATATATATATATATATATATATATATATATATATATATATATATATACATTTTGGCATCTGGGGGGTTGATCTTGAGGCAAAACAAGACGGTTTTTTAAGAAATTTTTTTGCCTCCAAGCTTCGCTAAATTAAATAAGAGTCAAAAATTTGTACGTAAACTTAATAAAGTGCCATTTAGTGATTTTTTGCTCTAACTTCCGCTATTTGCATGTTGAGATTTCTTGTTTTTACGTGGTTTTTGAGTTTTTGCGCAGCTCCACAGGTGAAAACCTTTCCTCAGGAAAGGTTTTCTTAGAGTATCAACCCTTTTCCACAACCGTCACTATTTTAGTATAGGGATTTTATGTTTTCAGTGGTTTCTGAGGTTTTGAAATTTCTCAAGTGGATTGTGTTGATTGCAGGAAAGTGCCTTTGGTGGTATCAATTATTTTCCTTAATCACCGGCATTCAATCTCATGCGTTTTCCTTGGTTTTAACGTTTCGATCAACACCTCAGCCCTTCTCAATTGACATAGCAATTCAAAAATGACGGTCTTAATTGTCGAAACTGTGCTGCTCGCGCGTTCTCTATTATTTCGCGAATATTAACATTCGGATTCATCATGACACAGAACGACACAACGTAAATTATGTTAAACTTAATTTTTCGCAACAAAAGAAATTGAATTATCGACAAAAGTTAACTTCCTCCTACTCTTTGAAATTATCAAAAAGCACGAACTACGTGAATCAATCTGTATAATCATGAGTGATTATATTTAACATAGGTAAAAACTCTTATCGGGACATTAATTTCCTCGTGATTTCAGTTGTAATTATGTTACTTCAGTTTCGATAGATAATAGTTTATGCATTATCTACCGTAATGGCTATACCAAATTCCAAGTTTATCAAACTATGTTATAAAGAAATTAAGTGAAACTTTCATCTATATTTCTGGACACTTCAGAAAATAGTTAAGTGCTCGGCAGTTTTAATTCTACTTGGACGTTTTTCAATTTAAACATGGCTTCGAACGAGGAAATATCATATGCACCCGCAAAAGTAAAGGGAAGTACTACCAAATCTATACTTCTCACAATGACAGTAGAACCACTGATTCTTTTTTATATTTTGCCATCTACGATGAATTATTTAATAACTCAAAATTTGTTCTTGGAGAAGTCTTGTAGAGTGAGTCTTGGTTACAATCAATCAATTTGTAACGCTATAATGGAGGGCAAATATTCTGGATATAACAAACAACAGGAAGAAGCTGTTCATCAATCAGCTGCAAATATGATAACCATGAGAGTTCTCATGCATGGAACTATTCCTGTTATAATAATGCTGTTTTTAGGTTCCTGGAGTGATAAGCACAGTAAACGAAAGCCTTGCATTTTAGGTAAATGAATTTAGTTCGTATTTGACTTATTTCCCGTTTTGAATATAAACTTTCGATTTAAACGATTGACTATCAAGGTTATGTTCAAATAGTTCCTTCAAGGTAATTTAATGTTTTCAATAATCACAGATGAATAAGTGTTTTTTTTTTGAGAATCGAAATTCAATGTTTGATTCTTTTTTATTCAAAAGCACTTTCGTTTTTTTACAAACTGAATTGAGATAATGAGTTGAGTGTTTTTATTTATTTGAATTTTCAATAATTTACATCTTTGTGTTTTTATTTCCGTCATATTTTCGATTTTTTTTCTAATAGAGTATGAGCGAATTTTCAATTATTTCAATAGTTTTCGTGTTATTTCAGAAGAAACATTTGTATCCAACATTTATTTCTATAATATATGTATGGTTTAGATCGTTGACCTTATTTCAGGAAATTATTGCTATTTCACTCTGACGAAAACTTCCGATTTTAACTTTTAAATAGCCAAATGATTTGCGGTTACTTCGTGATGGCTGATCAAAATAGAAGATTAGCTCAAACAAATCTACTGGGTAGTTCAATCCAACAAAAAAAAATCGAATTCTTTGCAGAATATGAAATATCTTTTCATCTTCAAACGGAAGTTCAAATGATATCTTCACTTAGCTTTGAAAACTCTTGTAGATGTAACATTCTTATTTGTTGAATATCCATATATATCGTTTTCAAAATGGACATACCTTTATTTAGATCCAGGAGTAAATTAACAAATTTCTAATTTTTCCCCAATACAAATTACGGTCAGGACTACTCTCTGGATATCAACCCAGAGCGCCCTTAATTCACTCCGGGTTAAAAACGCTGCACTGATGAGATTTATTAAGATCGAAACAGCTGCATGCAGATTTTGAGTCAGGGTGACTTGACAATTTTTATAATTCACTCTTGGATTGTGAATAAGAATTCTTGTCGCGGAATACAATTGGTGGAATTTTCCTTGTCCAACATTATGTAGTATAAAAGAAATACAGCTTTTTCAATAATATTGAAAATAATTACTATATCTCGTAAGTAGGATTAGGTATAAAACGAACTGATATACCTAGTTATTAATACTTTGTTTTCAGACATCAAAATAAAAGTTATTTTCTTATTTCATTCTTCATTATTTCTTTGCACTCTTCTTGCTAGAGCTAGATGATGTGCTGAATACTGGTTGTAACTTTCTCACCTATATATATATATATATATATATATATATATATATATATATATATATATATATATATATATATATATATATATATATATATATATATATATATATATATATATATATATATATATATATATATATATATATATATATATATATATATATATATATATATATATATATATATATATATATATATATATATATATATATATATATATATATATATATATATAGGGGAGGCGAAGGGAATAATGGTCTAACCCCCTAATAGTGGACAAGGGAATGGAATATCTCGAACACCGTTAGATCAGAAAAATTGATATCATTTATGTTTAACGTAGTTGATATATGCTTTCGAAAACCACAACCAAGAAAATATCTGATTCTAATAGGAAATTTTCTTATCGAATTCATTTCTTGAAACATTTTTTTGTTCGCTATTACCCTCATGAGGCTAAATGTAGACATACCGAATAGTTTCTTTAAAATTCATCGTATTGGGCAATTGTAGACATGAACAAATAGTCCACTATTGAACGCCATTTGATTCAATTTGATAGCTTTTCAATTGAAAAAGTTATGATCGACATTATTAATTATAAGTGTGAATTCAAATTTCAATTGAACACAAGACCTTTATGATTTTTTTTCAAATGACAATATAACATAGAATTTGAAGAAATTGAATGAACAAAATGCATTAGGAGCTTTTGAAATTATATTTGTCAAAAAATGAAGTGAAACACAAAGAACATTGATTCAGAAACATTAAAGAAAAATAACAAACAATCCATTGTTGAACGGTTTGATCATCACCCTAGTCATAATTCAAGAACGAATGTCCACTATTCCCAACAACAATACATTTTTAGAGGGTAATAGTGGAATTAGCCCTATGTGAAACTGGCTTGCGAATTCCATTCGATTATTCGCTAGAAATATAACCTCACTATGTGTTAACAAGTTTCCATAATAAGTTTTGAAGTGAATAATTTGAATGAGGTTTGCGAGAAATGTTTGCTTGAAAGTAGGTCATTTTGAACTTCAAGTTCAGGTGTAGACATAATGCAAAATAAAAATATTTTGTAAATTATTAGTACTTAGGGTTTTATCGATTGTGGCACGAGATTCACAGTAGACTAAAGTACTGTCGCCAACATGACCGATGCATGACGCGGTAAATTTGAATTTTTCGATAGGTTTTTCCACTATTACCCTCTTCTCTTATTCCCCCCTGGTCCCCTATATATATATATATATATATATATATATATATATATATATATATATATATATATATATATATATATGCATTATACAATCACTACAGAGCATATATTAAACACAATATAATTGCTCGATTATTTTCTCTGTCATTATATATCTATATTATGACCTTTTCAAGAGATGTACTTCAAAAGCAGCTCAAGTTTCGAGCAGTACCGGGCCCCATTTATTTTGGCCGCCCCGCGTCTTCGATAGGCTTAGTCCGACACTGTGTATGAATTGAATGTTTTAGGACCAATTATTGGAGAACTGATTGCAGTTATTTGCCTGATTCTGAATTCTGTTTTCTTATATGAAATGCCAGTTATATTGACTTGCTTAGCCTACTCTTTACCTATGGCGATATCAGGAGGTTGGCCATGTCTATTTCTGGGAGCATATAGCTACGTTTCTTCCGTGAGTGGTGAAAGCAATTTGACTGCAAGAATAGGGGGAGTTCATACTATAAAAAATATTGCCGTAGTAATAGGACTAGGTGAGTAATTCAATGTTATAATACAATGGAAATTGAATCAGAGATTCACTTTTTAAATAGCTTTATCATCATTCAGTGAAATATATTTCACACTACTATACTTTATACACTCAATGCCTTCGTTTCAAGAAGAAAAGCGAAATTGTCAGTAGTTGATGATAAAGCCATACATTACAGCAATGTATGATAATTTTATGACAGTGGCGTAGTGACGGGGGAATTTCGGGGTTAAACCTTCCCCGAAACTTCTTTTGCATGAAGAAAATTCAACAATATTGAACATTTATAATATCTTGCTCTTCGACTAAAAATCTATTAAGAGTAACGGATACCATGTAAACTCTCTGAAATATAGAAAATAATCATCCTGAAACTGTCAGAAGATTTCATACATTACAAGATTTTCATCTTCAACAACACTCACATCAGTTTAGAAGAACTGAGAGATAAACTCACTCTAAACTACAACTGGTGTGAGTGGAAATCACTACGGAACTACTTTTAGAAAATGAAGATCCTGTTATAAGTGTCTTCTTTGATATCACCTAAACTTTCGACAAAGTTTCAATCAATCTCTAGAAGCGGTGGAACCATGAAAAAACAAGAAATAAGAAATATTTACATAGAAATGACGATTATCAAATGAATCTACGTATTTTTCAAACTTCTAAATTGATTTGGTTAGGGTTTGAGGGTGCAAAAATCCTTCAAAACCCGGTTTTTTTAGCTCATACAAAAGTTATAAACTAATTCACAGAAATTTTTAAAATTTTATTCTTCACAACCCCAGACCCAAATTTCAGATCATTTGGTTTGATTGAGGGCCTCTGGAGATGTCAAATTAATTTTGGAAAAAATATAAATATAGCCAATTATATAGGTATGAACATATATCAGACTTCAGAAAAGACTTTAAAAACATGAATACAACGGTTTCAAAACCACTACCGCACCACACTTTCAATTGTCGATACATTACAATCATCTATTATTTTCGAAGAAAACACAACTTAAAAAAAAAATTGGGAATACGAAAGTACCTTCCAATATATCAGAAATATATATCCTCTGTCTTCATTTGAAGTATTTCTCTAAATCCTTGTCAGATTTGCCTTTGAGTCATCAGCTTGACGAATATATTATAGGGAAGAGTTGGATTTGCGATCATATCTATGAGAAAATAGAAAATATTATTCAAAAAAAAAATAAACTGACTGAAAGGAAACCAATCGCACACATACAAAACAAAATACATTTCTTCATATTATGAATCAAAACCTTCTTAATAAAAACTTACTAAATTAAAAAAAAAATTAACAATTATTAGTGACTTTCTCAACGGTCTTGCAGAGCAAATTAAGTAGGCAAATACAAATGGACACTATCAGTTTTTTCTTTACTTTGCTGAGATCTATATTTTGTCTGAAATCCAGTTTCCCAAAGGGAGGCTGTTAAAAATGTTAATAGAATGCCAAATTACCTTGTTTGTAGTACAGAAAAGTCATCATCTACTTCTGCCCAATTCAAAAAGTGATTTTTTACGAAATTGTATTTTGCTTTCGCCACTATCGTGAATTCTATGAAAGTTTATTTCTCTCCAATCGAGGGCCCTTCGGGAATATTATGAAATGGATCCTTAGCCCACTCGCAATATAATATATTGCGAGTGGGCTAAGGATCCATTTCAAATTATACAAATTATATTATAATTTGTAAGGTTTTTAATTAAGGTCGTAGTGTGGGTTTATGGTCAAAAAACTCAAAATATTTTATTATTGAATAAGTTTTATTGTTTGCGGGGGGCGCGATTAAGATTATAATTGAAAATTGGGCCGCGAATCCTGAAAGGCCTTGGGGCGTCGTGGTTACTCCAAAGGGACGTCTCGAAACATATGTCCTAACTCTACAAAAAATTAAGTGAGTAGCTGAAATTATCTGAATTTTTGTGGTGGTTTATTCTTACTTTATCCTGTATAAAATCAACTCGCCTTCTGTATAGTAAGGTATGATCGGACTAGACACGTCGAGGTGCTTTTCGCGATAGATCTGCAATATTCCGAAAGATCTTTCGGAAAGCATAAATCAAAACTGAATTATTCTTCCCTCTTTCTCTCTGCACACCTTTTGAAATCAACAGACAAAATGTCAACTTCCATGAAAAATCTCACGTTACGAAGTAAAAAATTGAAGGAAGATGAAATCAAAGATTATTTTTCAGTATTGAACGTCACATGCAATTCATCTTCCTCAAGACATGAAAACCATATTTGAAATAATTCACCAAAACTCATTATCTGGTTTAAGAAATACTTACTAGATTTTCACGGCTTTTAGATCTGTTCAACACTAGTGCAGTGATCCATAGGAGTTTTCTTCTGCTGAAGAAGAAGAGGCTCTCATATAGTTATGAATTTTAGTAAAAGAAGAATACTCTTTTTTAAGTGATAAAGTTCAGCATTGAATTTTCGACGGCGTATCTGTGCGAAACTAATTTTTTTTTCAATCGGTGTAAATTACACCGTGTAATGAATAGCAAGTAAAAAGAAAAAATAACGTGAACAGCCAAATGAGTGAGCCGTTTTGAGTAAATATGCCATGATTTGTATTAGTTTCAATAAACTATCAGATAATGAAAATATAGAGTTTCTTCAATCTATTTCTCACCCTTTATATCAGGGTAGGGCGTCGTGGAATCTTTTTAATTAGAAAAGGGCGCCGCGACTAGGAAAAGTATGGGAACCCCTTTACTATACTGATTTGAATGTTAAGCTGAAGAATTGTAATGTATGCTTCTGACTCGTGGTGACGAAAAACAGTTCCAAAAAATTGAAATTGAAGATATTTCCGCCATTAGTAAGCAAAACTACATCACGTTGTTCATGATTTCCAATACACAGCTATTAACACAAAAAATTTAATTTCAACAACTTGATAGTATTTTTATTATAAAAATATATATTGCCAGAACTTATCTGTCATAAAATAAGAATAATATTCAGTTAATTGAATAATTTTCTAATTAATTCAAACTTCAATATAAAACATATAAATGAAATTACAAATTTTTGGAATTAGACACACTTGACAGGTAAGCAATTAAAATTTTGACTTCTTATAAACATAAGTCTTTTTTAAGGTATTGGAGGAATAATATTGAATGTGTTTGGGTACATTGGCGCCTACAGTACCATATTTTTCATGATGTTATCCTCTTTGATTTATGGATATTATATCATAAAAGACAGAAAATTAATAATTCCTGAAATAGAAGAAGGTATAGAAAAATTAGAGAAAACACCAAAAGAGCTCATTAAAGATTTTTTCAAAATTGAGCATTTTTTCAGTACAATCAAAGTTTGTTTCTTGAAATGCGACGTTGCCAAGAGGTTCAGAATATTAGCTATTATTGTCCTACTAATTATCTTAAATGGACCATTGCAAGGTAAGATTTGAAGTATATATTCTGATGACCATGTTCTAAAGTTGTATTATTTTGTAGGAGAACAGTCAGTGGTTTATCTTTATGCGAAACTAAAATTTGGATGGAATGAAATAGAATTTAGTGCTTTTTATGCGGCACAACTTATAATTCAAATTTTTGGTAGGTAATTTGAATGTTTTCAAAATAAGGACAACTTTTGTTCATGAATGAATTGAGGAAATAATATTTAATTAATAACCGAAAGGAGAGTAAAATGCACTTCCGTCAAATATCATTCGATTTTTTTCATTAATTTCTGTATAGTTTACAAAAGTTTGTATATAATATATATATATATATATATATATATATATATATATATATATATATATATATATATATATATAATATATATATATATATATATATATATATATATATATATATATATATATATATATATATATATATATATATATATATATATATATCAGGGGCGGCTATTCGAAGGCGGCTAAGGAGGCTAAGCCCCCTCCTCAATAATAATCCGTGTATCACTAATATATTATATTGAATATTCAGCATTCAGCATATTCATATTAATCAAAATCATATTATTTTATGCACCTACCTTCCTTTCAACCTACATTATATAATATAATTTATTAATTACGATAGAAGGTATTTACATTTACTGCATTTCATTCATTTCAAGATTTGTGGCAACGCTGCGGAGGCTTAAAAAGGTATATTCTCAACGTTCATTATGCCTGCCACAGAAAAGCAAACAACGGTGCAAATACTGCGAATGAATACTTCATTGCAATAGAAAAGGAAAACACATGTAAATGGCAACACCGATGGAGCCTAAGTCTGACACAATGTCGACCAATCACAAGTATAGACTTTCGGGTAAAATCGAGTGAATTCGTTGGAAAGCATTAATTTAATCGTAGTGACTAATGGCCGAAAACAGTTTGTTTACTCATTTTGCTCGCGTAGTGTTTCAAAATGAGTTTGGTTACTGAAGTTAATTTCAAAAATTTCAATGGTGACTTAGTGGAATATTTGTTATATAACATTAGTGCACTAAGTTATGAGGATAAAGTTTTGATGAAAACATTGCGACCTACCCCTGAATTAAACAATTTGGTGCAGCGTAACAGACAACAAAATCTCGGTTTTAATATCAGAAATTATGGGAGACATCCTTGTCTAACCGGATCACAGGTAAAAAATAAATTATTTTGTTGGCAGTGTTTACTTCTTACTAGGGAAAATGTCTCTGTTTGGGGCCGCTTAGGATTTGACGATTTAAAAAATTTATCACGTTCTTTGGAAAGGCACGAAAAATCCCAGGAACATGTCGTGTCGCGGATCAAATTTAAAATGCTTGGAAAAAAAAACATTATTAATGTTATTAATACAGCACGTGTTCAAGAGTTAGAAAAATAGGTACAACGAAAAAGTTAGGGAAAACAGAGAAATATTGGAGAAACTGGTCGACATTATATTATTCTTATGTCGCCAAGATATAGCGTTTAGGGGACACGATGAAACAGACGAATCTAGCAATAAGGGAAATTTTAAGGAACTCCTTGATCTATTTCGCAAATATGACGCAAAGCTGTATAATTTCATTAACAACGCTACAGTTTTCTCCGGAACCTCATGAACAACTCAAAACGAAATTATAAACTCTTCTACCTAAGTTTTCGAAACTTTTATCGAAAATGAACTTAAAAATGTTACTTTTTTTTCCTGGCAAGTAGATGAGACAACTGACATTAGCTGTAAATCGCAGTTGTCGATAATATGCAGGTTCGTAAAAGATGGAACATTATTTGAGCGATTTTTAGGTTTTCATGATGTCAGTTCCGGAAGGTCTGCCACCGATTTATTCGATTTTTTAAATGAGAAATTTTCGAAGTTTAAGTTTCAATCTAAACTTATAGCACAAACCTATGACGGCGCAGCGGTTATGGCTGGCCATTTCAACGGTCTAGAAACAAAAATTAAATCTGTTGCTCCTCAAGCTATTTTTACACATTGTTATGCACATAACATGAATTTGGTTTTAAGTAACGCTTGTAGTTCTATTAGGCAAGTTAAAATATTTTTTTCAAATTTATCAGCATTTTCAACATTTTTTTCAAAATCAACAATGCGCACAAAATTTCTAGATGCAATAGTAGGTAACAGAATTCCAAGTTACGCACCAACTAGGTGGAATTTTACTTTAAGAGCTATTTTTACTAAACACAATAATAAGGATAAAATTTTAGAGGCTCTTAATTCTATAGTTGAAAGTGAGGAATTTTTCACCGTTAAAGTAACTTTAAATACAGCACGCAGATTAAAATCTTCAAAGAATTTATTTTTTGTTTAATTTTATGTAAACATTATTTTTTATTTAAGGCTTCTGCATCTATGCAGGAATCTATGCAGGAATTATAAAAAATAGATGTCTATGCCAAAGAATTTATTAAAATTTTTTTTTTAGGTCTAAATGTATATTTTATTATTTTATTTTGTTGTTATTCGATTTTTATTTTGTTTTACTTTTATGACAAGAATTTTATTTTAATCTATTTTTGGGAGGGTCCTATTTTATTTTTGGCAAGAAAAAACTCTCACCTCAAACTCGTTGGTTCTTGCTGGGCAACAATTGATTAACTCCTCGAATAAGTAACAAATTCGTTAAGTAGGTAGGTAGGTACCTATTTTGTGAAAGAAAAAAAAATTTGATGAATAGATGAATTGATTAATTGGCTGAGAAGAGTTTTTGTGAATATTGTAAATAGGAGTTGTAGGTCTCAACGTAGACACTCGAAAGTGAAAAAATTTTTTTTCCAAACAAATTAATAGCTTAGGGTGCTTGTTTTACTTTGATTTTCTTTAAATTATAAAGCGGTTGACCTTGAAATCCTAAAAATTAAAAAAAAAAAATAATGAGGGTAGATTGAAAAAAAAAGTCCTTGATGTCAGCACAGCAATGGTCTAATTTTTCGTTCATGTATTACAGGTACCTTATTGGCACTAATTTTTTTCCACAAATATCTGAAATGGAGAGATGAGTCACTAGGTATAATATCATTCATAAGTGCTGCTTCTGCTGGAGCCACGTTCGCTTTCGCCAATGATGGAATATCATTTTATGCAGGTCAGGAATTTTCATTTAACTTTTTATGATTACCTACTTGGTAGCACTATACAGTGTGTCCAGTCAGGAACCAAATCGATCTGTATACAGAAAACTATCATCCATAGGAGATTTTTGAAAATTTGGCAATATACCAAGGTCGAAAGGGGCAGATTGGCTAAAATAGTTTTAAGTTAATGACACTTCCGGTTATACCGGAAGTAGGTGTCAACTTAATTATTTCAAATGGACGCTTCTATATATTATTACGGATTTCAATTCTACGCAATATTTCAACTATACTTTGTGCATCATGTCCTATACCTAAGTATTGCCGTTTTTGACATATTTAAGTTTTAATGCCTAAAATATTGAAATTGCCATTTTGGAATATGTTGCCGCATATCTGACGATATCTGTAAGTCAAGCTGCGTCAGTTCCAACATTTACTATGAAAAATAAAATTTATTTAAATTTTTATAAATTCAGTGTTTTCCTTTTTCAATTAAAAATACTGAAATATTGAGAAGTTATAGAGTTCTTGAAATTCTCTATACAATTCGAACATTCTCATTGTTAACGAGAGGTTTGTTCCTTTCTACTACTGGTTGAGCAGATCCAAATTTGTCAAAATTTTCAATGATTTGTTTAACGGCATATTGTGATGGTTTTCGTTTCTGAGGAAAGTGATTGGCAAATGTGTCACATGTGCTTGATATTACTTTTTCACATTGTCCATAAATAATAAATAAATTTAAATAATTTTTTGGTAAAATTTAACAGTTTTTGTTTCCTCCATAGCTACCCAAATGTATTAAAAAAAATTTTGTAATAAAATTACCGTATGCAAATTATTCATCTGGCAATATTTCGAAAACTGATACTTTTGGAGATATACAACCTTTTACAAATTTACCCTTACTTTTATTGCCGAATAAGATAAACTTATAAAATTTATGAGGTTTCATTTAAAAAAACTGACTTTTGATAGTTTTCTCAATTTCATTTTAGAGATTAATTTTTGAACACTCTGAATTAATATTTACAAAAATAGTTCAAAATTCTCATGAGATGACAATTTTTCAGGCTTTCCTTATAGAAAAAATTATTCATTATTTTAGATCTCGCAAACATCATTTTTGGCATTCAAACTTAAATATTTCAAAAACGGTAAGAATTAGGTACCTATATGATATGATACACAAAGCCTGGTTGAAATATTGCCTAGAATCGAAATCTGTAATAATATGTAGAATGGCCCATTTGAAATAGGCAAGTTGACATCTACTTCCGGTATAACCGGAAGTGTCATCAACTATTTTAGCCGATCGGCCCCCTTCGACCTTGGTATATTGCCAAATTTTCAAAATTCTTCTATGGCTAGTTTTTTGTTTACGGATCGATTTGGTTTCCTGTATTACTGCACAATTCGAACTTGTTGTAGAGGAAATTATTTTTCATTTCATCTATCTGAAGACACTATCTTTATATGCCTATTTAGTGCATCGAAAAAAATTTTTCCATGCGATCGCACAGTAAAATTTTTCCTGTGTATCATAAGATTTCGTTTTAATTCTTATTCAACATATTTTTGAAATTATTTATCCAGTAGACTTATGGCCCAGAAAGTCCTGCGACAGATATAAAAAGATTTTTTATATCTGTTTTTTATATATTTCGTTTATTTTGCACTCAAAAAATGGTAAAAAGTTCTTGGGTAGTGAAAGAAATTGTGAGCTTCATTAATTTTAGAAACACTACTGCATTTCTCAAACGAAAAATTCCATAGTATTAATTGCTGACCAGGTCACCAAATTCATCCTTGAAGCACCAAATGGGAAGTGACTATTAAACTGAAATAATTTTAATATTTGGTATTTTCTGGGCATACCAAGAGATAACTTTGGAAGATAGTTGCCATTTTTGGGTGGTATTCCTGGGAAACTGGGAAATGGCAAAACCATAATCGAGAAACTTCACACTTACAAAGAAAGAATGACCCTTCGATCTATAGAGATTTCATCGTAAATACATTAATTCAAGAAAAGCAAGTATATGGATAGTAAGGGACTACTTATAGCATATCGAAATGGTATATATTATGCTCAACGTTTTGGTTACCATACTATACTATAAGTAGTACCTACAACAAAACAGATTGTAGAGCATCTAAACCTAGAAAATACTGAAGAATAAACTTTAAACTGTCACAGACGATCTTCACAGAGTCTATGTTGGACGAAATTAGAGGGAATTTGCTCACTGGTGGTTGGCGTTTCTCGATTGTAGCTGAAGGTTATGTCGAAGAATGGATAAACCAAAAGATTGAAATTTCTTATAAATTGTTCAATCATGTCTTGTTTTTATTCGCAGAGAGGTATAATGAAAAGTATATATCCTCTTAACACGTCTATCAATTTTCTTTCCGTGATTGCAAAACTTACTGTGTAGGAGGCGAAGCACACGAGCTCACTGGTGAAGCCTATTTACGAAATAAAACATACTATTTTAGCATCAAAACATATTAATTATGCTAGGAAATTGTTTTAGTCAATGTTTCACCACTTCTAAAATTGACACCCTTAGCTAAATCGATATATCTACATATATAAATATTTCGTACAGTAGGACAGGACTGACTGATCATATGTGTGCTTGGCAATCAAGTAAAATGAATAGGATATATCGAGAAAAGGTTTTCGATGCTGTTTTCTGAAATATTTTTGTGTCTGTTAGAAAAATGTGCTCAAAAACAATGCAGACGAAAACTCATTATGTTTATTCTCAACTGATGAGTTTGGTCCAATATAATTTTTATTTTAAAATTTTTCTTCTTTCGTCTTTGTTTGTTATATCGTTTTTAAAATATTGAAATATTCAATATGAGTGATATGTAAAATGTAATAAGGTAAATGGTATTGAAAAAAACAAAAATTATACTCAATAAAAATTTAATTCTAACAATATTCCTAATTGTTCACTACAAATTTAACTAATTCAACTCCCAACCAACTATCTAGGTAGTTTCGTATGATATCTCGGATGAGATTGGTTTTGGTTTGAATTGGTTGGGCGGTTGACCCCCAGGGGAAGGTAATAAATCTTGTTTACACGATAAAGGTCGCAATTTTGGAGAAATAGGGTTGAAAGCTTGTAAGTAGGTATTTTCGTATGACATCTTGGGTGAAATTGGTTTTGGTATGAATTGGTTGGGGGGTTGACCCCCAGGAGAGGAGATAAATCTTGTTTACACGAAGAATTGTAAGTAGGTAGTTTCGTATGATATCTTGGATACTAATTGGTTGGGGGTTGACCCCCTGGGGAGGAAATAAATCTTGTTTAAACGAGAGGGCGCAATTTTTTTTTATTTGGAAAAATCATAATTGAATTAATAGATTTTTAAAACTGGATACGTTATGAAAACCTGCTTTTGTAATGCAGTTCGCTGCGATATAGTTTTTTTATTGTTCATTGATCCCCCAAGTTGGCTTGAACGAATTCCATGTTCTTATAGGTGCTCTACTAGATTTATTCAATGGAACGTCCCATATAGCTTTGAGAGCGATAATGTTGAAGATAATACCTATTCAAGAACGTGGCAAAATGAATTCAGTTTTCGGGATATGTGAATCACTAACACATCTAGTATTTGGATTATTGTATACAACGTTATATAGATACACGTTGCATATCTTCCCTGGATTAGTATTTTTAGTTTCATCCTTGTTGAAATGTTGTGGACTATTGATCCTTATGTAAGTTATTTTTTACCTTTAAGTTGAAATGAAGAAACTCTTTGTTCTGCTAAAATGAATGGTACGGTAATTTACGAACCACATATTTTTAGGTGGTTATATTCTCAATATTCGAAGGATAAGAAGGTTAAGAAGGATAATGAAGTGATAACTTGATGCTGAAAAATAATGGCTTTGAGACAAACTTCCCAGAATTCTATCGATTCTCAATGGATTTCACTTAGTTGAAGAAAACGTCATTCCACTCGATGAAAAATCTTATTAAATTTCGAAAAAAGTATACTTCAAAAAAATCACATGTTAATCTTTCTTCACCACAATTTTCTGTTGAATTCCTATAAATTGAAATAAATTACACAATAATAAGATACACTTATTCTTTTAATGACCAGTTGGAGCAGATTTATATGAAACATCATACATGTCCCAAACTGCCATGATGGATTCAACAAATTCAACCTAAAAATGAAGATATTCAGTGATACCTTAAAATGGTTTTATTGAAATTTACAAAAAAGTAACACCTTTTTTTGAAGAAATTAAACTTATTATCGTCAGTTGTTTTTTTAAATGATTTGTACCCCGATTGATTGAGACGTTTGCACGCAGAGCGATATCATTACCGTATATAGCGCGCGATAAATGGTCCCTTTATAGTAGTAGTCTTTCACATACAGAGGCGTAGCTACCGCCGTATCAGCCATATCAGTGATACGGGGCCCCCGGTCTACAGGGGCCCCTAACGTGCCTACAGAGTTTTCACTTCAGAAACAAGAAATGTCAAAAAAAAACAATTTCTTTTTTTTCCGGGTTAAGCGTGCTCCCAACAGTTGGCAACATCGTACATCGGTTATTGCGGGATTCCCCCGTTTAAGTCATTCCCTCAAACGGGGGAATCTCGCATTAACCGATGTACACTGACAAACCACGGAGAGCAATTATATTCACGCGTTTTATTTCATCCCGGTTCAAACGTTATTATTATTACATTGTAATACAATACAATCTTGTTCTTCTGATTATTTTTTCGTTACTTAGTTCGATTCGTGAAAAGAATGAGTGAAAAGAAAAGAGATTATCCCAGTGGATCTATGAAAAGAAAATGTAAACAGAAAAGGGAGGATGTTATGAAAAAAATGCCCAAAATTTCTGCATTTTTTCAGCAATCAGCTTCTGTGAGTGATTTAGATTGCAATGATAGATGATAGATGCAAATAAGTAAGTACTACTTATTTATCTACCACTAGCGAAGGCTGAATTTGATTTTTTGACATAAGACATCTCAGTTAATCTTTATGAACAATTAATTGCTCTGAAAACATGCTTATAATCTTAAATTCAAAAAATTAATTCCATTAAAGAACTCATGGAATTATTGCTGATGAAATTCAATAGCCTTGCATCCAGTTTCCCGGAGGTAATAACAGCATGCTTTCTATTATTGACCTCGCCAGTTACAACCGCAACAGCTGAAAGAGTTTTTCGAGATTGAAACTGATAAAAAATTACCTAAGGACTTCGATGGGACAGAAACGGCTATCAGACTTGTCACTATTGTCTATAGAGGCAGAAATGTTAGAAAAACTGAAATCGTCTTCAGTTATAGATAATTTAATAAATCAATTTGCCAAAAAAAAGCAAGAAAAGTGTATATTTAATTTGAATTGTTTCCTAGTTCAATTTCTAAAAGGAATTGATAACTTATGATCAATAAACATTTACTTTAATTTAACGTAAGCATTTTTGTTTTTTTTTGTTGTGAGAAATCCTTAATCTGGTCCCCCGCAACTAATTTTGATACAGGGCCCCTCTAAGGCACGCTACGCCACTGTTCACATACAACGATTTTAGCAACAATTAAATTGTGCCAACTCAAACATTTAATGCGGCGTTGATAAGTCTCTCATCAGACATCAGTATTGGAAGTAGTGTCATGGAATCAAGTCGCAGAAATCTACAACTAGCTCTGTTTCTTATTCGCAACAGCACAGTTACTGAAAATAAAGCTCCACACAAAAATCGGCGTGTCTGGGTTAATCTATTGTTACAACTAAGATATAAAGATGGTTTATACCATTGTCCTGGTTTATAATCGATTGATTTGGGCATTATCTTTTGTGACAGTGGTAAATCAGTCTTTAGGATCTAATACAGACATTTACGATGTAACGAAATAGGCAAACACAAATAATATAAAACAGCTAATTTTCATAAATCGAATAGCCGAACTTACAAATTAATTAAATTTTTACAATTCGATATTGCCCTAATTAAAATTAAACGTCCAGATCGCTATTGCGACGTAACAGTGTGTATGCTTAACCCTTTCGGTACGATTGACGGATATATTCGGCAAAAATAAAAGTGCGTCACGGACGAATGACGGATATACTCGTTATAGGTTCGAACTGCTCTCCGGACTACCGCCAGTTATATCCGCCGCTAATGAAAATTTATGCTTGTGTGCAGACTACTGACTTCTTTATCCGTCACAAAACATCGTTTTAGGTGGACGAGTGTCGGATATATTTGGCACCGCCGAGTATAGCCGACAGTCGGCATCTCCCGAACTGCTAACGTTATTTATATCATGCCGACAATGTCGGCAGATGAGGTTGCCGGATCTTCAAGCAGTCGCTCACCTCGTGCGAAAGTTGAGAGGATAGATTCTTATTGTGGATTAACTGAAAGTGAAGTGCGTAGTCTTTGTAAATACGATTTGGATAGTGAAGAAGAGCCGTTTTCTGGTAGTGAAAGTGAGTATGTACCAAGCTCTGAGGATGAAAGAATTAGAGGGCCCAGAATCTGATCAAGAAGTAACAGAAACAACTGTGGAAACTGAAGCACCCCAAGATGAATTTCCAGCACCCGAGGTTGAAGTCGGTCACGATGAATTAGAATTTTTGTGGAGGAAACAGGATTTTATTCCAGAAGTCCATGAATTCGACAGTAGTAATAACGGAATAACCGACGAGACTTTACGTGGAAAAAGGGAAATAGATTTTTTCTTAAATCTTTTTACCGAAGATATTGCTACTACCATTGTTGAGGAGACAAACAGGTATGCAATTCAGCAGAATATACCAAAACAAACTCCTGTGGAACCGTCCGGCCACATAGGAAGCATATGCCAAAGTTCACAGTCCCAATAAATAGAGGAGATGTTTCTTGATATTCTAGTGGCCATCTATTGGTATTAAAATGGAAAAATCGTCGAGATGTCCATATGATAACCACTATGCATGCTAATGAAATTGTGGTTCTTCCAAAAGTAGACAGGACCACTCAAGAAAATGCACGGAAGCCCAGATGTGTAGTGGAATATAATTGCAAAATGGGAGCAGTCGACCGTACTGACATGATGATTTCTAGTATTGACTGTATGCGTAAAAGCATAAAATGATATTAGAAGCTGTATTTCCACATTATGGATATTTGTTTACTCAATGCCCATGCCCTTTTTTTGACCACAAATTCTAGAAAAATTCCGTTAGCGACATTTCAGCTAGAAGTCATACGTCAGTTATTTGAGAGGTTAGTAAATGTTTTCATTTTAGGTAGTTATAATAAACAATGTTTTATGAATAGGTTTTCCACCAATCATCTTCTAACAATACCTGATATGAACCTCAATTCTGCAAGATTAATCGAGAGACACTTTCCGATATACGTTCCAGAAACAGAAAATTCGCACACAAAAAAACAAGAAAAGAAAAGGAGATACTCTCGATACATGTGTAAGGAGTGCAATGTTGGACTTACCACACCCAGGCTAACTTTTAAATTGTTTGACATTACCTTTAGCTATTACAATATCATTTAGGATGTATTTTATATTGTTCATTTATATAAATAATTTCATTTGCTTTATTGAATAAACATGCCTTTGGTATAGATCTATTGGTATTTTCCAATTTAAACATGAATTCAAGTTGAACAAAATCTAACCTACCCTCATTTTACCTATTTGGTATTTGACGTTTATATCCGTCACTCGTCTGTCGAGCACTGCAATTTCGTCGTCTGAGAAGCAAAAATATCCGATAATCGAGCCGTACCGAAAGGGTTAAAACGCTGCGCGAATGAGAGAAAAAATTGCTGCAATATTCAGTTATAATATCACAAGAGCATCGAAAATAATCGATTATACTTCCGAGTCAAGGTATATTCACTTATCAATACGCGGTAACTATGCAAAATTCACGGATTCTATTGACTTATTCACACATGTGTTATATAATCATATATATATATATATATATATATATATATATATATATAGGTATATATATATAAATATAAATATATATATATATATATATATATATATATATATATATATATATAGGCTTGCCATATTTTTGGTGAGTTAAACCGGGACACTTTAATATGGGATGGCCTTACCAGAGGGGTACATCCCAGTAGAGCGGGGTCATCCCCCGGAGTATTTTTGAGAAATCAGTAGCAAAAAATTTTTAAGACTTTTTTTAATCGTCGCAAGTGACTGGAAAAAAAATTTTGAACTAGATTGTTAGTTCTACACACCCTCCAAAAATAAAAAATAAATTTTGCTTGTAACCAACCCCCTTTTTAACATATATTTATGCCCTGGCTAGCAGGGAGATTGGTTAACATTTATAGGTTCTGGGTTCGTTCTCAGTAATAATAACGACTAAGTAAAATGAAAGGTATTTACTATCCTTCTTTACACAATTACAATGAGACTTATCTTGTTTTTACAAATATCGATTTTTTGAGATTCTCTTGACTTCTTTACTTCTGCCCTGGTTCAGCTTCCAGTGGGAATATCAGCCCCAGATAACGTGAATTTTTCTTAAATTCCAGATACTGTGGTTTTAACTCCAGACAAAGTGGTCCTTAGCTCCTGACCAAGTAAATTTTACACTCCAACCAAGTGAACTTTAAACTCCAACCAAGTGTTTTTAAACTCCAGAAAAAGTGGATTTCTAACCCAGACCAGGTGGCTAAAATAATTCGAGGCAAATCAACCCACAATCTCTGACTAAATATGTTCCAAGATATCTGTAGGATATCGATGGCCAATTCAAACTAACATTAAGATTTATCTCAAGCAAAGATGCTAAGAGAGACAGCATATGTTCCAACATTAAACTGAACATGAGATATGAAAACGTGAAATTTGCCATCACTAACCTACAAAAATCTTGTGTTAAATTGAGAGAATCAAACAAGCAAATGAATTAGAAATATTTTAAATTAGGAAATGTGAGATGATTATTTCAATATTTAAAGATAGATAATTTAATATAGGTAAATGAAAAAAATCGAAATGGCGGAAAAATGAAATAAGCAATCAATTCAGATTTTCAAGATAATGCATCAATATGAAATAGTTACAATTCTTTCCACAACTTACCATCTATATCAGATGCCACAGATAATGAATAAATTTTAATAAACTACAATACTATATTTAATAGATGTGAATACAATTTCAATAATTAACGATGTTAATAGTTTAATCACCAGCTGCTAAAAGAACGAGCGAATCTTAATTCGACACTTCCTAGATGCTCTCTCCTTCCGCGCAACTCATTAATCATAGAGAAATCGAAAGTGAAGCGTGAAACACGGTACCTAAATGAACAATTCAGTACAAAAATGCAGTGGCTACAGTCACGTGGAGTTACGTGGAGATTTAACACGTTACATGCTACTCAAAAACATATATTTTCGCCTTTTTAAGGATAATTTTTTCTGATATATCTAGAAAGAAGTGTTATTAAATAATGGTAATTATTTAGTGTTGTCCAAAAACTCCCAATTTGGATCAAATTTCGGATTCTTACTTACTTTGGCCTGAAAAAGCTGAATATGAACTCAGATTTTGTCGCTTCTTCACATTTTTTTTGAAAATATTAAGCTAACCTGACTTATTCTAACCTCACTAACCTAACCTCCGAGTTCAAGAAAGTATCGAATTCATGGGTTAGATGAATTTTAAATTGATAAAAACTGTCTTTTTCAATATAAAATATATCTATTTCATGAATTTGTTACTTTCTTGAACTCTTGAGGTTAGGTTAGTGAGGTTAGAATGAGTCAGGTTAGCTTAATATTTAAAAAAAAAATGTGAAGAAGCGACAAAATCTGAGTTCATATTCGGCTTTTTCAGGCCAAAATAAGTAAGAATCCGAAATTTGATCAAAATTGGGAGTTTTTGGACAACACTAAATAATTACCGAAATAATATTTAAAATACTTCATAAAATTGTTTTATTGAACAATTGCAAAGTCTTATTAAGTTAATCCTTTTATAGAACTGAAACTTTTTGTCTAACTACAAAAACAAAAACAATTATAAAAACTTTTTTGTGAAACAAGAAAAAATTAATAAGTGGATAATGTTAATCTGTGCTGTCAGATAAGGCGCTCACGTCTCTTTGCTCGATAACGTGATAGTGTACACCTTTCTTCTGGGTAGCACTCACCTTTCTCATGAGCCTGTTGTTATAATTAAACTACTTGAATCCATTAACCATTACTTTTTACATCTTACACCCGTTTTCCGGGACATCGATTAAACCGGGAGGGACACCGGGACAAAAGCAACATACCGGGACTGTCCCGATCAAACCGGGAGATATGGCAATTCCAGTGGCGGATTTAAATATTTTCCGCCATTAGGCTATTCAAATTTTGACCTCTACAATTCGATACCCTAGTACACAATCATATTAATTATCATTTTTGTCAATGAGATTGTAACTTATGATTTGTGCACTATCGTCCTAATTACACCACCTGTTTCCTGTGAAAATTAGTATGGTTGTGAACTATGTTGTGTCAGTTCCTAGATTATTTTTACAACCCAACGATTTAGGGAAGATTGTACAAGAATTATTTTTTGGGCATATTTCTGAGATAATGAAAGCTTATTTATGATGTACTAGTACTACTGATAAGGCGGGGTAAGGTATATGTTGATACTACTTACACAATAATTTACATTCGATGGACATAATAAAATAATTTTTATTGCGTTTACTTACAGATTAAAAACCATATATTCAAATATCTGGTAACAATTCGGTTGATAATGAAGATGAACTTCAATTAATTAAGTTATGAAAGTTTAACAATACCTTTTTGCGCGATTTTTTATTCGCAAAATCATCATTCAGATGATCGTCGTATGAAATCTTGTTCATTAGTTCTGCACGAAAGGGCTAAAGCGTTAAGCTTTTCTTAGCTTGAGGTGAATCTTAGATAATTTTTCACCCGTTTTAAGCAAGGAAAGCTTCTCTCTTTCTTTAGAAAATTTTTTCGATAAGATATCTCCCGAATGCAGCAACTGATTTTCATGCTCTTAATTTGATAAGGAATAGAACTGAGTAGATTTCGAAATTGATCGGTTTGGTAGTCTAAGATCAAAAAAACATTTTTTTAAAAATTTTATTTTTTCGTTTTCTCACAATAAGAGGTTTACGTACACACACACACACACACACACACACACACACACACACACACACACACACACACACACACACACATACAAACAGATTTTAATTGGTTATAATGGCTTATTATATGATTTTATATAAATTTTGACCCCAAATTTGCCGCCCCTAAAAATCTGCCGCCCTAGGCTCCAGCCTACTCAGCCTGCTGGTAAATCCGCCACTGAGCAATTCTATATATATATATATATATATATATATATATATATATATATATATATATATATATATATATATATATATATATATATATATATATATATATATATATATATATATATATATATATATATATATATATATATATATATATATATATATATATATATATATATATGCATAGACTTGCTTTGTTGACCGAAATGTTAGCGGACAAAAGTGGCGTGATTTCAGTAGAACTGTAGAACAGGTTGCTTGTTTCCACGATATCACTTCGGCGCTAACATACTATTTAATGGTATCGCTCATGTGTCAAAGCAGCTGATTGATTAATAAGTAAATTTGGTGTAAAGAAATATTACGACCATTTATCGCCCGCAATCAAGGTAATTATATCGCTCCTTGTACAACCGGCTTTAGATATAGATTTCTCTTTATTAGATCTTGTTAATGAAGAAAGTGTCACGGCACCAAAGTCTAATAAATACTTATCGAATGCTTGAGTATTAAATTGGATAGAATGAACAGTTCTGAAAATAATATTTCTCTCATGAAATAAACTCTTCTTCCAAATTAATCAATTGCATGTTAACTGCAAAAATTGCTCTTGATTCTTGATTACAGGGTAAATTGGAGGTTATTTAAAATTATGCTCTTATATTTCCCATTGAATTTTAATTTCACCAAAAATCAGTGCAAAATGTTTTATTTATGTATTTTGATTCAGTTTTATGATTTGAATGTACAGGGTGATAGTTTTTTCATGACATTCAGAACTATGCATGCTATGCATGAATAATTATTCGTTTAGATCATTGATTCCCAACGTGGTCCAGGTGGACCCTCAGGGGTCCACGGAAAACTCGACGGGGGTCTACGTTGGCGTGACAAAAATATGGGGGTTCACAATTCGTAAGCGGGGGGAAATTTTATCTGGTTTCGATATTGAAGAAATAAAATGGTGGCTTGGCTTCACCTATCAATGCAGGCAGATAATATTTTGAGTAGTTCAGCGACTGTTACTTGTAAAAACTTGCATATTCCATATTCAATAAATCGTGTCGACACTTGCAAAGCATCGCTCTCTGTCGCCCACAACTCTTGTTCAGACTTGCAAAGGGACGAAATACGACTTGTGGTGTGTGTGCTTGCAAACTTGCACGAACTTGTTTCTTTACTAATATACCTTGGCATACGAATGCCAAGGATAAACGTTACTCATTTGTTTCCTGAATTTCAAAAAGAAAAGTAAAGCAAATCAATGATAGTGTTTGCCAGTGTCGGAAAAAGTGAGTACTTTGTCACAGGTAGAATGCTCTGATGAGAATATTCAGACATACGTTCAACATTTAATTGCCCTGCATGATGACTTCAAAATCAGGTTTGAGTTTTGAATTTTCTGAATAAGATAAGTGAGAATTGATTGGTTTCAAGTACTTTGAGTAGATGTCAAAAAAGTGAAGTTGGATGGAATCACTTAGCGATATTGTTGAACTATTTATTTTATGGAAATTCATTATTTTCAATAAACAGAAATAAAATTGCTGTTCGTCTATTTCCACACAATGTATTCAAAATATAGGTACAACCGGTTTCGACTATCACGTCATTGTCATCGACTTGACAATGACGTGATAGTCGAAACCGGTTTTGTGGAAATAGACGAAAAGCCTTTTTATTTCTGTTTATATGGAATCACTTTTTTGATTGGCCAACTTTGCTTTTTTGACATCCGCTCACGGCACAATCAATTAACTAATTAACCAATAAATTTTCACTTTTCTCACGAAAACTGTTGATTCGTGGTTGGAACTCAGTCCCAACGCAAATTTCCATAGTTAGATATAATCTTCACATTTTTTGTCGAGTTTTGGGAATATGATAGAAATGTAGCTGCAGGGGGTCCACCGGAACCAGCAAAATTTTCAAAGTGGTCTATGAGAAAAAAAGTTTGGGAACCTCTGGTTTAGATGAATATCTCGAAATAAACTCATTTTGACCTTCAAATGAAAATAATAAAAAACTCTTTCATTTTCATTCAACTCGAAGGTAATAAATGTATTCTATGGAAATTGTTATTTTACTTCAAGTATGAAAAGCAAAACTATGTGACTATGTCAGAATAAGATAACAAATAAATAAAAATGTAATTACTTATATGAGGCATACCTAAATAATTTTTTATATTCAAAATTAATAGTCACAATGAACTCACCAGTATTTTATATTTTGATGTTCAAAAAAGCTAAATTTAATTTACATAATTTATTCAATCAAGCATATACCATACCATCCATTATTATCATTCTGAATATAAGTTCTACACTGAAAGTTTTCTGAATGAATCAGTGATTAAGAATCATATATTTACCTCAGAAATATATGGATTCATCTTTTTTATTTGCTGTAATGTAATATAGGAATTAGTAATTTCAAAAAAAAATCTGGACATTTTCATGATGATAAATGAAAGAACTTACAAATCTAAAAAACAATTTACCATTAAATTTCACTTGAAGATTCATCAGTTACATTTTGAACTTCATTAGATATGTCTTGGCAAAACCTATGTAATGACTAAAGTTGTCAGGTCTCCCGAGCCCCGATTTGCGCGGGACGTCCCAATTTTTAGGGGTTTGGGGACGCATCCCGATTTGTACCTGATCGGGAAACCTAATGTCCCGATGAATCAAAAAATGTATTAAAAACCATTATTATTAGAAAAAATAAATAAATTACGCATCACAATATTGAATTAAATTTTTTTCAAAATAAGACAGTAGGGTAGAGGGGACAAGGGGCACCTCCGGACATTTCATATTTACCACCTTCTGGAAGCTGTAGTGGGTTGATATTCTAGGATTTGTTAGTAGTGATGAAGCAATGGCTGTTAGCGAGACCTTGCGCCGATAGTCGGAAGGTTTTACTGAGAAAAGGTGTGAAGAGTATCAGTGCTATTCAAAGTAAGTATTGCATTACTTCATGATGATGAAACACACTTTTCCATATCGTAATATTTAATTTTTCAATTGTTTCATGCTAAACAGTCGACTTTTGTGCATAACATAACCTATATTTCACTTCCCGCCAACAGAGGAAAATATCAGTTGGGTTAGGCTGAAAATATTTTCAACATATGGGGCAGGTTCGAACTTTTGAATTGGGCCACATTCGAACTGTCCGGAAGTTCCCCGTGGACGTGTCCGAAGCTACCCCATTAATATTAATATTGAATAAACTGTATTTTTTCTCGTTCTAAATGAGAATTTTCTGTTAAGAATGGTCAGGACATATATCAGAAAGACGAACAAACCATAAATTCCAGAGGAAACGATCAAAATTACCATGTCAAATGTAATTTCGAAAACCATGTCAATGCGGCAGGCCGCAATTACATTTGGCATAAAGAAGTCCGCACTCCATGGTTAAGTTACCCTTACCACGAAGCGAGGAGCCTTGTCCGATTCCGGAAACAAAGCAAGCATTCATGAATCTCCCAGTTGTACAAAATTTGCTACACGCCAGGAATTTTTAATGAAAGAGAAAATTGAACTGCAAAAATATCTTAAGAAATCTTCCCAAATTCTGTACGGTTTAACGTATGCACCTACGCGAAAATTAGCCTATGAATATGCATTTAAACTGCAAGACTTTCTCTCCCTAATGGCATGAAGAAAAGATGGCTGATATCGAGTGAATTAAGTCATGTATGAGGAGTCACCCACAACTTTCACTTCAAAAGCCTGAAAATACAAGTGTTGCCAGAGCGTCTTCCTTCAACAAGCATAATATTGACAATTATTTTTTTAAGAACTACGCCGCGGTTCGAAATAAATATAAATTTAAACTAAGCCGTATATGGAACACCGACGAAACCGGTGTTTCCACCGTGATGCAGACAGCCAAAGTCATTGCCGAGAATGGAAAAAGGGTTGTTGGTCAAGGCGTTTCTGCTGAAAGAGGCACACTTATGACATGGTCCCTAGGTGAATAGGTTACGGCTCAAAAACAACCTAGACGAGCTAGATCAGAACTTAGACGAGATAGATTAGCACATCAATCAAGCTTCAATATCTACAATGACTAGCGCCAGCAAGACTTCATATCCTAGCTACAATATTGATCTTAATCAAGCTTCTGGATCTATAATATAATAATGACTAACAATTTATTCTGATTTTCAGAATAGACTATTGTTTGCTTTGATTTTAATTTTTACTGCTCTGTGTCCGACTGTACTCCGTGCAAGTCCGGAAGTACCATAGGTTGGGGTACTTTCGGACAAATGCAACTCTACCCTACACAATAGCTGCTTAGTAAAATTAAACCAAGATGGTTGTCACTTCCCCCTGACGTGGATCATTTTATATCATTGAAAAAAGACGAATGTCCGACTGCGTTGTGGAAATTCTTTAATTCTGACGAAACGAAACCCTGTCTGGCCTTTTACCAAAATGCTCTGAACTTCTTTCAGGATACTATATCCTGAAAACAAAAATTTGCTTGTTTTGTACTTATTTAAACTATTTTCTCTCCAGTACGACTCATTCACTTACAAATCAATGGTTAACATTATGGATAATCTAAAAACTGATACCTTCTTCCACATGGATAAACTTTATGAAGACTTGTGTAAAGTCAAAGAAGTAGTGAAGGCATCAGTTCACTCCAAAGACTTGGCACAACTACAATAATGGCACATTTTTAAAAACAATCGAGACTTTGCAAATCTTCGAAAGTTATTTTTTTTATGGCTTCAAGATGGTATTGAAGCCATAAAAATATTCGATACCGGTATTGACAATACCGGTATCAAACGAGGCAACGGAATTGGTATTTTCCTAGACTAACTTAATTTGGTCTGAGAGGCCAAACCGTTTGACACTAGAGCATGTCAATGCAGAAATTCAAATTAGAACCAACTTAAGCATGACTTGCAGGGAATTTTATGAATACGTTATCAAAAACGAGGCAATCCTAAAAGTGACGGTACATAATTGTATTGTATCTTGTTTATTCACGGCAAGCACTTATGAAATAGGGGCGGCTTATACTACACGGCCTAGGGCGGCCAAGACTGTAAATCCGCCACTGAGTGACCGATTAAATTCCTATTTACATTCGAGAAGCGTGACTTCTGCTCATAGAGGATTTTCAATCAATATTTAATATTTCGAATATTTTGTAGAGTAGGTATCGAAATATGAGCTCTTTGAAAAATAGGACTGAATTTTGGATTTGATTGTCAATTTAATTACTCCATAATATTTTGAAGTTAATAAAAATTGTCGAGTTAGTAAAAATTTTCTTGGGATGGCTGGACTTCTACGTCATGAATCTTGGAGAAAGATTTACTAATCATGAGAATACAGTCTAGTTTACAAGTGCTTTTGTGTTCAACTTTTTTCATCAGTCTCGGAAGAATATGAGCAAATAGCATGAAGATATTTTTTGAAAAAAATTGAGTTCCATTCGGGTAAATTGTAAAAGTGATAAACAATTTACTGAAAGAAAAAGAAAAGTTTGTTTCTTCAAATATCCCAAAACCAATAGATATTTTGATATCTAAATAAAGATACAAAAAGAGGAGGAAATTTCCTATAAGAAATTTTTAACTCCCGGAACTGTATGATAAATATTTAAATTTTCTCAGAGGGGTAAAAATACGGCCGAAAACAGGTAATCTGGCTTGCGAAAGTCACGCCCATTTGGAACACTTCAAGGATAAACATTATTTAACTATATTAAATATGAAAGTTAAGGAATGAAAAATTTCCGGTTCTTACTGGATAGGTAAATGAACAATAATCCAGCGACAACAAATTTTTATCGCTATTTTTCGCGCATTAGGTATGCAATAGCTTTTTGTTACTTGAACAAGAACATTGCAAGTGTGTTAACTGTTAAATTATAAATCTGATATTTTTTTCCTCTCTTGGTGCTAGTTTCGAAAGACCTCAGAATAGATCCCCGTTAAAAAATTCAATTTTTTAGTTTTTCACTAACAATTTACTTAGTTGCAAAATTAAACACTCTAATCTTAACTTCTTTCTCCTGATTCTCTTATAAACAACGCATTTGTTTATAACAATAATTGTTCAAATAATAGGAGATGAATATTGAAAATAACCATTTCTATGTAGCTTCCGATAATAAAAAACGGTCCATTACATTCATGAAAAAAATTTCATTTCGATTTTGCAAAACTACGTAACTTGTTAGTAAAAAACTGAAAAATTTAAATTTTTCATTTTTTCAACAGGGATTTACTTTAATAGCTCCAAGAATGAAAAAATCTCAGATCTATACTTGAACAGTTATCACAATTTTCATGTTCAAGCACCAAAAAATTGTTGATTAACTATTGCATAACTAATAGAAAAATTTCTATTATCGCCGGATTATTGTTCATTCACCGATTCAGTAACTTTTCATATTTTATATGGTTAAATAATGTTTATTGTTGAAGTGTCCTAAAAAGGCGTGACTTCCCCAAACGAAGTTACCCCTTACCCAGCAGTATTTTTACCTCTCTGAGAAAATTATGAATATTGATTCTACAGTTCCGGAAGTTGAGGTTTTTCTTTTGGGAAATTTCTTCTTCTTTTTGAATCTCAATTATTTTTTTGACATATTGGCAAAAAACCGATTCCCTTTTTTTCAGTAGGTATATTGTTTATAACTTTCACAATTTTCGCTAGCGAATTTTTATTTTCTCAAAAAACATCTACATGCTACAAATCGAATAACACTTTGCTTTTGTTTTTCCGAAAATGCTGAAAAAAGTTGAAAAAAAATGCACTTGTTCACTAGACTATTTTTATTAACTCCAGGGACCTACAGTTTAACGCCGGTTCCGAACGGCCAATGGGCTTGAATCTAAGTCATTACCCAACAAATTAATTTTTGAACCACTAAATTCCGGACATGCACTACACTCAAGAGCAAGGTGGGTTCAAACCCATAATCCTCTGTTTACAAGCGATACCCTCACCGCTAGGCTACCGAGGCCTCCTTGACAAGACTAAATATATTAAAAAGATTTTCGGTGTTTTTCAAGCATGATTATACGAAGTTGACAAAGCAGCTGATAAATTCATCAAAACTGTCAAGTTTTATCAGAAAATTTTTACTTTTTGTCTTCTCGTTAGTTGAAAGTGTGGAAGAAATATTTAATTCGTCAAGGCGATGTTAAGCCAAAAAAATTTTTTTCTGCTTATTTTCTACTACATGAAAGATTATTTTCATCAACAAATAAAACTTATGGAATTTTACACAAAGTCATATCCCCCGCCATCGCAAAAAGCTATCTACGCCACTATATATATATATATATATATATATATATATATATATATATATATATATATATATATATATATATATATATATATATATATATATATATATATATATATATATATATATATATATTTATATATATATATATATATAATATAATATATATATATATATATATATATATATATATATATATATATATATATATATATATATATATATATATATATATTTATATACATATATATATATATATATATATATATATATATTTGAAATGTTGTTGCCTGTGAACTATTTTTAACTTTTTGATAATTATTAGCAATAACGATATGAACTTGAGTTTTTGGTGCCATCATAAAAAGTCATGAAACGAAAAACTATCTTGGTCCTAGATCCAACTTTGCTAATCGCACCCATTTTAATAAGCAGGTTTTCAAAGTGAAAACCTGCTGAAAATTATCCAACGTAATAAAATTATCTCTTTATAAGTAAAGATAATAATTGTTATTTTACAACCATTGAACAATCCACTATTTCATTATATACAAATTTTCAAGAATTCCGTTGATATCTTGAAAAATAATACCATTTATTCAATTCAAATTCATCCATACTGAAATTTCATCACTGATCTGATTATAGCGAAACTCCTTAATTATTTCATGCTCTGATTTCGCTTTTTGCTTCTCATTTCAGCCACAAATTGTTATGAATCTGACAAATTAATGTAAATTCTTAATTGAAATTTGGTAAATTAGTCCGCGAGAGTCTGAGATTAAAAAAGTTTCCCAGTAGAAAAAAGATTACCGGGGCTTCTTTATACTTCTTGCCTCGATGAAACTTTTTCCAAGAAGATTTCTTATTCAACTTCTGATAATTGGAACATCACTCCCCATTTTGGCCACAAAAAGGCAAATTATACCCACTTAATTAACGTGCATGAAATAAATATTATTGTATCTTCTCTCAGAACCCAAATGGAAAAGTTATACGTTGAACGCTTTCATTAAAGTTGGAGAAGACAGTTTATAATTAAAACTCATCAGATAGCTTTCTACAACAACTGGCAATATGAGTCCCAACATCAAGATTTTCGTTTTTCCTCAGACAACAATGTATGTAATAATAGAAACATGTAAGGGATGGGGGAGGGGGCCTTTAACGTTCTAGAGCTGGAAAATGACGAAAATTGATTAGTATCAGTTCTAAATTTTTGTCTAGTTCTTAATAAATCGTAAACTTTTTTGATAGTTCTTCTAAACGGTTCAAGTTTGTGTGATTCATTCAATTTCATAAATTGCTGAATAATATAGTAGTTTTTAATGTTTTGCTACAAGCTACAAGCAATATCCGAACATATATTGAGGGCATGTACCTAACTAAGAACATAAAGAGCAATATACTTTTCCCTTTTCTTCTCTATTTTTTGCATATGTTTTTTCTACGAACTTTGTATTTTTCTTCACTGTATAGTTGAGTAACTATTAAAAATGACAATTATTTCATTTGCCTTCTATTCCACTGACACACAAAACAATATTAAGAATAATAGAGAATGATATAGTTGCACTGGGGCCCGTGAAAGCTCTGCACGGCCTTAGGAAAATGGCAAAATACTCCAATCTCAATGCAAGTCAAAATTGGGCATTTAGCTAAAACATCTACTAGAATGGACTATGATGAAAGTATTTCAATTGAAGAAACTGAATGTTTGGGGACATCATTAAACTTCGGAAGGCATGCAGTAATTTGTCACGAGTTTAATTTGTTTTAAGCGTATGAGAATTACATCTCTAGCACTAAGGATATATTTTCCCTTTATGCCTCAAACACCACAGAAAAATAAGACATGTCCACATTAAAATGGCGACGATTAAGGAAAATTGTTGAAACCCTCAAAATCTATTTCCTTAACAACAAACTCAATCCACGTACCAAATTTCAACACTCTTAAACTGCAGAATCTGTGATGGTGCAGAAAAATTTAAAAACTACAAGAAAACAAGAAATCTCCACATAATATGCAGTAAGAGAAAAATTTCATGCTTTTCGTGCCACTTTCCAAATATCAACATGATTCACATATAAATTTTCAACCCCTTATAACTCAATTTGAGCCGGTTTGGGCTGCAAAAACCCTTCAAAAACCAATATGTTCATAATTAATTTCCAACTTTTTTGTTAGTGGTTTAAAAATTTTCTGCTCCTCTGCACCACTCCCATTCCCAAAGTTTGCAGATACTAATATCATAAAAAGCTTATTTTTCAGGAAACTGCTAGACTGTTAGAATTTGGTTCAGCAGAGGCGATTGATTTTCTTCAGCTTGGTAATTCAACCGCAAATAAATTCTTACCTATGTGTTTTTTTAAGCTTCCCAAAAATTAATCTGAATTTTTTTGAGTGCTTCAGGACGGATTTGTAATTGGAACGCATAACGACGAGGTTTGTCTTATTCTTAGAAAAAAATCTTTAAAATTAAAAAATGCGGACTGTATCGTAAAATTTTGCTGGATCCCAAGGCACACAGGTATTAAGAGAAATGACCAGGCCAGGCTAAGGAGGCTAAGCCTCCTCAATAATATTCCGTGTATCACTAATATATTATATTGAATAGTCAGCATTATTCAGCATATTCATATTAATCAAAATCATATTATTTTATGCACCTACCTTCCTTTCAACCTACATTATATAATATAATTTATTAATTAAGATAGAAGGTATTTACTGCATTTCATTCATTTCAAGATTTGTGGCAACGCTGCGGAGGCATGGAAAGGTATATTCTCAACGTTCATTATGCCTGCCACAGAAAAGCAAACAACGGTGCAAATACTCCGAATGAATACTTCATTGCAATAGAAAAGCAAAACACATGTAAATGGCAACACGGATGCAACCTGAGTCTCATACAATGTCGACCAATCACAACTATAGAATTTCGCGTGACATCGAGTGAATTCGTTGTAAAGCATTAATTGTGATCGTAGTGTCTAATGGCCGCCGAAAACAGCAGCGTGTTTACTTATATTACTCGCGTATTGTTTTAAAATGAGTTTGGTTACTGAAGTTAATTTCAAAAATTTCAATGGTGACTTAGTGGAATATTTGTTATCCCATAACTTTAGTGCACTAAGTTATGAGGATAAAGTTTTGATAAAAACATTGCGACCTACCCCTGAATTGAACAATTTGATGCAGCTTAACAGACAACAAAACCGCGGTTTTAATACAAGGAATTATGAGAGACATCCTTGCCTAACCGGATCACAGGTAAAACATAAATTATTTTGTTGGCAGTGTTTACTTTTCACTAGTGAAAATTTCTCTGTTTGGGGCCGCTTAGGATTTGAGGATTTAATTCTATACCTAGTTGAAAGTGAGAAATTTTTCACCGATAAAGTAACTTTAAATACAGCACGCGGATTAATATCTTACTTACAAGATAAGGAATTTATATATTTTTCAAACATCTTTAAATTAATTTTTGAACAAACAGAAATAGTTTTTCAAATCTTACAGCACAAGTTTTCAGATGTAATTTACTCACGAAATCGGCTCAAGTTTCTTTTGGAAAAAATTTCAGAATTTCGTGCAGAAGTTTATTTTAAAAAACTATTTTCTGTATTTCAAACTACTGATGATACGACTCAATTCAGCCCAAAACGAAAGAAATTCAGTTACGCAGATATGGAGCTTCACTATAAGCAAATATTTTATGAAATTTTGGATACCATTAGGGGTCAAATAGAAATAAGGTTCTCTGATTTGAAAGAACTGCATTTCTTCGACTTACTCAATAAAAATTTGTTAACCGGATTTTCTGCTAATTTTCCAGATAAACTTTTGGAAAATTTATGTCAAAAATACACTTTTTTTGATAAGGTGGCCATAAAAAGTGAACTGTGTGTTGTTTATAATGACAATGAAATTTTGTGGCAAAATGAAAATCATGTGAGGACTATTAAATACCTTTTTTATAATGATTTGAATCAAGATTTACCCCAAGTTTATAAACTCTTATGTCTAATTGTTTCTATCCCGGTGACATCGGCTTCCGTAGAGCGCTCGTTTTCCACTCTTAAGAGAATTAAAACTTATTTACGAAATTCAATGAGCCAGGATCGTTTGAAAAATATTAGTTTGTTGTCTATTGAAAAGGAATTGGTAAAACTTTTGGCGAAAGACAAAAAATTCTATGAGGATATTATAGATAATTTTGCTAACGTTAAAGATCGCAGAATCCCGCTAATCTTCAAAAATATATAATAACTTTTCATTTGCTCTCACCAGCTGTTAACAAATTCGTTAACTAGGTAGGTACCTATTTTGTGAAAGAAAAAAAAAATTTATGAATAGATGAATTGATTAATTGGCTGAGAAGAGTTTTTGTGAATATTGTAAATAGGAGTTGTAGGTCTCAAGGTAGACACTCGAAAGTGAAAACAAATTAATAGCTTAGGGTGCTTGTTTTACTTTGATTTTCTTTCAATTATAAGGCGGTTGACCTTGAAATCCTAAAAATTTTCGCCTATGGTGTATTTTTTAACACCTCTTGTAGCCTCCTCAAACCAAAACCTCACGAGCCGCCACTGGAAATGACCTACCTTCCAGGCCAACTTGCTAAGAAGGTCGTAAATAGAAATCTTATTTCATTATACCAAAGCTCTTTAAGAGACTTCCAACATAAAATGAAGAAAGAAATCTGGGCTGAGTGGCAGGATACCTGGAATTCCAAACAAAATAAGGAAAAGGTATACTCCGTTTTTTTGGAAAAATACCCAAATTAAATCTGGTTCACAAACCTGCAACCTTTACCACGCAAATATATAACAACCTTTTGTGGATTGACGTCAGAGTACTCACTAACCCCATACCACCTATGGGGACGTTCAAGTATTACGTAACGCAATTTTCGAAGATTTTTGACCCTCCCTCCCCCCTATGTAACGCTCCGTAACGTTTTCATGAACCCCTCCTCCCCCCTATAAACGTTACGTAACACCCGAGTGACCATTTTTACCTAAAAGTCACAAATATGTTGCCCAAAGTACCGGAAAGTTGCTAAAATACCGTTTTTATTGTTTTAATCGTGTTTTCGTTAATAATGAACAAAACAAGAGATTTTTATTTAATAAACAATCATACATAATGTGATATGTTGAAAAGGGCTCAAATTTGTCCTAATAAACTTTTACTACTAATCTTACATTTAATTATGCCGTTTTCCTGACTTTGCCCTGTCGTTGCATACATTTTTAGCTAACAACCATTATTTTTCTCATGCATTATTCAATTTTCGGTTATTAGCAGGTTTTCACTTTGAAAACCTGCTTATTGAAATGGGTGCGATTAGCAAAGTAGGACCTAGGCCCAAGATAGTTTTTCGTTTCATGACATTTCAGGATGCTTGGCATCAAAAACCCAATTTCAAAAGTCTCCTTTCTCTACATATGTATATGATATATATATATATAATATATATATATATATATATATATATATATATATATATATATATATATATATATATATATATATATATATATATATATATATATATATATATACATATATATATATATATATATATATATATATATATATATGTTCGTATGTATGTAGGTAGATAGTTTCGTAGTTTCGCTCCTGTGTATTACGTGTTTAAAACACTTAATGAAAACTGGCAAAGGAAACAAAATATAAATGACGAATAATACAGTCGAGGTATTCCCCATAAAACATAAACGGATAGAGTTGCCAACTTGGGACAACAAAATAAAACTGACTTACAATACAATCGAGGGATTTCCCGTAAAAAATAAACGAAAAAAGTTAACAACTTCGGAGATTCAAATTCTCTAGTTTTTTATTTCAATAAAAATCAATGTTACGTAGCGCGTTGTTCGAACCCCCCTCCCGCCCCTGTAACGCATCGTAGTGTTTTACAAGACCCCCCCACCCCTCAAATTGCGTTACGTAATACTTGAACGCCCCCTATCTCAACTTAAATTAAAGCCAAACAACTTTTGTGAATATGGGGAGTTGTGTTATTTGAGGCACGCCCTGTTAGAATGCTCTAATAATACTCAAAACTATTCACAATTATATGATTTCCCAAAAATGAAATTGAATAAGCGTATTAATTTCTTAGAAACATTCTTCGATAACAACACGCTCCGAACAGTTAAGATTATATATCATTTTCTGGCACGCTGTAACATAAAGCTTTGACACTGTAGATAATTTGGCATGCATGTTGAAAATTCTTCTGCTAATTTATACCTTTTTTTTCAGTGTTACTCCTGTCTAGGTTTAGACGTTTTCTCCAACATCAAAAATTGCAAATAATGGATAAAGCTAGTTCGTTTAGAAAACTTACTTAGAAATCACCAACTGACCAGGGTTTCTTCAGAATGAGATAACCTTAAATGAGGACCAGCCTGTAGTTCTTTAGTATGGGCATAAAAGCCTGGAAGCTAGCCCATTCCTTCCCCATCGATGGCGAAACGATAGAAGATGATCACTTACTCTGTGATTAAAGAGGTTTTTCTAGGTTAACAAATGAAACTTCAATCAAATCCAAATAATCATCACAACTTCGGTCATTTAAAAATACTATTGATTCGTTCTCAAAATGGAAACAAGGATAAGCAGTAATAGAGAAATATGTAGAACCTGTCTCAAAACCAAAGAATCGTTAAGTAACATATTCGATTTATCGCTGGAGAAAAAACTGATGGATTTCACTTCAGTTACAGTAATTGTTGCTTTAGTCAATTAATTTTAGTTCTATTTACCCAAATATTTTGTAAATAACAACAACCATTTGTAGATCCTGGCAGGGGATGGTTTGCCTGAATGTATATGTGATGTCTGTATTAAATCTATCAATGAAGCTCATGAATTCAAACATATGTGTGAACAAAATGAAACTACCTTAAGAAATATCCACCTCTCAAACACTCAGACAACTTACTCAGAAACCAAACTAACGGAACATTTGTTTAATAATGAATGTTTAGAAGAAGGAAATGTAAACATACAAAATATTCATGAGACATTTGATTTTATAGATGAGAAGTTTGAGATTTCTGAGTTGATGATGGAACCTACAGGTTAGTTCAGTTGTATTTTAAATTTTATTACTAGTTTTAAAGTATGTATATAATTATTTTTCGTCAATTGAGTGTTGATTGTTAAAAAACATTATAGGAATTGTATTCTTATGACTGTACCTTGAACAGTTAATCTAAACAAATACACATTTTCACTCTCATAATCTCAACAACTCTGAAAAATAAGTGCATGTGAATAGATATATATATATATATATATATATATATATATATATATATATATATATATATATATATATATATATATATACATATATATATATATATATACTTACTTATATATATATATATATACTTTATATATATATATATACTATATTATATATATATATATTTATTTTATATTTATATATATATATACATAATATATATATATATATATATATATATATATATATATATGGGTGTATCAGAACAACAGTGGTCCAAGTCCATTTTACAAAGTTTTGTTTAATTAAGATATTTGTGTTTATAGGTAATTTCTTGTTATTTATTTCAAATTGGATTCATTAGATCCTTTTTGGTGATTTAGCTAAAAGATTTTATGTTATTTATTTTACTTGAGCTGAAAGCATTCTTTTACAATTTTACAGAAAATAAATTTGAATTGTAGAGTTACAAATTCAAATTTGTGTGTATTAGGATTGCACAGATGTTATTACATACATTATATAATTATATATATATATATACAATAAATAAATAAAAGTAGCATAAATTTTTTGTAATAAATTTGGTCAACAAATAATATGCAAGCTATATAAACATAAACATAATATCAATGGTAATTGTATAATTTCATATTATAGCTAATTGCAGTTCACCAATTTCTGAAAGCAAATGTGATTTGTGTAATGAAATGAGTGCAGATATTGAAAAGCATAAGAAAACATTTCATCCTAAGACAGATTGCCATATTTGTACATATTGTGAGAAACAGTTCAGTGATGTCAAACTATTAAAAAAACATAAGAGAGTTCATAGGTGAGTTAAATCGTATTCAATTTTAACTGTCATTCATAAACACAGAAATGAAGTAATGAAATTCAAGTATATTTTTCATCTACCTTCGAGAGCACATGGTGATTTTTTGTTAATTATATTTAAAGCTATGTACAAAATGTATAATTTAAGGGTGTGGTTACCAACAACATTTTTAAGTATTGTAATGAATTCAATTTCTCCCAATAAATGTAAAATGTCACATTTTATTCCCAATTTTGAATAATTTCCTTTTTTTTTAAGAGGAAATATTACATAACTGATAATAATTTCTATTATAATCAAAAATAAAATTGTATTACAACTGTAATTTTCTCTATTGTAAGTTTAAAGTTTCAGTGATGATTAAATGAAATATAAACAACACTGGAACTACTGAAAACTGATTCTCAATCTTGAATTATTGAACTTTGAGTTCTATAGGTTCGATGATGTTCAATAGAATTTCTAGAGTATTTGCAGATTCACTCAAATACTTGAGGTTTTCTATAGGTTCCTTAGTTTGTTTCTCTTCATTCTAAACATCACAATAATATAGTAAATTTCATATTCAGATTAATAGAATCAGCTTTACTTATCTTATCTTCTCCCATAGTTTTAGTAAAATCATACTTTTTTACTTATAAGTCACTGGTTCACAAGGTAATTTTTATTCAATTTTTGATGTTTCAAAACCTGTTAAAACATCAAAATATCTGTATGCACTATAAGAGAGACAAGTAATTTTCCTGATTCAAATTTTGAATATTTAAAATGAAAAATTTACCCATGAACTTTTATCTGTACATAGATATATTTTTGCATATATTCTATTATATAGACAATTAAATTCAATTAATATAAATGAGGAAAATAATGTTTCAGTCTTAAGAGGAACCATTGTTGCAAAGATTGCGGTAAAAGGTTTTATGTAGCTAATGATTTGAGAATACATATTCGTACTCACACTGGAGAGAAACCTCATGTCTGCAAAGAGTGTCAAAAAGCTTTCGCAGATCCAAGAGCACTTGCTTGTCATAGAAGAACCCACACAGGTGCTTGGAATATATTTTTATATTTTTTTTTAAGCTATCAATAGTTTAGTTAATTGTATTTCTTGAATTGAAAATTTTTTCGAATGTTATGCCATGTCTCAAAAAAATTCCTGATTTAGAATGCACAAGTAAACTTTTGAAATTTAGCCCAAACTATCCTCTTTCATATTTATTGAGTAGGAATAATGCTTGCACCAAATATTAAATTGTTCAACCTGGATAATAATAAAAAATTTAAATCGTTAATGCCTTTGTGAAAAATGATTCATGGCATTGTAATACTTTAATGCAATGAACATTATTTCTTGTTTGAAGGTCTCTCAGATTTTCTGATTCTATTTACAAGACTAAGTAATTATCATTCTCTTTATGATGTCGATATACCAAGCCCAAAGAATTCATGAAAATTTAGTAATTAGATTTCATTTTAAATAATATTTTGAGGATATTACTTCCTAGAATGTGATTGCAATTTCTTATATTGATAGAGCGCATTATCTAGAATGATTACTTCATTTTAGGTCTTACAATTTGTTAGTTTTTGGATGACAATATTAATCCTTTTTCTGCTTTTCAGGTGATAAGCCATATAAATGTACAGAATGTGGAAAAACTTTTGCCTACTCATTTGTTCTTAGTTCCCACATGCGAACTCACAATCAAGAAAGGCCTTATGTTTGCACTGTTTGTGGTAATACATTTATATATGCGCACAATCTTCAAATTCATTCCAGAACTCACAGTGGTGATCGACCCTATAAATGTGAACTATGTGAAAAAAGTTTTACGTCAAGTTCCAACCTGAAGGCACATCTACTAACACACTCAGGAGTGAAAAGGTAGGCGAGTTTTAAGTAAGTATAGTTGTTTTTTATTTGTTTTTCATGTGATTAGATTAAATCATTTTGGAAAACTTCACACCCATAGATAGCCACCATAGATGCAAAGTTCTGCAATGTGTTACATCATTCGATGTTTCATCACGCATGGTAAATTTGCATCTATGTTTTCGACATTGTATTTGGCCTAGAGTGATATACCTATCAGTTTCCGATAGACGGCGCTATGATTTGTTCGTACGTCATTAGTACTTTTCTCAGAAATTATTAGGTGGTTATGCGAGGTACGGGACGCTACCTTTGCAGAAACAAACGTACTATCTAGTATTGACATTGAATGTTCTAACATTCTCCCTTGATGGATGAATGGGAATTTCATGTCACTAGACCTCATGATGGAGGGTTGATTTGTTAATCGTCAATTTTTCAAATAAATATATATATATATATATATATATATATATATATATATATATATATATAGTTATATATATATATATATATACAGGGCCGTCGCGTGGTTTGTTGGCGCCCAAGGCAAGACTTTCTTCGGCGCCCCCCTCACTCCGGTAAAACGTATAATTTGTGTTCCAGTTTTGGTTCAGGGGATAATACTCTAGCTCTTTAGAGCCACTCCATTATCCACCACCTATGGACCCGCCGTGTTCCCGACTGGAAAAACCGGCAGCCATTATGAATAAAATCATCACGGACCACCCACCCACCCTACTACATATTTTAATTTATATATATATATATATATATATATATATATATATATATATATATATTATATATTTATATATATAAAAAAAAAAAAAAAAAAAAAAGAAAAAAAAATTAAAGACAATATAAAAATTTATTAAATTTTATTATATATATATATATATATATATATATATATATATATATATATATATATATATATATATATATATATATATATAAATATATATATATATATATATATATATATATATATATTTATATATAATATATATATATATATATATGCGAATCGTCTTATACGCCTCCGCCTTGCATAAAGTGCTATTGTATTCGCCTCCAAATCGGAGGCGAATTGGTCAAATGCGGAGGCGAAATCGGTTTCTCATGTTTTACGTTTTGTTAAGTCGTAGAGAGCCTGTAGACAAAATCCTGGATGGAGGCTATTTCGAGCTTACACACGTAAATATATACAAATTAGTTTTAAGAAATTCCGAAAGAGGCACGTCGATAACATACGCTTATACACGATAGCAGCTGTGTATGCTCAATTCGCCTCTACTCATTTTCTATAACTACCTTTCTAACATGCCTCCAAGATCTGGCAACGTAGCATGGAGGTGAATTGATTCAGATTTATATTCATAAATGTAATAAAGAATCTAACACCCATAAATATGAATTCTCAAGTTTCAATATCTTTCCGTAGGCAGAAATGAACTTATCAACAAAATTGTTGAATCCAATAAACTGAGACTTGTGAATTATATATAGCATTAGAAACAAACATAACTGCAGGATAATAAGCGAAATAAGAATATGCTATAATGAAATGTTTGAGAAAAACATGTTTAATTTTAGAAGATCAAATATTACGACTTTGGATGTTCCTTTTTTGCTGAATTACCTTTGATCCTTTGTGTCGTATTTCACAACGTGAATTGATAATTCATTAAGTTTCAAATGAAAATTCCTATCAAGTTCTTACTCAGTTAATCTTTTTCATTATTAACCGGTTGTTTTCACCTTTAGGTATGAGGAAAAGGTAAATTACACCAGTGTTCATCATTAAATAGGTAGATGTTCTGACGAATTATTAAGTCTCTGTTTTATATTCTATAGAAATTTTTGAACGAAAAAAGTACACAATTTGAACATAATATTTCTTTAATAAGATTAAAACAAAAAATATGAGAAGAAATTAAAAATTTTCAAAAACTAAGACATTTATGCACAGGGCTTCAAATATATTCAGGCTAAAAACAATAAAATTTCTGGCTATTTTCTATAAATATTATACACAAATGTTTTTATCCTTATCCAGTCTTTGTTCGCCAGAACTTCAACATGTTCTTGTAAGAATTTTTGGCATTCTTCTTTCTTGGGTGCTTTCTTTGAACGAATGTGTTCTTGAAAGTGCTGTTTCACTAAATCGGCTTGCTCTTTGCTCCAAGTCGTTCGACCTTGTATTTTAGATCCTGTTTTTTTCACTTCTTTGTTAGTGTCAGTTGTCTGATCTGAAATTCAAAAATATTGTTGTATACCTTCAAAGAACATAGAATAGAGTGGAATGGTATATTGGAAAATGGTAATTCTGATAAAAATTAGATCCTTATATGTAGCTATACTAGTTTAAAGGTGGTGAAATTATTGTTAAACTCAGACGAAATTGTAATCTTTAACAATGACTACGTGAATTCTGTGATATCTTCTTTTTATAGAGGCTTTCGAAATTAGTACCGATACTATTAAAGTTAGCTTTGTTGTTTTAAGGATACAATAAGCCGTTCCGGAAACTTACTCAAAACTTTCATAATATTAAAGAATATTTTGCTATACCTTGACATTGATATTGAAAACTATCATCTTCCTTTTCATCCTCTTTGTCAGACTCTTCTTCAGCGTATTCTTCTTCGGGATTAATGTCGATTTCACTCAAGGTTTTTCCTTTGAAGTTAGTCGCTCCCCTCTCCATCATGATCAGTACTTTAGAAATTTTAGCACTCTCGTATACATCCTGAGGTAACCTAGTTATACAATATTTTGTTAATCTAAAGTATCCTTAGTACTGAAGGTGGTTAAAATAGTTTCATCAGCCGCATTTCATTTTATGTCTGGAAATCTATATAAATGAGTATAAGGAGTGACTTCACCCAGCGATTTCGAACCTGTGGGATGACCCCTTTAGGGTGGAGCGAGCACTCTAAAGAGGTGGCGCGAGCATACCCCAGAGAAACTTTTATTTAAAAAATTGATTACGTGACTGAAAGGAAAGTACACACACAAAATAAATTTGTTTCTGTTTTTGTTTTTATGTTATAGCATAGCCAAGAGAAATTATTACTAAATAATTAATTAACTGACTGACAGGAATGGCACATGCAATACTTTTTTTGCCGCGGGGGGCGCGATACAAATCACAATGGAAAGTTGCAGAATATAATCATATATATTGCAGAATTTTCTGCCTCGAGAGTTAATGGAATATTATGAAAAATAACGGAATGAAACTAGAAATATAGTTTTCATACTAATACTATCGAGGGCCTAAGACTAAAATGTAGTTAGTAGTAAATTCATGTCGAACAAAGCATGGTTTGTATTAAATATAACATTATGTTTTTTCTGAGTGCTCCTCAAGTTAAAATATTCTAACAATGTCGAAAACTACCTCCATGAAAGTCAAATACGTGTTGCGTTCGATTGTGCGAATTCGGTCCCGCTTAGTATAAGCGCCGGTGTGCCTGAAGTATTTATTATCACAGACGCTTTTTCTGATATACAGAGTGTCCCAGAATTGCTTTAACACAGAGCACCAAGTGTACTAGACGTCAGAATTAATTAATTGGGCCCAATTTATTTATATACTAAAATGTACTGCTTGCTCGTGAGAAGAGGTGAAAGATAAACAAATACATCTTAGGAAGGGCGCATTTCAATTTTTTACGTCCATTGGACCTTTGTATTGATGATAGTAGCCGTCATATTGAACATTTTTTATAGAAGAGCGTTTTGCCTTTGTTTTCACTGGCAACTTAATTTTGTATTATAATTTCATTGAACTTGTACTAGGAATATCTGTTAGCAGGATTAATAATTAATTTTACAAGAGTAACAATATGATCATTATTGATCAGTCTTTTCTTCTAAATGAAGTTGAGAAACGTATTACTACCCCTAAGAAAAATCTGAAAAAAAAATCTAGTTTCTTTTGGATTTCTTTGATTACCAATTCTGGGACATCCTGTTTATTGATGATCTCCTGAATTTTACTAAAAACAAAATGGTGAGCCGGGCAGAGCTTCTATATTTGGCTATCAACATGTTGCGCAGTCTTTTCTATTTATTTTCCTTGGATTGGCTTGTCTTGTACAGGGGGACACTTTCTAGCAGTCTGAGGAATGTTATTGTGCTTGGTGAAGAAGATTCTGACCAAGAAGTCCAAAAATGATAAAACACATAATGAGTTTTGAGAAGGAAAAAATACCATTACTATCATAATAATTTAAGTTTTTTCTGTATCGAAAAACTGGGAAATTTTGTATTGAGGCGCACCATGCGCACTATAGGAGTTTTCCTCTTCAGAACTTTTATGCAGATACTATAAATCATCGTCATTGATTTCTAATAGTATATACTTCGCACATTTTATTTACATATTTTTCACATTCATTCAATATAATAAGTAATCAAACATAGTTGAAAGTCAGTATAATAAAAACCAAAAATTATTTTTCAGACTTACTTGTAAAATTCTTCATGCGTTTTACTTGTGTGGCCCATGAACTTTGCGAATTGTTCAGTTTCCTCCTTTGTCAGATTGAGAATTTGCATGACAGTTGCAATTTGTTTTCGGAGCTTGTTTGATGTTATTTGTTCAGGATACTTCAATTTGGCAGTAAAGGCAAATTTACGTATCACTTCTTGTCCTCGAAGCCACTTCGAAGTACCAGGCAACCCAAACAAGTAAGTGTTTTTTTCTGGAACTAGATTTGTCTTATCTCTAATTTCTAAAAAAAGATCTATGTATTCTTTGATCCTCTGAGGAAATAAAATAGTTATTCTTCTGCTCCCTTTTCCTCCAGTGATTACCCTTTTGTAGTATCTAGCTAGTGCTCTTTCAGATTCCGATAAGGCGTCTTCACATTCTACTTGGTTCCTGGAATCATTTTCAATTTCTGTATAAACTTTCTTCTGTGTATACTGAACGTCGCCAATTCTTCTTCTGTTGAATAAAACTGTCAATACAAAGGAAGAGGTTACTAGATTTTTGAATTCCGCCTTATTGTTGTAGTTGACTTTGAGTGTATCCATTGCACTTTCTGCTATTTTTTTTACGTGGTCTCGGAAGTTTATCACGTCTTGAGTTAAGGGGAGTAACATAGGCTTTTTCCACCTTTTTTCGTTTAGATCTTTAAATGCCATGCTGCTTATTTCCGATGTCCACTGGCTTTCTATAAGTTTCTTGAATCGACTGCATTCCCGCAAACATTCCTCTTTATCTTTTGTCCGGATACAATCGTCGTCTTTTAGAATTAGTCTCATATATAAGTCGCACGCTTGTTTGAGAGATGTGCCAAGATGAGCCGACAAACTTGGTGCTCTATATGTCTTGTTCAAGTTATCATACCCGGCAATCATCTTCGCGCAATGTACTGCTGTATCGAATAAACATGGTTTCAAAATATCACTCAAACTAAAGTTTTTCTGATTAGTTAGTTTTCTTAATTCTATCAAGAACCTAGCTAGTTCTCTCATTCTGTTAGAACATACATAAATTAACTGTTCTCTCTTATGTCTCTTAAGATAATTCTCACCGAAGTTAAATATTAGAAAATCGGTTTTAGCCGTAAGAGATATTTCATCTGCCTTCATGCGCGAAAAAACTTCATTCTTAACTCTTAATTTCTGAATAGTATTAGTTTCATCTAATGCACAAGCTATTAAAGTTTGAGAAGCAGCAGGTTCGTTTCGAGCTTCTTCCACACCCTTCACACTGCAAATTTTCCGATGGCGCCATATATAAGATTTCCTAATGATAACTTTACATTTAGAACAAGGATAATATTCCTGTGCATTTTTTAAGGAATACTTGGGTCGAATATTTCCTTTCAAATATTCCTTGAAATTTGCCTCATTTCTTAGAAGGCCTATGATTTTGGTTCTTTCTTTGTGTTTTTTTGGGTATGCAAGAAACTCTTGAACAGTTTTTTCATCTGAGTGATTACGTTCAAGATGACGTTCAAAGTTAGTCACCTCCATATTACAGAATTTGCAGATTGTTCTTTTTTTCTTCCTCATTGATTGTCGATGCTGAAAATTTTCAGAAATAGTTTCAAAATATGGACAATTGAATATGACGAAACTCACTTGTGTCAATACTGAATTTTTTTGTTCATTTATTACAGCATCTACTGACCCTAAATAGTCATTTGAAGGCTCCAGATATTCATATGGCTTTTCTGACAAGTCCTTCGAAACATTTTCTGGATTAGTAACATGGCTTGAGGTACTATATTTTTCTTCCTACGTAATATTTCGTGTAGTTAAATTATAGTTATTTTTGTATTAAGTGTGCGAAATCAGTGTTTTTTAATGGCGCATAAGAATGTAAATTTTTAGCAGAGATCGTCAGATCGAGGCTTAAAATTCATTCGAATGCGCCATGAAATACTGATTTCGCTCACGAAATACAAACAATATTTTTTGTACAACTGGCAAAAAAGTTTTTAAATTATAAGTATTTATTAAAAGTAATTTTATTTTAGAAATTCAAATACATGCAGTCAAGTATGTTTATCAGTATATTCTATGATCTTATGTCAGAGTAAGTGTAACCAAGGAAACATGTAATTTATTTAACAAGCGTCAAATTAAATATTTTGTAAATAATTTCGCGTATTTCACAAATTATACGATGGATTATACTAATATTGCCAGTGATAGTGATACACCACAAGACGTAATGGATACTGTAAATTCTGTTATCTCAAATCTTTTACCCTCTAAATTTAATTTTCATTGAATGCATCATTTCTATATTCTATGGTCTTTTTTTCACGATGAAAAAATATCTTTTGTCCACGACTGTACTATAAAAAATCATTCATTATACGTGTGCTTCCTGAAGTACAATTATACCTATTATTCACTAGTGTGTATAATGGTTTATTATACACTGCATGACGTCACACTCGAAACGTATGTCCAAACTTGAGACTATCACTCACATTGTTAGGATAGTATTGTTATTAGATTTTTAGGTTTTATGTAACTAAGATAACTTTCAGGCAAATTATTAAACTAATATTTAATATAATGCCCAACTTATTGAATATTTACTCTAATAAATTATCTATTTCATTTTTATCAGAGTGAAAGAAAGGAATGGAATCGATGTCAAGTGAAACAGTTGACGTTTACGTGAGTATGCAGTTTTCAGTGAACACAGAAAATGTTATGTCAACGCTTTCGATAACTATTTTTATTGTTGAAAATGCAGATTATTACTAATTTTTCCGAGGAAGTCGTGGACAAAGTATAGTATTCTACTCGCACAAAATTACAAAATTTTGTGCTCGTTGAATAATATACTATTTTTCACTAGTTAAAAAATGTGAAGCTTTGCGTATCCATAGCGATTCGTGAATGTAGTCTCTTTTTGACAGTTGTACAAAAATACAATTTTTTGATTTATACTCACATTAGGTTCACTAATAAGGACGTTACTCAAGACATTGATGTTCCTTGATAGATCCTAGAAAATCCATTGGATAAATCACAATGGCATTTCATTGAAATTGATTATTAGAAATATAGTTTCTTGTCAAAACAAGATGCTTTGTGTGTCTGCGTATGTCCTATTCAGTAATATATAGACTGACTAACGCTACTGTTTCAAAGTAAAACAAAAAATGCGTACGAGTACCTACACGACATCAAGTACTACGCTCAAACGCAATATATTAGCTCTCACACTAGTCCACAAAAATATTGTTCCTGTAACGTCGAAAGAAAAGAAAGAATATTTTCTCAAAAACTCACAGAATGAAACTTTCAAATTTAAAATTTTTCCGAAAAATATTACTGCTAGCCTCAAAATAGCACACAATGTTGCTCTCAATGAAACTTCTCTTAAGAAAGGCGAGTTTTCAAAAATGCAATGTATTAGAATTTATTTAAATTTATTCATACAAAAAAAAAGGAATTTATGATATATCTTCTGTAAATAATTTAAGAGGGCCAAAAACCTAGCAAAGTTATCCTAACCATTTCTGGTTCAAAAGAAGTCCGTTCCCAATTATTTTCCTCCTGGAATTTTATGAAATCTACTCAGAAATATATCTTCTCGGCCACGATTCAACTGCTTCATAATATGTTAAATTAGTGAATTCAAAATATGTACCGAATAATATAAGAGTATTGTATGAGAACAAGTAAACTGTATTTCACAGTAGTTTTATACTTATCTCTTATTGATTAGAAATCTTATATTTACAAAGTTATGCATTATTAATTTAATGGGCATTTTATTCATCGAAACAAAATTGAAATATCGAGTATAAAACATAATTTTTGTCATACTTAGAGAAATTTTAATTTAAAGTTCATTCAGTTTTGACACGCGCAACGTATAAATTAAAGTACCTATCTAATTTTTTTTTATCTCAAGGGACCTACAGTTTAACACTGGTTCCGAAAAATGGGCTTGAAACTAAGTCACTACCCAACAGTTTATCATATTTAAGACATTTAAATTTCATGGTCATACACAACACCCAAGAGCAAGGTGGGACTCGAACTCACAATCCTCGGTTTACAAAGTATCTAATATTGACACAAATGAAAAAAAATCGCAATTTAGCAAAATACCCTAAATATGGAAACGATGCAAATGGCGAAACAATAAAATTTGTAAATTTACTCGTTCGATTACACACTAAAGAACTTTTGTTTATTCTGAAATCTGTTGAAAATTGAGGATCTTACAACTTTCAATGGAGTGTTCTTGAATATATTGATATCTGAGAATATTTTTTCAATCTACTCCACCCCCCCATAAATTTGATTTGAACATTACATAGTTTTAAGACTTACCTTTCTCTCATATTGTGTTGAAATGGGGATATATCGTTCTTCAAAGTCTGAAATGATGGACTCGAATGAATCATCAGATCCTAATGAAAACGAGACATCTAATGAGCCTAATGAAGGGGGTGGACTACTATCATAGCTCTCATCCTCCCGCGCAGTTTCTATTAGAAAAACTCTCTTCATAACTTCAACTATATTTGCATGTAGATAAAATATGCTCACCTTGTGGATGATTAATATCTGGATCTGCTTGATGGCTCACTAATTCTAATATCCTCGCAGACCTTCCAGACCTTACCAAATACCAAATATAATTTAAAATTCAATACAATTTTTCTATTTGCTTTACTTACAGCATCATTATTGTACACTTCACTCCACTGCACGCACACATCAACAATAACGACTAACGAATGCTAGAACACGTGTAATAATTATGATTCTTCGAAATATACCCTGAATGAAACCAATAGGCTAATTTCCCTCCAATTAGTAAGAACGCCATTGGAGGCTATTTGACCACCACTTTTTGCTATTCGTTACATACTAGCATTCATGATAATCGGCAACACTGTTGGAGGCGAATTATGCAAACAATGTGTGTGCACTTCATACAGCAGAGGCCAATTGATTCATGTTTATATGGAGGCGTCTTGGTTGAATAGATGAGTCGAAGATTTGTCTTTTTCTACAAACTTTTTTTATTACCCCTCTCAGCGGACCAAGTTTCTATTCAGTATTTTGAACGATTCTGCTGTGTTGATACACGTATTGCTCAATCTGTTCACCCGGAGGCTAGGAAGTCCAGCTTTATTGCGGAGGCCAGTTGAATAGCCACGCATGTATATATATATATATATATATACATATATATACTAAGATTTAATTAATTTTCATACGGTCTTTAATTTTTTACTCTTGTTTTTGGTATTTTTTTTTTTTGTCTACAAGTCTACTACTATATTTTTTGCAGTGTCATTTTCTATTGCTAAAATTGCGAGAGAGTTCCGCCTATCTTTTGCCATGGTAGAACGCAAATAAGTTTTTATAAGTTTAAGCTTACTAAAACTTCATTCAGCACGTTTAGTATAGACAGTCACCACAGTAAATTTTTCATATAGAGAATTAATGGGCACTCATCCATGGATACATTATTTGATTCCGAGACCAATACATCGATACAACAAACAATTAAAATATTATTTCTTCAACCTCGGCCGCGGCGCCCAAGGCGACCCCACCCACGCGACGGCCCTATATATATATATATATATATATATATATATATGCCCTATATATATATATATATATATATATATATATATATATATATATATATATATATATATATATATATATATTATCTCTTCATAAAATTATTCTGAAGTATTCTTTATTAATGACACTGAATACTCAAATTCACATTTGGACGTTTTCAGGTATATTTGCTCTGTCTGTGGAAAGAAAGTAGCAAGGTCTGGAGATTTAAGAATACATATGAGAACACATACTGGGGAAAAACCTTATCAGTGTACTATATGTGAAAAAAGCTATAAAATGTCATCTCATCTAAGCACTCATATGAAAAGTCATACTGGTAAGAAAACAATAAATTATCTCCTTATGGAAACAAATATCATCCATTGTGTAATTGCAGTTTTACTTGCACTTTGTGAACTTCTTCCTTCTTCAAGTTGAAACACTCAGATTGTTAATTTGTTTTATATTAAAAAAAAATTATTTTACTAACGTAAGTTACAATTTGGAGAACTCTAATGAAACTCAATAAATTGATGCAGATGACACCATAAGATTATATTCAATTATAATTGAAGACATTTATCTTTATGTAATGTTCCATTTTCTCCCTGAATCATAATAACTTCAAACATCAGCCAAATTGGACCAGCCGTGAGACATTCATCTATCAAATCTATGTTACTTCTGCAAGTTCTTATTAATGTGCTCTACTGTTGATGAGGATGATCTTCAATACCTTTTTAAAAGTCTTAATTGCAATGAGAAGTTCAACAAGAATGATCTTTGACAATTTTTGAAATTTGATACATAAAGACAAGTTGATAAATATTCTCTTGAAGTTTTATTACGCTGATAATATATATAATGTTAGGTACATAATGTGCTCATATTGTAATATTTAATTTTCAGGGGAAAAGAATTTCGTCTGCAAGATTTGTGATAAAGCCTTTATTGATAAGAGACGATTGGAAAACCATATAACCACACACACAGGACAGAAACCATATTCTTGTACAATGTGTAACAAATCTTTTTCACATACAAGTTCCTTATCAGTACATAGAAAAACACATAAAGCACAAAAATCTTAACAAAGTTTACATGCTATAAATGAATTAAGAATTGAAATATCAAATTGACAATAATTTTACACATATATTTTTTTTCTTTTATATATTACATTCAAAACAATAAATAAATATAATATGATTTCAGTGTAATTTCATCTTATCCAAGAATGAAATGGTAAATAATTTTCATTAATTTTTTTTTTATTATTCTGAACTGTGTACTAAAAAAACCCCAGATATTCTACAAACAATGAGGCCCCTGATTATTGCTCAAGTAACGCTTAAATGAATAAATAACTATAAGGTCTTCTAAAGTTCTAACTTTGCTGCTTGACTAATTTCAACGAATCCTTCATTAAACCATTCTCCTATGAAATATTTGGTCAAATATGATACCAATTGGAGAACCACAAATGAATTGAACAAGGACAAAACTGTAAAAATGACAAAACAAACCATGTCTGTGATATAAATTAAGGAAATCTATATAATTTAATACTTTTCAACTGGAATGAAACAACTTTATCTAATTTAAGTATAGTAACAATATATATGTTCAAATGAAAAAAAAATGAAGCAAACTTTGTAAATTAAATATAAATCATACCATCCATTATAAAACTATTACTGAAAGTACTTCAAAATTTTCAGTATGTTTTTCATAGCAAAATCTGTAGAACGCTACGCAATTAAGAAGATGTATATATTATGATATATAAAATTTTTCTAAATTCTGAAAGGTAGGCACAATAAAAATATTAATAAGAATTTGTATTGTCAGGTGGATGACTTGCATTTATATAATATAGTGATAATTATACAAATGTTAAGAGACTAGTGTTTTAACAATACTTAATTTTGCTTATAAGTATATTTTACATATATTGTAAAATATACATTCAATTATCTCTCAATTGATTTGAAACATTAATTCTTTAACTTCAACCAGTCTTACATATTTTAAAAATCACATTAATTACTTCCAGATAGGTTCTTAGTATCTTTTCTTCATTACTTTCATAAATAACACCATATTAATAAAAACAACCATTACTAACAGAAGCATAACCCACATCCAACATTTCCAAGCCTTACGGGAATGTTCTGCTAATTTACTAGATTCATTATCTAATTTAGATCTATTTTGATCAGTGAGAACAGAGGACCTGGTTAAAACATCCGTATCTTTTTTGATGATTCTATTTGCTAATTCTGACTGTTCCTTCAAACTTTTTGTGAGAGTTAGCATGTCATTGGTTATTTTCTGTTGAATATTTTCATTGTAATTTATTATATCTTCCAAATCATCATGTTTTTTAATCTTATTTACACTCCGTTGTCTTAAATTTAACAAATCTTCTCTCATACTCTGAAAATCATCTCCATCTATTTCATTTATGGCCAGACCAAGTTCATTTTTCAGAGCATTTATGCGTTTTTGATAAGTGATTATGACAATATTTGATGGCTCAATTAACTTTTTCACTTCAAGTAGCATTTCATCTAATGAACTTATGTACTTGGGAAACCTTTCATCATTTTGATGTGTTTTTATCAACAATTCACATTTAGCTAATAATCGCCTAAGATTTATTTCTTGCCTTGATAAACTCATTCCTGTAATAAAATAAATCAAATTTGAATGTCATTAACAAAAATTTGAACTCCACATACTTTAGAAAGGTAGACACTATTTACTGATCGCAAAAATTTAATGCTTTGTTAAAACAAAATATAATTATCTTATGAAGGCTCAGAGTCGATTGAAGGTCCTGCATAAAATGAATTAACAAGAATACTGAATACACTGAAACCGAACTACGAACACATAAAATTAAAATAAATTTAAATGAGTTACCAAGGACAAATTTTAATATCAAATTTCAAAAAGGATACGGAACATATGCCTCTCCCATTTTTCAACCATGTATAATTCAGTTACCAACAAATATCTGAAATACCAATAATTCACAAAATCAAACAAAAATGCCAACATTATCGTACCGTGTAGCAATTGAGTCTCTTGAAATATCAACTCCGAACAATAAAAATACTTAAATGTTGAATGAAATAATGAATTGAATATATTACCAGACAGACAGACCACTGTTCGTGATCAGAAAGCAGGTTCTAGGTTAAAATTAATTAACCTTTACATCTCTCTGAACCTACTCTGTGCTCCTGCAAAGCTGATTGGACGACATACAACACGAACGAAAATTCTGTATGGTATGTCATCGGAAAAATTAGTGAATAGCAATCCGAAATGATACAAATGGTAAATAAATAGATAGTGAATTTTTTTCAATGGTTTCTTCATGGCGAATATAAATCACTGCTAGTACTCCGGGGTAATGAGGCATAAAATGCAGTGAAGGTTATGATAAAAGCTTTATCTACATACAAATTAAACCCTTATTTGGAGAATTTTATACTAGCCTAAACATAGACCTAAATCAAGAATGATACCACGGAATTTAAAAAAACCTTTCGTAGGTTTCTGTAAAAAAATTATCCCCAGAAAATATTTCGGAAGCATGAAAGATTTTAAAAATATTTTCAGGGTAAGATACTGACAACATTTAAAGACCAATTTCAGATCAATCTGCAGAAGAAATAATCAATATTTTGGCCCTGCCTTGCCCACTCACTGAAGCTATAAAATATAACAACACCGTTGCACCTCCTTTTACATTAAAAGATTCTTGTGAAACCTAAAATAGATTCATCACCTGAATTAGAGGGGTTCGGTGATACAATTTTCGAGGAATTAGTTCTTTCAGGGAAAACTAAGTTGATTGGCATATTTAATAAACACTTGGAATCTGGAAAAAGCAATCTTATTATCCCTATCCTTAAAAAAAAAATATATATATATATATACATATATATATATATATATATATATATATATATATATATATATATATATATATATATATATATATATATATATATATATATATATATATATAGACCTATATCACCATCGCCATGTAGAACGAAGATTTTATAAAGAATAATTGAAAATAGTTAAGAAATTCTGGTGAAGAGAAAAATTGGACCAGATGGACACTTATTTGGCTTTAGAAGAGGAAGATTGGCGCTAGACTGCCATACATTTATTAACTCATTTATTTATAACGCATTTCACTCAAAGGAAAAGGTTATTATTGTATTTTTAGACATTATCTCTGCTTATAATCGGGTATTATACAATATTCTCAGTAAGGATATGCTGGAAGCAGATATATCAAGCAATCTCATTGAATTAGTGGATGATATAATAAGCAACGAACGTTTGTACATAGTCAGTGCCAGATCAATGGATATACTGGACCCAAAAATAACCCAAATGAAACATCCACAGGGCTCTGTTTTGAGCCCTATGCTATTCAACTTGTATACCTGTAAACCACAGGATATCTTTACTGGTGAGACTAAAATCGACGATCGAACGAGATCCGAGAAAGATCGAAAGCTATGACTGATCCCATTTACCAAAACGTGTTTTGGGAAACCGGAATTGGTTCGCCAATGCGTTTTCCGTTACATTATGATATTAGCCCAGTTTTTGACAGAGGCGCTCTCAAACTCGTTTCATCTTTGCTTAGACTCTTCGGTAGTGGAAATTAGCACTAAATGGAAGATTCACCTCTAGCGGTTGTGGTTGAAGACTTCGTTGTTATTCTGACATAGTTTGGATAATCTTATTCCTAACTATGAAGAGTTACCTCTTAATAATAGAATAAAATGTATTCAATATAATAAACAATCAATGTGGCGAAGGGGATATGAACCCACTTTTATTTTAACTCTTAATGAATTGAAAAGGGAACTCTATAAGATATATCAATCGAACTTACTGCTTATGTTTGAATTTGAGGAAAGTGTCTCATAGGTATTAACTCGGATCTACGCAAAGGCGATATTACCAATCAGATTAACCTTTCTAAATTGTTGGAAAGAAAGGAAGGAAATACACGTGTTTCATTCCTCCCTGAAGTATGTGTCAGGGAGGCGGGCAGCTTGAGTTTGGGATTAACTCCTTCTGCCAGATCAGAGGATACACCTGTATGTACAAGTGCATTAAGGATAGGTGAGACGGGATATTTATGGAACATAGGAAGTGTGGGTAGGGTTCAGAGGATTAATACTGGCCCAGCATTCGCCTTATAAGTTTGCAAGCAGTGACTTACATTACCATGAGGAAACCTCTGAAAAAAACTCATGGCAGACCAGTCGGCCCCGGGGTTTGAACCTGAGACCTCCCAAATACTAGCCAGCGTACCTAACGTACTCAACTAACTAGCTTGGTTAAAAAATTGTTGGAAGAAATATTTTGCATTTAAACCTATGCTTCTCTTTCATGGCATACGGATTTAGTAGGTTATGGGGTTTTCATTCCGTCAATAAAAAGAAGAATATCAGCTAGTGTATTGAACCACATGTCAATATGTAAGGCAGAAACCTTCGCTATTAGTAGAGCTACGGTGGAAGCTATCCGAATGATATTCGAAATGATTCCGGTGCTGATATTGTTACTGTCAATGTTTTTAAAGTTTTTGATAATGCTATTCGTGCAGGTATGCTGATTGCATACATGTGGGTACCAAGTCACTCGTACATCTATGCTAATGATATCGCTGAGTAACAAACAAACGACGGGAGATATCTAGAGGCTATAGGTATGATAAGTGCTGGGCCGCAAGAACTGTGGCCTCAATACTCTACAAATTTATATTAAACATGGAAATTAATTTTTCAAGAATTGAGTCAAAATAAAAGGAAAACCTTATACCGCATGGCAAAGGATAAATCTCATGATCGAATAGTATAGTTTAAAAATATTAATTTTTCTCGAAAATTTATGGCAAATACGTTAAGGTTGAGAACCGTCCATCAATTCAGAATCGGAGCGAAACTCATTCGCTTTGTAATTGCGGAAAAATAGGTGATCTTATTCATATATTTTGTGATTGTAATGACAACTATCATAATGCTAGAGTTTTATACGATAAACTTATGCAATTCAAATTTGCCTTGCCCATAAATATCAATGATATAATATTCTCTGAGTCATTGGAGGTAATAAAATTATAAATAATTTTCTGTTTTACATTATCACTTAAGGTAAAATATGTCAGCAAGTTCGAAGGCTGATTGCTCTTGTTTTATGTGTTTATTGCCGTTAGTAACGTTGCCTATGAACTACTAGACATCAAGCTCCAGAACCTTGTCTAGAAAATCTATCATATATAAAGAGTTTAGATGCATAGTTTTAATGCTGATCCCATGAAGATCCTCCCCTTACGTATGGGTTTTCTACTTAGGGTGGAAATCCTTTGAAGAAGAAGAAATCTCTATGGATATATTTTTCTCCTGCAACCTGCAATCCATGTTGTCATGTATCGATATACATTTGATTTTGCTGCAACTTAAGAACATAACCAAATAATTTTTTGTTTTTATTTTTTAAGTGTCCGATAATATGTGTAATGTGTAATAAGTAAAGCATTATGTTAACCACTACACTATTAATCATATATGATATACTTCAGTTATAACTCAATTATCCAAAATACATCGAGAATTATAATTGTCTCAATAAATTATTGATTTAATATGTATAAAACTGCGATGAATTGGTTTTTGGTAAGTGAATTAACTTATATATTATTTACATTACCGATTTATTTCAATTAATTGCTAAACAAAAGCTTATTAAATTCCACAGTGAATGACAAATATATATGGGACAGTTTGGAAATATAAACAAACAATTCTGTTTTTGTGTTGCTCATTAAATTAGGACGATTGTCAATTCCTTATTGTATAGAAAAATGATACATCCATTGACTATTGAGTTCTACATGGTCAAATTATTTTTATTATTTTATGGTAGGTATATATTTCAATACAGGTAAACCTTAAACATTCATTAATTTTTGAATTCAATAGTTCACTGATGTACAGTAAAAACAGTTTCGATAAAGGAATATCTGAGGTTGGTTGAAAAGGTGTCTAAAAAATATTCATCAACTCAACATAGGTTGTAATGTCTCTGTAATTTATTACAGAGAAAAGTTCTTATAGACTCACAAATAACCTTAGATAAGACCATACAAGATCTCTATTCCATATTATAACGTAAGTTTTGGACTTAACGAAAATGATGTCAATGTATACATCTTAATGTTCAATGGTCACCTCCAAAGATGTTTAGCATTGCACTATATGTGAGCAGAAGAGAGTCAATTTTGAAAATAATATTCAGAATCTCCTAGTAGACTCTCACTGTAGAATATAATATGTTTTATTTTCATAATTGCAGTGAAATACATATATATATATATATATATATATATATATATATATATATATATATATATATATATATATATATATAGAGAGAGAGAGAGAGAGAGATATACCTTCCACTCAAGTGACGTGACATCACTACTTCACTTTGGGTGAAATCAACTTGTATGCCTGAAAACTTAACATTATCATTACTTTAACACATGATCTTTTACATTCAAAATTAGAAGGAATTGTGATATGATATCGACTATAAGAGAAAAAGATTAAATCAGTTTTATTCCTTTTGAAACTAATCCATTCAAATTAAACAAATCATCTAAATTATTTATGCTTAATTAAGTCCAATATTGACATGAACTATTAATATTAGTAGAAGAAAAAATTAAATTACTTTTTTTATATTGAAATGAATTATATGTCGAGTACATAAACATATATTTTCAATGGAAATGAAGCACATTTTTTTTCAATGCCTTCATTTTAATATAAATAAATCATGTAATTATTGAATTCAGTTATGGCAAGAACCAAGAAATGTATTGAATCTGGTCGTCATAACTAATAAACTTTTTTAATAATTGGGGTCAACTCATGTGGGGATCTTCATATTCAAATTCATAAATTTCAATTATATAGCTTAAAATCTCCCTTACTGAAGATGTGTGTGTGTATGTATATATACATATATATTTATACATACATATATATATATATATATATATATATATATATATATATGTTTTGATTAAGTTCTTGCCTGTGTCGGAAATCTTTTGTTTTCAATTTATTATTCATGAATTCACACCGAATTCTTCATCATTACATTGATTAACATCTTTAAATAATTGTGGTCAATTCATGTGGAGGATCTCCATATACAAAATTTATGAATTTCAATTATTATTTAGCATTTAACTACGTCCTAACTGAAGGTGTTTTTATAATTAATACTATCAGATTATATAGAGAAACAAAACAACTCCATTCATAAACTAATATCGTTAAATGTACAACCTATTTCAAAGATTTTTGGGACTTAAGAAAAGTAAATTCATAGGTCAAAACAAATCATAACCATATATTTTGTATATGTATATGACGAAGAAAATAGTGTTGAATATATTATTCTTTTTCTCTTCTTCTTTAGCCTGTAAACGTCCACTCCTGGACAAAGGCCTTCCCCATTTCTTTCCATGTCGTTCTCTTCTGTGCCATCTGCGTAGCGATGTCATATCTCCATCGGGCCTGTGGTCGGCCAACGCTTCTTTTGGATTCTCTAGGTCTGCACTGGATCAGAGTTTTAGTACATTTCATGTCGTTTCTGGCGACATGTCCCGCCCATTGCCACTTCTGTCTCGCCAATCGCTCCGCCTATCGGCGATATCCGTTCTTCTCCTCATTCCGAACTTTATCTCTCAGACTAATTTTCAACATTGCTCTCTCCATGGCCCTCTGACAGATTAGAAGTCGATTCATGCTGTTCTTCGTGAGCGTTGTGGTTTCAAGTTCGTATGTTGCAACAGGTAGAATACACGCATGCATTACCGAATGCTGCCCACGTTAAGCCTTTCTTTCCCAAGTTTTATATTATGTCCCAAATACACATAGTTTTCGACTAACTCTAGAGTCTGGTTTTCGATGGTAACAAGTATGTTAGTAGGGCTCATAGCTTTAGTCTTCTGCAGATTCATTTTTAAACCAACTGCTTGGGAGGCGTCCTTAAATTCTTGCATATGAGGGCAATATCATCAGCAAAACGTAGGTGATTTCAACGTTTTTGGTAGAAATCTTCGATGATCTTCGTGATCTCATCTTTTTCTACTATAACTTCGCCGGCATCGTTCTTCATTTTATGAATTTTTAGTTTTCCTCTTGACATTTTTGAATGTAAAACTTTCATGTTTATATTGTTCTCAATAGTTTCCTTCATTACTTGCGTATTGTAGGCTCTTGCGTCTTTTTTGATAGCTTTTTTCACAGTCTTGTTAAATTCCCTGTATATTGGTGAGTCCCTGTCTGTTTTCCTTCTTTCCTCAATTTGACTTTTCGTATTCAGACTCAGTTTTCGATTTTCTTGTTTCTGGAGGGAGTAAACTTTTCTAACGGCCGTTCGGATGCTACTTGTGACTTTGGTTGATAGTTCGTTCAGTTCCATATTTTGCAGATTCTCTATTAGTCGTAGTTTTGGTTCGAGTTGGATATTATACTCGTCTCCTTTCTGTCTTAGTTCTTCAATATTTGGTCTACACTCCTCCATGAACTGTTTCCTCTCTGCACGTGTGTCGACTTGGAATTTTGTCCTTACTAATCTATGATCGCTGCCATTCTCAAAGTGGTTCAGAACTGACACATCCACGCAAATACGTTTATTTGTGGAAAGCACGTTCTCTGTTTCATTTTTGCTCTTGTTGTCTGGACTCATTCATGTCCATTTTCTTTAATGCTGTTTTTTGAATTAAGTGTTTGAACAGTACATTTTCTATTTGCTAAGGAAGTCAATCATCCCTTGCCCTCGTGGGTTTCGCGTGCCAGCACCGAAAGTGCCAATGTGTAGTTGGTCTGCTGATGTTTTTGCTCCGATTTTCGCATTAAAATCCCCAGTTATTATTGTTAAAGTTGTATTTTCTGCAACCTTTGCCGCTGTCAGGTCTTCGTAGAATTGTTCGCTGTACTCCTCTATTGAATTTGAAGTGGGTGCATACGCCTGTATTATCTGTATACTATACTTGCTATTCAGTTTTAGCACCACATACATTACTCTGTACGATACGGATTTGGTCTTGGTAACGAGATGTTTTGTTGTGAATTAGCAGCGCCACTCCGCCGATTTGTGTAATAGTATCATAGTTCCTTTCGAAGAGTAAGTGTTCGGATTTCAAGGTTGTAACTGCTTCGCCGCTTAGTCTAGTTTCACTTATTCCAATGACGTCCTACTTGATGTCTTTTAATTCATTTTCGAGGTTTACAAAATGTTCTTCGAGCCACATCGTGCGGATATTGTACGACGCAATATATAGTGTAGTGGTATGCTAAGGTTTGGTTGTCGCTCTTAGATGTTGTTCATTTGTCCAATTCACGCCTCCCCCAGAATCCATGAAGCAGACCGGTGAATCGATGCGAGATTCTGAGCTTTTAGTTCTACTCGCGTGGGGTAATTTTGTTGTTGCGTTCAACATTTCAAAACATAATGTTATTCTAGTTGGGTTATTAAAATTATATATTGATAATATGTACTTGAATGTATAATGTAAAGTACGTTGGATTTATGTTTAGTAATGTGATTCGATTTATGATGTGTGTGATTGATTTTCAACGCATAATAAAAAGCGAAAATATAAATCAAATGTCAATAAATATAAATATTAAAAATACTCTCCCCCTTCAGTTGAAAACTTAACAATTTCTGCAAATTTCAACTAATGTTTCTAATTCAGTCTTACCAAAAACTCTTCCAGATAGGCTATTTTCATTAAAACCCTAAATTTGAAAAAAAAATAGTTATTGAGTATATGAACTGCACTAAAGCTCACTTCAGCAACACGTACACGAAAGACTTCATAATGTCCATACATTATTTATACAAATTGATTACCAAGCCAACCCATGAAAGAAATTCACAAGAAAATTCATAATTTCAATGATAATTTCACTAAAATTTCAAAAATATAAAAAATGCCAAGGTATTTAGGATAATACCAAAGAAAACAGTACGGATATGTAAAATATATACAGATATAATCTTTGTATCATTACATAAAGAAAAACACAATACTTCCTCAACTTATAATAACCCAACTTCAACATCATCCTCCCAACTAACAATCATTAACTCAAAAAAAAAAAAAAAATATATATATATATATATATATATATATATATATATATATATATATATAATTCAACGACTTTTAAAGAAAATTACAATTTACTCTAGAAAAAGAAACGAACAATACATTAAATTTTCTTGATATTACTCTCATACACAAAAACAATGAAATTATAACAAAATGGCATAGAAAAAATTTTTTTTCACAAAGAACATTGAACTACAACAGTACACATCATTTGTCACAAAAAAAGAGTTTAATAATCGGTAATATAGACAAAGCACTTAAACTTACTTCACCTACACACAGATATGAAACATTACAAGATGTCCACAAATTACTCATAAAAAACGATTACCCAATAAAACTTATACAGAAAATCACTAAAAATAGAATTCATAAACTTTACAACACATTAGAAACATCAGAAAAGAAAATATTAACATATAATAAAAATAAATATTCCATATATTCCTCATTTAAGTAATAAAATGTCACAAATTTTAAATCCACACGATATTAAAGTAGCCCACACCGCACAAAATCAAATTAAACAAATATATTCTAAATTAAAAAGTAAAACACCTCTTCTGCAAAAATCTCATGTTGTTTATAGTATACCCTAAAATATTTGTAATAAATCATATATAGGACAAACTTTTCAAAATTTAGAAGAAAGATTAAAAGCATACAAATATACCAGAACACAAACCACAGCACTAATAAAACATAAAAACAATGAGAATCATACTTTCAACTTTAATAGCACAAAAATTTTAGAAATAGAAAAAGATAAAAAACGCAGAGAAATTTTAGAAATGTTACATATTCAAAAAAATTTAAATAAAGTCGTAAATGATAGAACAGATATCAAACAGATATCAAACAGTTCAATATACGCAGATTTAATTCTTTAATTTTTCTAAGAAACAACATAAATCAAAACAAAATAATTCAACAAACAAACTCTAACCATAACAACTCATCTTCTTAGACAAAATCTAAACATCTAGAATTTTCAATTTTTCTGAAAAGAAAGTATAGTTTAGAACATGTAATCTCCAAAATTACAAGTAATGTCTTTTTAAAGACAACAATCAAATATTTTAAACCTATTTTGTACATTACGTGGGTGAAGGTTTCTGTGGTTTCCTTCCCATCTAATATCAACAGACCTGTCTGTTGATATTGGACTAAATAGCACGTAATTAATAACTGAAGACGGCCACAGCCGCAATGAGAAATTTTTGAAAAAAAGATAAATAGAACCCTATTCTTTGACTCTTCAAAATCAAAATAATTTGAACCTATTTCGAACATTACGTGGGTAAAGGTTTCTGTGGTTTCCCTTACCATCTAATAATAATAGATTTGAATGTTAATATTGGACTGAATAGCACGTAATAAATAACAAAGAACGGCCACAGCCGAAAAATTTTAGTGAAACATAGTAGTCTTTTTCTATTCAAATTTTTTCAAATCAATAAATGTCAAAGAAATTTCAATTTTTTCAAAAGTTTTGATAAAACCACGAATGTCGTGGCGAAACGCCAACTTTTTAATAAATCGAATTTTTTAAGATTCAACAAGCCTGTTATTGCTAATAATTATCAAGAGATTATATATATATATATATATATATATATATATATATATATATTAATATATATATAAATATAAAAAAAAATATATATATATATATATATATATATATATATATATATATATATATATATATATATATATATATATATATATATATATATATATATATATATAATGGATAATTCGAAGAAGAAAAAATTTTACAATATTGAATGAATATATTAAAACAATGCTAAATAAAAACAGTTTACACGTTTAAATGGTTTTTATTAACCATTGTTTTAATATGTTTATTAATTCACATCAAATTACGGCCTTATCAATCCAAAATTTGAATGAATATGACGGGGAAAGTTTCGTATCTATGAATTATAAGCTATTTCGCCGTATTTTTTTTCAGATCGAAAGTTTTGTATAAGCATTGCAATGATAATTTGAAGATAATAGTCAACTCATATTAAGTTGCTAGTTATTTTAACGGTATCATTTGACATAATTAATATGTTGAAAATAAGAGCTTTAAATCGTGATTCCCTATCTGATGAAGATGCGCCAGTACTCCGGAAAGAGCTTCAGGTAAGTTTTGGATTGTTATATGTTTGAACATTATCAATATACTATCGAAACTTCAGGAAGATATTGCCCTTGAAATCTACAATAAAGCACTACGCTTTGAAGCTAATGAAGAATATGAGGAAGCAAGAAACTTATTATTTCAACTCATAAATGGAAACATTCCACAGCTTGAGGCCCAGGGAGGCCTACCTAAATCTATGTCAACTTTGAAATATTCATGTTATTTGAATATTGGGAATACATTTTTAGCAGAAAAACAGAATGTGAACGCTTTGGATAATTACTTAATAGTATGAAATAGAAATATACTTTTGGCGTTCATTTAATGTATGTTATTACAATTTCAGGCTTCGCAATTAGATGAAAGTGATGTGACTTTATGGTATAAAATAGGAAAACTGGCTCTAAAAGAGAATCGCTTTAGGCAATCAATTTATGCATTCTCGAAAGTATGTATGGATTTCAAATTCTGTTGTAATGTATGAAAATATGTTTAAAAGTATTTGATGTTACCAGATCAATACTACAGTTCAATTGAATTAATGTGATTATCTTCAGTTGTAACTGAAACGTACATGTAGATTAATACTTAAGCAGTGATTTTATAAAATTTAATATTGTTAGTGATTGGATGGATTATTCTTTAAAGAAATTTTATTCTGAATTTACTTTAAGCTTTTAAATCATAATAATTGTACTTTACACCTTGGATGTAAATGCAATTACAGGAATGAATTTAGATTTTGAATTGATTGAGCCGATACATGGTGTAAATTAATAAACATATTAAAACAATGGTTAATAATGGTTCAAAAATGCGATTAGCCAGGTGTACCCCCTTAATAAAAATAATATCAAATATAACAGCCTCACTTTCATCGGAAATTCAAGTAGAAAACTTAAATCTCTCTTATCTAAGCACAACATTAACATTGCTTATCGTACCGGTAATAATTTAGGAAACCATATAAAAAATAATAAATCCAAAGTTCATAAAGATGATAAATCAGGAGTTTATAAAATTAATTGTGGTGATTGTGATAAGTTTTACATTGGTAGAACTTTCAGAAGTTTTCAAACTAGAATTTCAGAACACAAACGTAGCTTTGTTAATCAAAAGTCGGATTCACATTATGCAAACCATTTAATCCAAGAAGATCACACATTCAATTTCGATTTTAAAATATTAAATGCTGAAAGTAAGGGAATTAAACTTAGAAATTAAATATAGAATCATTACAGATAAGTAAATACAAGCATTCCGGCCTCCTATTGAATAGCCAAATCGATCATACTTCAAGCCCCCTTCTCAATCTTTTCAAAATTACCGAACTACCTGACTAGCAGTTCAGAATTGGTTTTTCCTATTCTAATAATAATTTGTAGCCATCCTTCTATTTACCGCTTCTACACAAGTTGTAATCTCTTTATTTCTTGTTTTCGATATAACAGAGAAACATAGTTAGTTTGCCATTAGCATCTGAAGAAGGTGAAGTTCTACCGAAACGTGCGTCATGACTTATTTCTTTAAATAAATGTATAAATTGTTATTAACCATTGTTTTAATATGAATTTAGATTTAATTGCACATTTTCAATATATTATCATCTGTCAGTGGTATGCATTTCAAAATGGTGTATATTTGTAGGGTTTAGACTGCAATGAATCACATTGGCCTTGCTTAGATGAAATAATTTCCTTATTGTATGCTGTAAGGGACTCAATTGGCTGTCTTTATTATATTGGAAAAGCTTTAATTTTAGATTCTGAATATGTGAAAGGATTAGTATTCAGAAAACATATATATAAAAATAATCCTGCATCTAAAGAGTATTACCAGAAGAGCAATCCTGACTAGTAAGTATCAGATTGAGAGAAAAAATGCTGGGAAGTCACCTTCAGTCGATGTATTTTCGTCATATACAATTTTCATACGATTATTTTTTTTTAGCATATGGGAACCTCCTCTAGATGTTGAACTGAATGAACAAGATGAGTTAAAATACCTTAGAGAGGTTCAATATATTATTGATAGAATAAATGAGACTGAAAAAGCATTAGAATCGAAACCCTTAACAACTATACCTTTACCTAAAGCTTTAGAGGAATACTCTTGGATAGCTGTCTCTAAAAGTATTATTAGCCTGTATCATTATATTCAAACAAATGAGATGGTAACTTTCTTAGTTTTATGTGTTTCTTCATTGTTAACAAGAATTATATATATATATCTATATATATATATATATATATATATATATATATATATATATATATATATTAATATATATATATATATTTATATATATATATATATATATATATATATATATATATATATATATGCAAAATAATGAGAAAGGCAGACCTTTTTTTAAAATAATATTTTGTTATGTAATTTCCTCATTTTTACATTTACCAATTTTCAGAGTTTTTTCACCTTTGTGGATATAAACAAATGTATGAGCAATATACCAGACGAAAAAGTTATTGATACAAAAGTAGAAGATGTGAAAGATAATGAAGAATGTGCAGATGTTAAAAATGTGGGAAACTTGGATATCTCTAAAAATGATTCAAAAATGGATGTCCAGTCTGTAGTGGAGAGAAGATTTTCACAGAATAGTGAAGAAAATGGAACACCTTCACAAACTGATAATGATGAGGTGAACAATAGATCTAGATATTGATTATTCAAGTCAATATTATCAAATATTTTTCAGGAACAACAAACAGAACAAGATACTGAAGAACAAGAAGAAAGAAATGAGAAATCCAGATCTCGTGGTTATAAACGAAAAAGAGATTTACTGTTAGATTTAAGGGTTTGGGGTTGGCATAGCAAGAGGAAAAACGTTAGAAAAACTAAACCTGATAAATTTTATACAGTCGAAGATTGTTTGAATCAAGTTTTACCACCAAATTTGTTGTAAGGCAATACACCTTTGGTTAAAATTCGTATTCAAATTAGTTTTAAATTTACTTTGTGTTTTTTTTTAGGCAAAATAAAGTAGGCGATGCTTACTCCCAGGATGATTCAATGAACACAATGGATATTTACAACTTATTTCTTGATAATCGACAAACGAATATCTTATCTCCTATACATTCTCCAGAGTCTTCAAATTAGTAAGTTCAGTCAATGCATATCAAGGTTTCTTCTTTTTTCATGGTGTTTGAGGATTTGCGCATGTCTATAACACATCCGGATTGAGTTAAAAGATAGATGATTGGCACTTCTTACGTTACGATTGAGATGATATTAGGGAAGTGCACGGTAGTGGTTTCAATTATTTGTCTCAACCGCCGTCATTTTAATGTAGAGATTTAATGTTTCTTCGTGGTTTTTGAGGTTTTGCGCAACTCCACTGCTTCTGCTGATCGAGTTAGAGGGTTGAAATTCGGTACGTTGATGTTTTTGATGTCAATGAAGTGCTCACTGGGATTTTCAATCCATTTATTTTACCGCCGCAGTTTTTATGTTGAATTCGCAGTTGTTTTTGAGTATTTTCGAGAATTGCGCATATCTACAACCACTCCAAATTCAGTTAGATAATTGAAAATTTGTAAATGAATTCGATTGATGTTAGGCAGGTACTATTTGGGGATTTCAAATGTTCTGCTCACCCCTGAAGTTTCATTCGTTTTTACTGGTATCCAAGCTTTGTGCATCCCTTCAGTTGTTTCAAATTGAGGTTAAGAATTTGTATGTGAAAAGAACAAACATGAGTGGAAAATACGTCCTAGTGACTCTGCTATGCTGCTCATGTTTTTTTTTAAATATCCGATAATGGTATAATTTTGGTTTATATCCATTCATTATTATTATCAAAGATAAAATACATATTTAATGTGGTTAAAAGTAGCGCATTCTATTCAAACTTTAAAACGAACTAAAATGGTGAAATAATAAAAATTTCACTAAGCTTAATTGGTAAATTTTGTTAACAATTTTTCTTTAGAATTTCGAAAATTGATAAAATTCTGAATTTTCATCGGTTTTGCAAAGAATAAACTTTTCAAATTAATTCTGAAATTAAATGAGTATTTTTAGTATGTTCAGATTTCATTGATAATTGGCAATTTTCTGCTTCAATATAATGATTATTTTCAGGTGCATATTGATTCTCATATATAAACACAAAAATATATAAATTGAAATAAAAAAAATATAAATTGAGATTTCAAAAAAATCAATATTATAAATATTTATTTCCATTTTCCTAATGTGACTTTTAGTTTAAACACGATCCATAGATTAATACGTTTTATATTCACATGCAAGATTTCAAAATGGTTGATTTTGCATGGAATCATTGTTTCAGTTTCTCGGAAAATATAGATAACAACTGAAAATTTGTCCACTATTCCATAAAAAAATTTTTCAATTCCTAATAAAATATAGTTTTATTTTAGTAAACCATATTTTGGAACCGACAGGGAAAAGGAAGATGTTATTAAGTCATGGACTAGATCTAGAGAATACTGTGACACCTGTGTTTTGGTTAGAGAACTTGTTTTAGATCTGTGTGAGCTATGGAGTATCAAATGGCCGAAGGAATTAATAGCACAATTCATAATCGCCTACGAAATATACAGGTTTGTTTTAATCGACCAAAAGTTGGCACATCTTGTATGCATTTTTTTTGATGAATCGATTTTTCAAGATAAAAATTTTTGCTCAGTTTTAATCATCATAAGATATATATATATATATATATATATCTTTATATATATATATATATATATATATATATATATATATATATATATATATATATATATATATATATATATATATATATATATACATACATACATACATACATACATAAATACATACACATATACACCTCACTGTTGACTTTCGATACAGTGCAATAGTTTATTATTTTCGGGAAAATACGATTAAAAATCCTTACTCTAACTAAACGTTTTCTTTCAAAAGAGAAATAAAATTTTATTTACTGAAATAGATATTTATGATTCCAGAGAATTCTATGAACTTCCTAACGTTTACGATACCGAAAATCTGTTTGAAGATGTGAGGAAAGAAACCTTAGCTACACTTCTTTATGCAGAATTGGTTCTCTTCAGTTGTCCCAAGTGAGTTAAATATAATTCTTGAAATCATATTATTCTTGTTTACTGTTCATACACTTTCAGGAACATGGAAAAAGCAAGAATATTACATATAGGACAGATCCAATTTCTCGAAGCTATGATGACATTGTGGGATCAGAGTTGGGGAGGAGAATATGTGTCGGTGTTCACAAGAGTGCTTTGGTTAAGAGCTTATATATATCGAAAAGAAGCAAGTAACGAATCCGCCGTCCGTTGTTTTCAGCTCGTAAGTTTTAAATATAATTTAAATTTAATTGATTTGCCTATATATTTTCTTCAGGTCCAAGAAGTTATAAAAGAGGAAGAGGAAAGGTCAAAAGAAAAATATTCTTTAGTTTTACCAAATTGTATTAAATGTGGTTACATATCTATTGAAGTGGCAAAAAAAATTTTAAACCATCTGGATATGTAAGTAGATTTTCTATCTCAATTTATTCATTATTTGTAATTACCAAAATTAAAATACATTCATCAATTTATTAAATTAATACAATAATACCTATTTTCAATTGCTGTAGGGTCAATAATACAAACTATTCTATATTAGTGTTAAATTTGGTTAAGAAAAAAACAAAAATGGGTGTGTGTACTTATGTACGCGCGTGAGAAGTTATACTTCTCACGCGCACTTATATTATTATGATACGAAAAGTTTTGTATAAACAGCCTTGAAATATCGTGCAAATACAGCATCTAAGGTGAGCGGTTTAGCTTCAACCTTTAACTTTTGTGTTACAGTGATGCGCGCGCAAACCTGTGACTTTTGTGTTACAGATGCGCGCGCATCTTAAAATTTCACCCTCATCGCGCCTGAAGAAGTATAACTTAAAAAATAAAAAATAGGGTTGTCGGCACATTGAACAAATTTTTAACTTTTTTTATAAAACTCTTTGTCATACCTTTTAATGCCACCAGGTAAGTTATATACCAGAGCTCCATCATAGAGGATACAATTTCTTCCCTTTGCTGATGAGAATATCATCAGGTTCACGTCGCCTGATAACCTAGTATCTTAATTATGTATATCATTTCTCAGCGCAAATTCTGAATTAGAATGACGGCTCTTTAAAATTTTTAATGAATATAGAGGGATATTAGAGATATTGATAAGAGATACGACACCGTTTAAAAGACGATCAGTGTTATACCTGAAGGATAGTTGATAACTACTTTTCTTTATAGCTCTATTTTGCAAGATACTGGTAAGTTTAATCAAATTTTGAAAAGTTGGATACCAGACTGCTGTGTATATATATATATATATATATATATATATATATATATATATATATATATATATATATATAGGTTAAGTAGACTTTGATAAGATAAATGAGTACAATCTAACATTTAATTTCAGTCTAACAAACGCAAATGAAGTTACAAAGGTTATAAAAAATCTGTGGGATATGACGAGATACCTGCAGTACTAAAAACAGCAGTATATGAAATCGCAGAGCCTATTGCTCATATCATTAACTTGACTTTCTTAATAGGAGTTTATCCAGAGGCATTAAAGCTGGGTTGTGTTAGGGCAATTTACAAAAAAAATTTAAAAAATAAAATTGAGAACTACAGGCCAATCACCCTCCTGTCTAACATAAATAAGAAATCAGAAAAAATAATGTATAATCGCATAGTGACCTATCTTGAATCTCATAAAATCTTAACGGACAGACACAGTGGGTTCAGAAAAGGGAAAAGTACAGTACGGGCCGTGTATCAGGCCTTAGAAGATATTTTAAAATCGCTTAATGACAATAGGGATACAGTAGCGCTGTGCTTAGACCTTTCCAAAGCTTTTGACTCGGTTGACCACTCAATACTAAGTAGCAAGCTTAGCAGGTATGGAATAAGGAAGGTGGCATTGACTTTAGTGCAGTCCTATCTTTTTAATAGAAAGCAGCGTGTAGTTGAGATTGACATGAGTGGAAATTTAATAAAATCAGATGATTTGACTGTTCTGAGAGGGGTGCCACAAGGCTCAATCTTGAGCCCACTTCTTTATATACTTTATGTAAATGAACTGCCAAACATGGTTAGCCAAAATATCGTATTGTATGCTGATGACACTCCACTGATTATAAGTAAAAAGACAAGGAATGAATGTGAGACAAGGGTGAAAGAAAGTATGAATGAGCTTGAAGATTGGTTTTCCAGGAACAACCTGCTGCTGAATGTTGACAAAACGCAGTTTGTCAATTTTAGCAGAGGGGGAGATTCCGAAAATTTTGAAATTGTGTACAATGATAGAATTTTAAAACCATGTAAATCAGTATTATTTCTGGGAGTGACAATTGACTGTAGGCTGGACTGGAAAGAACACACTGAACAATTGTGTTTGGGCCTAGCTAGACATAACTATGCTCTAAAAATACTGTCTATGTCAGTGAGTGTAGATGTTGCTATGTTGGCATTCCACGCCTTTGTACAGTCAAAGATATCTTATGGAATTGTTTTCTGGGGAAATACGTCGTGTACTACAAAAAAGTATGTGTGGATTGCGAATGAGAGAGAGCTGCAAACCGGTTTTCATACAAAGAAAAAATGCTGACCGCCATAAGCCACGTTACACCGATTTTCAAAAAAGGTAATAAGCTAGACCCATGTAACTACCGTCCAATTTCATTAACACCCGTCATTTGTAAACTTATGGAGTCTATTATGTGCGAAAGTATTTCAAAATTCTGCCTCGCTGGTAATATTATTCCAGTCCAACAACATGGATTTGTCGAAGGAAAATCAACCACAACTAATCTTTTATAATGTATAAGCAAATGGACATCTGCCTTGGATAAAAAACGCCCTCTAGACGTAGTTTACCTTGATTTTGCCAAAGCGTTTGACCGAGTATGTAAGCGACGCCTTCTTCATAAATTGGATCACTTTGGTATTAGGGGAAACCTGCTCCAGTGGATTGACAATTTTCTGTCAAGCAGAAGCTTTTGTGTTCGTGTTGGCAATCACTCATCTTCCTATAGACCAGTATTGAGTGGTGTTCCACAAGGTTCAGTCCTTGGACCCCTTTTGTTTATTCTGTATACTGCTGACTTTCCCCAGTCCATCAAATCACAACATGCCTTATATGCTGATGACACAAAAATATTTGGCGATGCAATCTTAGACCATTACAGCATCCAAGATGACCTTAACTCAACCTTCAGATGGTCTACTGCCTGGGGGTTACCTCTCAATATAAAAAAGTGTGTGGTTCTTCATATGGGCTCCAATAACCCTCGTCACCGATACATGATAGATGGTCAATCGATAGAAGACGTAAAATCTCATGAAGACCTTGGTGTCACGGTTACTGAGAATTTGAGTTGGTCAGCGCATATCACAAACATTGTCAAAAAGTGCAACAGCAAGATATACATTTTGAGGAGGACGTTTGCAAGACTCCCCTTCGAGAGTTGGATAGCTCTGTATAAGTGTTACGTGCGTCCGGTTTTGGAGTATTGCGGATCTGTATGGTATCCTGAGTTGGTGCGCGACAAGAATCTTGTTGAAAACGTTCAGCGCAGTGCTACCAGAATGTCGTTTGGGCGTATACGGCCGACTTACAGCGAAAGACTATCAAGTGCCAACCTAACAACTTTCGAACAACGCAAAATGCGGGGGGACTTGATTCTCACTTACCGCATATTGAAGTACAATTATGGAAATCTGAAACACCTGTTTTCATTGCACCATGAAAACAGACTGCGTGGGCACACATACAAATTGAAGAAGGAGCCTTTTTCAACAAATGTACGTCAGAGTGTTCTTTTCAATAGAGTGTTTCTAGTATGGAACAGTCTGCCGTCCGAAGTAGTGGAGTCAAACTCAATAAATATTTTCAAGAACAAGTTGGACGAGTTTATGCTCTGCGGACTATAGTGATTTAAATTAAGATTCTTTTTGATTTTCTTTTGCTTCTGTATTCAATGTTTTTTTTATGTAAATGGATTCATAGGTTTTTGAACCTCAATCCTTATTTGAATGTAATAATAATAATAATAATATATTTTAGGGTGCATTCGCGTTGGGCGCTTACACGCTTTAAGCGCTTATAAGCTTCGTTCTCTGTGGTCGTCTCGCGCTCACAAACGCTTAATACTAAGCGTAAGCTAACCTAACTTTTGTTGTCGATATCTAATAAATTTGTAGGGAAATGTTAAAGCACAGTATTTGCGAGAACTATCGCGCTTTTGCCTACTTAAGCGTAAAAAGAAGATCTGACATTCAACTTTAATGCTCAAAGCCAAAGCGTGGGCATCTCTAAGCGCTAGTAGGCCAACACGAACGCCAATAATCTGTGCTTCTAAGCGTGAGAGCTTAAAGCGTGTAAGCGCCTTACGCGAATACACCCTTTGAGTCTTCAATGTTTATAAAAAAAATTATGATTTATTCAAAAAAGTATAGCGGAACATAATCATAATACTAGGCATAAAAACAACCTTCAGCCGTCCTCCAACTAATATCAATACCTACAAAAAAAGTCAAATTCTCGATTAAGAAGATTTGGAACCGTCTTACTCAAGCAATACGCGACTTACCATTAAACCAATTCAAAAAACGACTAAAAGTATTACTGGTCTCCAGAGCATATTATGCCCTTCATGAATATTTTGAGGACAATATTTTAACAATGTAAATGACTGATATTTTGTTAATGTTTGTATTTATATGTCTGTAATAGTTTGTGTTTTAATTCCTATATATTTTTTGACAATAATCTGTGTTATGATAACTGTATTTTGACAAGTTCAATGTCCTTATGGATCCCATGTGAACGAATAAATCTTTCTTCTCTATATATATATATATATATATATATATATATATATATATATATATATATATATATATATATATAAAACATCCTAGCACCATCTACAACTAATATATCATAATACTTCTAAGTATCATAAGATGTAGTGAACAATTAGATAATACCCAGCAAACCAAAACCCCAATATTCTTGTCGGGTAGAATAATTTTCAGTATTAAATAATAATTCTTCATTTATTTTTCCTTGAACAGGGTTAAATCAATAAGCTGTTTGGAAGATCTTTATAATCAAGAAAAATATCAAGAAGTTGCTGACATTATTAAATCGACGTTTGTACCAAACTCTGGATGTCCAACCTTTGGAAGAGTAGGTCGACCTGCTCAGTTGGGAATGCTGCTTCATTCATTATGGTTTATTGATTTTGACCAGTGTTTCATATGGTCTGAAGAGTGCCTATTCGAGGCTAATGCTCATTATAATAGACCAGGATTAGATAGAACCAGATGGGAGAAGGTTGTAGAAAAATGTTTGGGAATGATGCATGAAATAATTAAGCATAAATCAAGAGTTGTTGGTAAGTTCATCATAAAAAATTATATATATATATACAGGGTGAGCCAAACTCGATGGCCTATTAGACGTTTCTGGAGAACGGAACATACGATAATTCTGAAATTTTGGTTTCTTGAGTAATCATTTCCGTTCTATCGACCTAAAATATTTTCAGCGCTGCGGTGTTGCCGCTAGTATTGAAAAGTAGCAACAACTTTGATATTTCAAATGGCACACCCTGTATATCATTGCATTTTTCGCTTCGCTATTGCTTCCCAATTATTTTCGTATGATACTTCCCTATACCTATCTTCACTGGTTTTCGAGATATTCATCGATTTCCTTATTTTTTGTGCGAAACATAGCTTTAATCAAATGTTCATCACTGAGGGTATTGGGTTCGTAGAAAGTTGAAATTTTGGACGTAGTTTGACAATATCCTGTTTATCAGTTGTGTCTAAGGGAATTCGTTTTTCGTTATACAGGGTCGTTCAAAATTTCTGATTTCACCGATAGGTACAAAAATGGTGAAAAATGCATTTTTTCAAATGGAACACCCTGTATATTATTGAATATAATGAAAGGCAACTAGAAGTGCTTTCAAATGATGTATCATATTCCTATACCTAAATAGTCAGGTTTCCGAAATAAAAGCGAGTTTCTATAAAAATGGATTATTATGAAAAATGGACAATTATTAGTGCATCAACAACAAAACGTTTGCGCCTTCATTAACGTAAATTCGATTAAATCAAAATCAAAATGGAAGAAAATAACGATTCAAGCGAAGTTTTGATGAAATTGTTTATTCTTCATGGTCAATATCATCAAAGTATAGACAGAATATGCAAAAGGTTCTGTATTATATTGAAGTGTATGACTGAAGAGATAACGAACTGATTTTTCAAAGAATAATTAATATACAGGGTATTACAAATTCTATGGCTTATTACACGTTTTTGATGATCTGGAAGATGAATACTTGAAATCTAGTATCCCACAATGAGTGATTGCAACCTACCTCTTGAAAATCTTATCACGGTTGCCGTGTTGCCACATCTATTTGTAACTTATATCAAGTTTCTTATTTCAAATGGGGAACACTCATTATTTCCTTCCGTATTTGACTTCTACTGATAAATACGAATAACTTCCACTGAACATATCTACGTCTACTGTTTTTCGAATATTGATTATTTTGTAATTGTTTTCCTACCAAAATGAGACCCACACAGGTCTCAAATTCAGCTTTTATCCAGAAAATATTGAATGATTCAAATATTATCGAATGAGTTGACTTATAATTTAAGGTGTCTGAAACACACGTTCTTGTAGGCGATAATTAAAAAAGCAATAAGTAATGTAAGAAGAACTCCATTTTATTTCAATCAATAAACAAATGAATGCCATATTAATCACTAATTCATATGTTCGAAGTGCTGACACGCAAACATTTATGTATCAAGATCATTACGTGGTTGGTTGTTGCTCTCTGAACCTCTTCTGGCCGAATTCCCTCAAAAGTACGTATTATCCTCTGTTCCAATTCGTCCCTCGAATTTACAGGTGTTTTATATACAATCTGTTTGATTTTTCCCCAGAGTTGGAAATCTAGAGGACTAAGATCTGGGGATCGCGGTGGCCAAGGCTGTGGACCTAAGCGTCTTATCCACCGATTTACGAAGGTTGTAGTCAGTTCCCTGGTTACTTATTGTGTACAGTGAGGAGGGGCACCGTCCAACTGATACCAACAACTCCGATATACATGAAGCGACAAATTGTCCAAAAAGTCGCTAACAGTTGTTCTCAGAATATTCAAATATGTTCCAGAATTCAGGTTTTTATCATAAATACAATATAATAATTTATCATTCATCAGTAAACAAAACACATTTAAGCTGAATTTATCTTGAAATCCCCTTTCTTTTATAAAACGGGGATTTTCTGCAGCCCAAAAACGATTGTTTTTATGATTGAATATTCCCTCTCGAAAATTTAGATTCATCCGTCCATATAATTTTCTGGAGGAAATTTGGATCTTCATAAGCCCATGTTAAAATGCATTCACAAAACTCTACACGTTTTGGAGGATCATCTCTATGTATGGCATGAATTTATAATCATGCATTTTATGATTTTTTAAATTTCTTCTTGTCGAAGTGTAAGCTATACCTAAATCCACAACGGATCTTCTTATGGATACATGAGGGTAGGCGTGGAAATACCCCAAGACGTTGATTTCATTTATTTCATCTTCAGTTATCGGTTAATTTGATTTCTTTATGCTCCAATATTCCCAAGCATAACATAATTCCGTTCAATTCCTCTGAATTTTTTTCTATTCATTTCCGGTAAATTTGGATAAAGTTGATTGAATTTCCTACATGTTCTTGAAACAATTCTTTGGCACTCACCGTGAATATAAAACAAATTTAAAATATCTGCATTTGAATATGCATTATCATCCATTTTTAATACTTTCTTTGGCAGATGCACCATTAAAATCACTGCTTGTCAAACTGAAAGTTTGTTTCGCTCTCTTCTGATCACGGCACTCTACGTATCATCTTCAATTTCCAGTATAACGGATCGAAATAGGTCATATTTTCCAATGTTTATAGAAACTTGCTTTTATTTCGGAAACCTCACTATTTAGGTATAGGAATAAATACATCATTTGAAAGCACTTTTAGTTGCCTTTCATTATATTTAATAATATACAGGGTGTTCCATTTGAAAAAATGCATTTTTCACCATTTTTGTACCTATCGGTGAAATCAGAAATTTTGAACGACCCTGTATAACGAAAAACGAATTCCCTTAGACACAACTGATAAACAGGATATTGTCAAACTACGTCCAAAATTTCAACTTTCTACGAACCCAATACCCTCAGTGATGAACATTTGATTAAAGCTATGTTTCGCACAAAAAATAAGGAAATCGATGAATATCTCGAAAACCAGTGGAGATAGGTATAGGGAAGTATCATACGAAAATAATTGGGAAGCAATAGCGAAGCGAAAAATGCAATGATATACAGGGTGTCCCATTTGAAATATCAAAGTTGTTGCTACTTTTCAATACTAGCGGCAAAACCGCAGCGCTGAAAATATTTTAGGTCGATAGAACGGAACTGATTACTCAAGAAACCAAAATTTCAGAATGATCGTATGTTCTGTTCTCCAGAAACGTCTAATAGGCCATCGAGTTTGGCTCACCCTGTATATATATATATATATATATATATATATACATATATATATATATATATATATATATATATATACATATAATATACATATATGTTCACTGAAAACTAATCTTGAAGTGCAAACTCTTCGTAAGGTATAATAAATTGGGTTAAACTGATTGTACAAATAGATAACTTTCAAATTATGCACAAACTACCGAAAGGAACCAAACTTACTTACTTAGAATCATTAGAAATTTTTTATTCAATCATAATGCAAAAGATATCTTGCTGAACGACCAGATTGATAGTTCTTAACTCAATCTGCCCGATGATGGTCTAGTGACCGAAATTGCAATCGCAGTGTAATATTTTTCAAAATATTTTTGTGATAATAAACGTAGTAAATTCAAGTTTTATTTTCTTCATAAACTGATTGTATTCATTTTCATTTGGAAGTACTTACTTAAGTCTTAACCTAGTATGAAGATAGCAAGCAGGTTTGCAAAGAAAAGTAGTGTGATTTTATGAATTGATTTATGTTTTGGTAAGTCCAATATGTGCGGTCTATTGTTTTACAAATTTTAGAAGCCAATATTCTATTACAGAACGCACTATTTAGTTTCTTAATCTCAAATCTTCTGGCTTTAGGTGTTCTTCAATCGGTGACATGATGTGTCTTCCTCCTTCTGATCTTAAGAAGAAATTATACCTGATAACAGATCACTTAGACTCAATCTTCTCCATTTATGCTTTCAAGTCAGCGATGCACTAGGCAAAATCTTGTCCCACTAATTTTTAAAGTTAACGCAAACATATCTGTCACTGCTTCCTAAGAACCATGAAATTAGATATAGAGATTTTATCAAGGATATTTCATCCATCTGCATTTCATTAATAAGTTTCATGTATTAATATCTTGATTTATTTCAGTTGAGTTACTGTCAGATAACAAAAAAACTAGATTAACTGAAACTTTGGCAAAAATTATATGCAAACAAATTAACGCAGAGAATGCTCCAACAATTCCTCTGAATACGGTGATACCATGGATTTTGTTACATCATTTGCTTGCAAAGTAAGTATTTTTTTAATTGGTGACTTTTAGTTGAGTTGACACATTTTATATCCTATAGAGATGAAGAAAATAAGCAGTCCAAAGAGAATATACCTGATGAGAAAGAAGATACTGAAAATATGGTTCCTCCATCACTCTCAATTTTATTTTCAGCACATGAGTTCTTAGGTAAGATTTATTTAATAATCAAATTTATTAAGATTTTTTTTATATAAATATCACAAATTTATCATCTTAAGTCAATAATTTACTAAAATTATAGTATTAGTTATCCTGTAATATAAATAAATATTGGCTGTTTCTTTCAGAATAGATGATAAAATGATATACAAAACCTGTCAGACTTTCAGTATTGTAAACAGATCATAAAAAAATTCATTACAAACTTGAATATCTCAAAAAAGTTGTATGATAATTAAATGATATTCATTTTAATTTTTCTTTCAAAATTGTACGGTACTAGTTTTGCACTGTCTTTGAAAAATACGACGAACATTAATTTTTCACGTTTTCGTCACATTAATACTTTCTTCCGATTCTCAGGTCCAAAAAGTTGGTGTCTCACGAATCAGGGAGAACTTTTACATTATATACTAGATGTCCTCTTAGATAAGGATGATGTCTACAAATATGAAAAATTACGAGAAAAACTTGATATTCAGATAGAGCAGGCTCTATTTTGTTTATACCAACATCCTAGTAAGAAAAATAAGGTAACATTATAGTACTGACTAGTAATAAAGCTATATTTTATGAGACATATTTCAAAGAATACAACTGGGTATGGACTTGGCAATATTCTATTATCTTATTTAGTATTCATGAATAACCATATTGAATAAATGTTTAGAGAACTTCTGGAAATTGGTTATTCATGTTTATGATACTACCAGCTAATTATTTAAATTTTTGAGGTTGTAGTAGTAGAAACATAAAAATTAATATATACAATATACATCAACTGGTCTATTAAAATTCCAGAAGGCCAAACACCAAACAAGAAGCCATTCACAAAAAGCTAAATACTTAATTTTGTAATGGATGTATCTGAATAACATAAACATCAACTTATTCATCAACATTTATAGGAATAGATGCCATATATATATATATATATATATATATATATATATATATATATATATATATATATATATATATATATATATATATATATATATATATATGTATATATATATATATATGAAAAACTTGGTTCTCGGGATGAACCGCGTAAAAGATTTGAAAAATCTCGACGTTTCGGCTCCTTTTGCGAAGCCATCTTCAGGAGAATTAGAAGGGAAAATAATTCAGATACGTGGCCTCAATCTGCCTACTCCGCGAATCGAATTAGGAGGAATCGGAAATAATACGATTGCGTGGTCTCAACCTGCCTACTCCACCAACCGTACTGCTTCCTGTCAACTCTGAAGTCTCAACCTGCCTACTCTTCAGAGTCAACTGACGGGCCGATCGTCGCGTGGCCGTATTTATAGGGAAGGGGGGCGGGTACTCCATTGACGTAGTTATTGACGTAGTATTAACTACGTCAATGGAGTACCCGCCCCCTTCCCTATAAATACGGCCACGCGACGATCGGCCCGTCAGTTGACTCTGAAGAGTAGGCAGGTTGAGACTTCAGAGTTGACAGGAAGCAGTACGGTTGGTGGAGTAGGCAGGTTGAGACCACGCAATCGTATTATTTCCGATTCCTCCTAATTCGATTCGTGGAGTAGGCAGATTGAGGCCACGTATCTGAATTATTTTCCCTTCTAATTCTCCTGAAGATGGCTTCGAAAAAGGAGCCGAAACGTCGAGATTTTTCAAATCTTTTACGCGGTTCATCCCGAGAACCAAATTTTTCAAATACTTCCGACCGCGGAAATCTTTCTGAACATATATATATATATATATATATATATATATTTATATAAATATATATATATATTATATATATATATATATATATATATATATATATATACGAGGTGTGTAAATAAAGTAATGAGACTGATCTTTTTTTTCAATATTTTATAATATTCAAAGAATATTATAATGCGATACTGTCTCCTTCTAAATAGTTCCCTTGGGAAGCCACACAGCGCTGGAGACGGTTCTTCCATTCATTATAGCATTGCTGGAACTCCGATACTGGAATAGCCTTCAGCTGGTCGGTTACAGCTTTTTGAATGTTCGCAAGTGTCCCAAAATGAGTTCCCTTGAGGTGATTTTTCAATCTCGGGAAGAGAAAAAAGTCACAGGGACTCAAGTCTGGTGAATAAGGAGGCTGAGGAGCTACAGGAATATTTTTACTGGCTAAAAACTGCATTATTGAGATTGCAGTGTGACATGGTGCATTGTCGTGATGCAACACGTTCATTTTGATGTTTGGTCGCACTCGAGAGACTCTTTTTCGAAGTCTTTCAAGGACCTCTCGGTAAAAGTGTTGATTAACCGTTTGGCCTTGAGGCACAAACTCTCTGTGGACGATTCCGTGGCTATCAAAAAAACAAATCAGCATGCATTTGATTTTTGACTTGCTCATTCGTGCTTTTTTGGGTCTTGGAGAGGATGCAGTGTGCCACTCCATGCTTTGGCGTTTGGTTTCTGGGTCGTACTCAAACACCCAAGACTCGTCACCAGTAATGACACGTTCCAAAAAATGGGGATCATTTCCAATCGTTCCCAAAAAATCAAGACTCCTTTCCTTTCTCACACCCTTTTGCTCTTCAGAAAGGTTTTTCGGAACCATTTTTGCGCAAATTTTTCTCATCTCCAATTCATTGGTCAAAATCTGATGAACGGAGGTGTGATTCAAATTCAACTCTTCCGCGATCATTCTGACTGTCAACCGTCGATCTGAACGCACAAGATCCCGAACTCTGTTGACATTTTCATCGATGTTTGCAGTTGAAGGCCTTCCGCTTCGTGGTTCATCTTCAATTGACTCTCCTCCTTCTGAAAATGCCTTAAACCACCGAAACACCTGGGCCCTTGACAAAACACTTTCTCCGTACGCCTGCCGAAGTTTTTCAAATGTTTCAGTTGCAGTTGCAAGTTTGAAGCAAAACTTGATAGCACGCCGTTGCTCGAAACTAATGCCACTCATAATTAGAACGCACAAGACAAAACTGTTTCACGAAAACTAACGCTACGGACAAACAGATGACTGTAGGGCATTCAAACTCATACTGGAGGCGTATCACATGTGCACCTAACGGTGTTTGAAGCCGCTCGTCTCCAGCGTTGCCAGATCGGGACAAAACCCAAGTTTATTCACAAAATCTGTTTTCTAGTCCATGAACTTCATATTCAGTTTGAATTAGCAATGTCAAAGCTACATCTACACTTTTTCTTTTTTTACATGCTTGCCAATTCAAATTTAATCAAAATTTCCAAAATAATCATTTAAAACCGAACTGCTCAGAGTTTTGTTTGAGAAAATGTGTTCATATTAGAAGGGACATAGTGATGAACTTGTTTCATCTCAATGAGAATCCACTTCGTCCTCACTTTGTAAAAAAGTTTTTCCGCCAGAATTTATTGATTATTAAGAAATGTGAAATGAGTCACATAGCAAAGAAATTAATTCAGATTTTGTTTCGTTTCATTCACTGAGATTCTTGTAATAATACTTAAAACAGTGAAGAATGACTTCATTGTTTTTTTCAGATATCCAGGCATCTCGCGGATCATAATGTAGATCCACTTCCTCTAACATGGGAAAAGTCATTCCAATTGTATGAATTCTATGCTCCAGAAGTACTCCCAGAATTCAACTCTTTCAAAAATGTTTCTATTACAATGGATTTAGAACAGCTTTTACTGCGAATTACTGCCTTAGTAACTCCTGAATGTGATACTTCTGTCTCTATTCCAAAAATAAACGAGTATCTTCAAGGTTTGTTTAAAACAATCTGGTTTAATTTAACATTTTTTTTTAAGAGCTGAACTTTCCCTGGACAAGTTCAGACGATTTTCAATCTTATATATGAGGAGCAGACTTGCAAATTGCATTTTGTCCATTTTTACAATTTTTCAGGGGAAGCAAAAAACGAACACCAAGAAACTAATCTTTACCAAAAAAAAAAACACTTGGTATATTTTAGAGCCATAAATTGTAGAAATCTTTAACTCCAACTTTCGTACAAGACAGTCAAAAAACAACTGAAAAAAATCAGAAAAAAGGTTGGACATTATGCACTTTGATTGTCTTCAGTGGTCAAAACGCGATCTGAATGTCAGAATTGAAATAAACTAAGAAAACTGTGGTATTTTTTTGAAATTTTACTATTAAAATATTATTTTGAAACAAAATATGTATGTCAATACCAAGAACAAAACTTAAAAATTATTTCATGGTAAAAAAAGACTTTTTACACGAAGACGTTGTCATCAGTATCCACACACTCACATGATTCTGTATCCATCTCTTCCTCTTTATTAGAATCTAACTCATGATTGTTTGCCACAACTTTTTCAGCAAAGAATTCAGTCATCCATTTTAACTCCGGGTCTGTGTTGTACCATTCGTCTCCAGATAACTCAATGAGTAATTTTTTCAAGCTATCAAGTTTTTTTTATTTTATTGCTTGTCCTAGTGGTATTTCGGAAAGTGCAATTTGATCCAGACGTTTACGAGGCTTTAGAAGTTTGAAACTTTTTTGTGGGATCATCGGATCGATACAAAATTTCAGATTTCATCACAACTCCTGAAGGCTTACCTTTTTTAAGGATGATTCGTTTACTTGAACTAATTCCTACGACTTTTTCAACCAATCTGACGCCTTTTTAATATTAACCAATGACCAGTCAGTTCCAAGTTTTCTAATTTCTCCCACTTTCGAGTAAAACTCCCAATATTTTTCAGGAGTCTTTATAACTGCGTGGCGTCTTAAAATCTTTTCCACCCTCCCGAAAATTCTATCCGCAGGAAGATGGCCACGCACCGGAAATGTTACCACTATTTTCTAATCGTTTTTGGAGATAGGTTATTAAGCCACAACATAAGCATGTGCACAATGAAACTATTTTTATTTTGCCCCCCGCATCCATCGGCAAAGAGGCGATGAATTTCTGTATTTGGGGAAAAATTAGTCTTCTAAAAAATTTATCAGAGCCGAAGCTATTTCTGTGGCTCCCCTGCCTGCCTGATGCTCCATCCATGAATAAAAATCCTAACAAAATGCATTTTGTCCAATGTTTTTGGACAAAATGCATTTTGAATGTACAGTACGATTGGACTTAATTCAGTTTGTTTGTCTAGGTAGTTTATTCTATTGAATTACACAGGGATTCACTGCACTTTGACGGTCCATATGCTTATAAAAAAGGTAGAGCTTAACCCAAAGAATGCAGCGCCACCTTTTCCTCAAATATAGAAAATATGGACAAAATGCAATTTGCAAGTCTGCTCCTCATATACTGTCTTTGATATTATAAAAATAGACAGGTTTTCTAGTATTTTTAGAAAATAAAGTGAATTATAATCAATTATCTTGCCTCACTGTAAATGTAATAGTTAGGAAGATTCATTATCTTGATCCCCAACTTATGAAGAAATTAAATTAAATTTTATTATGGATCATTTCGATAATTAAAAATAAAAGTAAAAGTTAGTTAAAAAAAATCTTAGTTTAAACAACTAAAGAACACACTTTAATAGCAAACCTTACTTGAAAGTAAACATTCAATTGGATGTTGAAAAACATGGGTTGCTTTTAACTATATTTTTATAATAACTAATTTTTTATCAATAGTCAGCAATGAAATATTTGTAACATTTGATATCTATCACCCAACGCTTTTTTTTACAATTAAATAAATTTATTTCTACTATTTAGCTCGCTTTTCTATTGAAGCGTGTTTTTTGAATATTTTAAACTGGGAATTTATATTACGATTTTTTGTTATTCAGTTTTTTTTAATCAATTTTTTGAAACGAAACATTTTTTGCTAATTTGAAAATGTGGGACATTAGAAAAATTAAAAGAATTTTTTAAAATTTAGTTTCTTATTTTTCAGTCTCAAAACGGAATCAAAAGTAATAGTAATCAAGAAACTCGATTTTTATTATAAATGTGTGACACTAGACCTAAAAATTCTTTATGATCCTGGTCAGGACTAAGATGAAATTATTGTCTTGCCATCGATCCTTATTACTTGTGCCAATATGTTGACAGATTTCGTCTATAAAAAAAATGTTAATTAGACCTTTTTTATCCTGATGATCCTGACCAGGACATTAGGAAAAAATGATGAAATTATTGTATTGTCATCAGTCCTGATTACGCGAACAAATTTTCTAAATCAAACGTCTTAAAGTCGTTAAAAATATTGAAGATTTTATTACACTCAACAGGTACAGGTTAAGCTAATAATTTCGTGTTAAAAATAATTAAATAAAGTTAGTATTAGAATTATTTGTTTACTGTAGTTTTAAAAAAACATTTAATAAAAAATGTAAAACTAATTTATCTATTGGTATTGAATGTAGCATTATTTGATGTATTTCAAAAAAGCCTGTTCTCAAAATGCATGTATCGACTCAGTTGCCGATAAATTATTTTTATTCAGTTATGGAAGACTAGCTTTAGAATTAATTCTAAATATTTTTCAGGAAAGATTGACAAAATTCCAGATCCTATTGAATTTCCAAATAGAATTCGAGCGATATATTATCTTTTGGGAGATTACTACTTCAAACTAAGAGATTTCGTTAGATGTGTCAAATACTTTTTAATGGATCTTGCTATAAATCCCCAAAGAATTGATTCTTGGGCCTGCCTTGGTCTTAGTTTTTTTAGTCAACTCGAAATAAAACTAAATTTCTGTAAAAAAATTAATAGTGAAGAATTTTTGGAAAAAGCAAAGTGCGCCCAAGTTGGATTTACGACAGCATTGAAACTGTCGCCTAACGATATAACGTTGTGGATTGAGTTTGGCTCATTCGAATATATGGCGCACTCATTCTGTTCGAGATATTTGAAGTTTGAATCTGAAAATATGAGCATGGAAAGGTTAGTTATCTTTCTATTTTAATGTGAGCATTTTTGATTATTATTATGTTAATGTGATATCCAAATGAATTCAATGAATAGCATAAGATTTTTCAATGAAACTCACTTTACGAGCATAAGTTTTTGAATATCTTTTTCAGGTTTGAGTACCTTGAGAACCAAAAAAACGCTTTACTGGATACTTCCGGTCAAAGTTTTGAAAAAGCCATTGCCTTATATGAAATAAATGACAATGAACCAGATGAGCGATGGTTACAATATTACATTCTTGGCAAAATCGCTGAAAAAAAACAAACTGAGCCTAAAGAATACCTCCATTACTACCTTACTGTGAGTATATTTTAAAGATTTAAATTAATGTTGGGAAATAAAAAAAATTATTAAATGTTCAGGCAAGTCAACTATTAGAAGAAAATAATGCAACCTATCCAGATAAAATACTGTATAACTCCCCACAAAATTTGTCTGTAGAGGCTTTGGAGTTACACTACAGAGTAAACTCTTCCATTTTGAAATATGTGGAATTACATGAAGGAAAAGAGATCAGTAATGTTGTAGGCAGTTTATTCAAAAAAACATTGGATGCCCTTAGCATAAATCGAAAACTGGCAGCACAGAGAGCTCAAAAAAAGTTGGAGAAATCTAATCAAGTTAAAACGCACGATAATATCAAACCGATTGAAACTGTTAAAGATAGCATCGATGCAGAAACGAAGAAAGAATCGGAAAAAGTAGAAAACGTGAATTCTGAAAAGATTATAATTAGTGAGAAATCCACAGATATATCGAAACAAGAAGACAATTCCATATTTATACAAGAAGAAGAGAAAATTGTTGAAGAAAAAGGTAAATATAAAATTAAGCTGAATTAACCTAAATTATATAAATATATACAGGGTTGCGATAAAGTATGGAACCAAGTAAATATCTTTCGAACGAAAAGGAGAATATTTATGAAGTTTTGCTGGTAAGTCCAATGGCACAGAATGCATCTGATGTATAATTTTTTGTTGATAATATACTTCCGGTTGTACCGGAAATAGACCCTAAGTCGCTTATTTTAAACGGGATACCCTATATATTATTACAGTTTTGGATTTTACTTAAGATTCTAGGCAGATTTTATGCATCATGTCCTATACCTAAGTCTAAGCGTTTTTTACATATTTAGGTTTTTATGTCAAAAACGACGATTGCAAGCACTAATATAATTATCAATTGTTCCTATAAGCAAGCCTTTTTTACTTACTTTGGGTTAGATTCCTTGTTGAATAGGACCTACTTTAATAGATTTTGTATAATATTTGGATAACTATCATACAGAGTGTTCAAAAACTAAGATCTAAAATGAGATTGAGAAACCTGACAAAAATCAATTTTTTCATGGGGGAAACCCCCCATTTTTCTTATTTTGTAGTATTAAGCATTTAAAAAAAAGTTTTCTATAATTCGTTCAATAGTATTTGGTGATGGTTTTTGTTTATGAGGATATCGGGTCGCAAATGTATCACATGTTCTTGAAATAACTTTATCACATTGTCTATAAATAATGAATAAGTTTAAATAATCTTCGTTTGTATAATTTATAGCCCAGTCAATGAAGGTAAAAAAACAAGCTTTGTCGCAACTAATTAGGGGAAAGCTGAATTTTTGCAGGATGTTAGTACATAAAACATATACTAGAAAAACACAAAGTCCCGACCTCTCCCCCTCTTGCTTCACCCCCCACTCCTTCAGCAACCTTTCAACAACACTACTCTGGTTATATGCATACAGCTCGAAAACTACTGATTGTATCGGGAGGTCCTTTTTTCTATTTGACTCTTTAAAATATAGTAATCAATTTATGTTATATTGACTTTTTATGTAAATAGCTTAGTTTTGCCGTAATACTCAAACATTTATAGAAAACTCTAATTGCAAAAAACAAAAAGGAACTTCAACAAATAATAGCTTTTTATCATTACGTCTTGGAAAAAAATGTTTCGGACAAAACTTATAGATAATTTAATTATCTTCAAAATGATGGGTCAAGAAAGTGGATACAGCGCCGCTGGTCCTAGCAGCGTCGCTTATTGCGTGGTGGCGTGTAGAGGCGGGCTGGTCATCGGCCGTATGGATGGTAGGATTTATGCTTGTCTATGTTTCTTGTTGAAACATAGACTGTCAGGGTAGCCAACTCATAATGAGAAATAAACTTCCTAGGAGCACAATGAAAAACACTCTACATACGAAATGTTAAATCACAAATTGTTTCGAATTTGGTATAACAAATGACCATTACAAAAAGTTCAATAAAAATAATCACATGATGATTTGCAGATTGAAAGTGGAATAGCATCTAATAATATTTAAGAGGTATACTGTTGTAAAATGGGTCATAACATAATGAATGCTGTATATGTTTTATTTCTAATGATTTTTCAAATAATTTCGATAATTTGGTTAAAAGCTTTGTTTTATTTATTACCACCTTTTCTCTTTCTTTTGTCTCTTTCGACGGGGTTGGTATGCGACTCTTCAGTTAATTGCGATGAAGCATTTGAAGTCGGCTTGAAAGCAATGGAAAAAATGGTGGGAAAACCTTTCAATGAAATTAAGCTACGTAGGAAAGATATGGTTACAACGCAGGCGAGTTTCAAGTGTATCAAAGTGAGGTGTAAAGAAGTTTCAATTAACTCCCAGCAAATATTTAATAGAATTATATGTATCTGTGACAGCCCTGCTAAATTGAAATCTTATTTAGAGTTCGAATTAGCATCGCACCCTCCTTCATTATTTGACGATACATTATTACGAAAAGGTACAAAAGCATCATTCATGAAACTATTTGAAGGTGGGATTGTCCAAGAAACCTTTGGGGCAAATGAAGCTGTTTTTGTGATAGATGGCGGACATTTGTTACATGCAGTGGTTTGGAGAATGAAAAGCACTTTCAAGGAAATAGTAGACTCCTATTTGAAATATATTCTTAGTAAGTATGGAAATAAAGTGACAGTAGTTTTCGACGGGTATCCCAGCGTTCCAACCACAAAACTACAAGAACAAGAAAGAAGAGTATCAAAAAAATTTTCTCACACAATTTTTTTTGGTGAAAATACAGTTTGCACAACACAACAAGCAGACTTTTTAGTAAACACTAAAAATAAAAAGAGATTAATAGAAGCAGTTAAAACAAGGTTGGTTGCTGAAGATATTAACGTGGTTTCTGCGGAAGGTGACGCCGACACTGTCATTGTCGACCAGGCAATTAAGTATGTGCAGAGTAATAATACTACTGTTGTTTTGGGAACTGATATAGATCTCTTGGTTTTACTTATAGCACTAGCTCCCGAGCATGGTGCAAGCCTTCATCCTCAGTGTCCAATGTAGGTATACTATGTCGATTTTCTTATAAACATGTCGAGCAGCAAACTGCACTACTTTTATCTCATGCCATGGCACTTTGCAACACAACATCGGCTTTCTATAGTCTAGAAAACTTAAAAGCGAGTTTATATGTAATTCAACTGAAGCTAAAGCTCAGGCTGTGCTTTTCATAAAACAAGAAACATCACAAAAAATCCTTGTAGAAAGTGGAGAACAGTTTATTCTAAGTATGTACAACACATAACAGTTCAACCCTAAATGAAGCCAGATAATTTAAGTATAAGCAAGTAATCGCAAAAATGTCTCTAAAGTCAAATTTTGATTTAGCAAAACTTCCACCTTCCACCAACTTCAGATACCGCTCATCAACATCTTCTTAGGGTTTACCAGCAGATTCAAACTTGGTTAGGTTTCAAACTTCTACCGGATGAGTGGGGTTGGCAATATACTTCAAATAACAGACTGATTCCTAAGCCCATGACGATTACCCCTGCTCCAAGTGAACTTCTCTTACTAATATCTTGTAATTGTAAGACATTGTGTGTTATAAATTGTAGCTGTCGTAATGCTGGATTCGATTGCACGCCTTTGTGTGGAAACTGTAGTGGAATGCATTGTAACAATATTTCGGACCAAACCAACGAAATGTTAGAAGATGACCCCTTATCAAAAACAATATACACAAAGTTATATTACACATTATTAGTAAGCGCTGTGCAGGAAATAACCAGTTACATCATAGTATTCCTGATTTATTTACTGCAAAACCTTTTATTATTATTTAGCTAAACATGGACATTATTTTATAGATAATCAGTGATACAAGTGAACCATAAACATTTATAGCAAAAAAATGGAACTTTGGTAGTGAAAACTTAAAGTGAACTTTATAACATTGTTGCTCCATTTCAATTGAATGACTAATCAAAATCATGAATACCAGTATATGCAGCGGTGCACTTCAGCGGTGAGCGTAACGGCCCTGCTAGGACCGGCGGCGCGGTGTCCACTACTGTTTCATCGCTCACTATGCATCGTTTTAATGGTAAGAACTATTATACTCATTTTGAAGACAATTGAATTATCTATAAGTTTTGTTCGAAACATTTTTTATCAGGACGTAATGCTAACAAGTTATTATTTGTTGAAGTTATTTTTTGTTCATCGTAGGTACAGTTTTCTGTATATAATTAAGTATTACGGCAAAACTAAGCTATCTACATAAAAAGTCAATATAACATAAATTGTTTACTATATTCTTAGGAGTCAAATAGAAAAAAGAACATCCCGGTACAATCAGTAGTTTCTGAGCTGTATGCATATAACCAGAGTAGTGTTGTTGTAAGGTTGCTGAAAGGGTGGGGGGTGAAGCAAGAGGGGGAGAGGTCGGGACTTTGTGTTTTTCCAGTGTATGTTTTATGTACTAACACCCTGCAAAAATTCAGCTTTCCCCTAATTTGTTGCGACACGAAACCTTCATTGACTGGGCTATTAACAGGGGTGCCATTACGATGATTTGAAATGTCAAATACGATCGTGGCTATCCTAGATCTAATTGTATAACGATTAAATGCAAAATCGTCATATAAAAATATTAAATTGGCAATATTTCGAAAGCTTCAAATTTAAGTTATAGATAACCTTATACAAAGTTACCTTATTTTTCTTCTTTTTGAATGCTTAATACTACAAAATAAGAAAAATGGGGGGTTTCCATTTGAAAAAATTGATTTTTGTCAGTTTTCTCAATCTCATTTTAGATCTTATTTTTTGAACACTGTATGATTAGTTATTTAAATATTATACAAAATCTATTAGAGTAAGTTCTTTTCAACAAGGAATCTAACCCAATGTAAGTAAAAAAGGCTTGCTCATAGGAACAATTGATAATTATATTAGGGCTTGCAATCGTCGTTTTTGACATAAAAACCTAAATATGTCAAAAACGCTTAGACTTAGGTATAGGACATGATGCATAGAATCTGCCTAGAATCTTGAGTAGAATCCAAAAATGTAATAATATATAGGGTATCCCATTTAAAATAAGCGACTTAGGGTCTATTTCCGGTACAACCGGAAGTATATTATCAATAAAAAATCATACGTCAGATGCATTTTGCGCCATTGGACCTGCAAAATTTCATAAATATTCTCCTTTTCGTTCGAAAGATATTTACTTGGTTCCATACTTTATCGCAACCCTGTATATATACATATATATATATATATATATATATATATATATATATATATATATATATATATATATATATATTAAAAGGATTGGACTTTATCAGGTCATGAGCTTTACAACATGAAACTGAACTGAAAATATGGTCGGTTTGAATGTATGCAGAGGGTGATTTAAAAAATATCTGGAGGCACGTAATGAACATTCACACTGTAGATTCTTAAAATTTGTTGAAAATATTGTAGTGAATATAACTCAATTCATATAGAGTTTGTGATTACAATTGAATTTTTATTTATTTATATATATATATATATATATATATATATATATATATATATATATATATATATATATATTTATATATTTATATATATATATATATATATATATATATATATAATTATATATATTTGATCTCTGTGTGAAAACAAGTTGCTTTATCGTCTACTTGCTGATAATTGTTTATGTTGTGGCTATCGTTTTTTAATGCAAACGTGAAGTTAGAGAATTTAAAATTCTTTTCAAACACACCTATTATGGATGAATCATTCATAATTCAAATTATTTTCAGGCGAGTTCCAAACCAATAGTTTGTGTGACCAATTAAATCATTTTTCAATACTTGTTAAAAAAAATTAATTATTACTGTTCCATAGTACTGAAAATAGTATATGATACGAATAATATGAATTTAAAAATTATAAAATAATGTAAAAAAACTGACTCAATGCAAATGTACACGGCGTTTGTAATCATCAATAAGCCATTTCCGTCCATTGCTGGACACAGGCCTCCTCAATATTCTTCCCTCGTTCTCGATCCTGACAGGTTTCAATCCAATTTGTTTATTTTCAAGTCATTGGACCAGCTCACTGGTTGAATACCTTTCTTTTGAGACAAATCCGGAAGGTTACTTTTAAAAATATGTCTTGGCTTCCAATGGGCTGTCTAGCCAAGATTAATTCTTCTTTGGAGCTCACATGTGGTTGTCTCTTTTTTTGCAATAATTTTCTTCAAGAATCATTACCCATTACACACCATATAGCCCAGTCAATGAAGGTTTTGTGTCGCAACTAATTAGGGGAAAGCTGAATTTTTGCAGGGTGTTAGCACATAAAGTATATACTAGAAAAACGCAAAGTCCCGACCCCTCCCCCTTTTTCCCCCGCCCCTTCAGCAACCTTGAAAAAGCAGTACTCTGGTTATATGCTTACAGCTTGAAAACTAATGAGGTTACCGGGGTGATCTTTTTTTTATTGTACTCCTAAATATATTATAAATGAATTCTGTTATATTCATTTTTTATGTAGATAGCTCAGTTTCACCGTAATACTTAATCATATACAGAAAACTGTCACTACAAAAAACAAAAAGTAACTTCAACGAATTACAGCTTCTAATCATTACGTCATGGGCAGAAATGTTTCAAACAAAACTTATAGATAATTTAATTGGCTTTCAAATGATGGGTCTGTTACCGCTTGCCGTTTAAAATATGCTTCCATAGAGAGCGGTGAAACAGTAGTGGACACCGCGCCGCCGGTCCTTGCAGGACCGTTAATGCCAACCGCTGAAGTGCACCGCTGCTAATACTGCTATTAATGATCTTGAATAGTCATTCGGTTAAAATGGAGTAACAATGTAATGACGTTCTCTTTAAGTTTTCCCTACCATAGTTCAATTTTTTGCTATAAAAATTTTTGGTTCTCTGGTGTTACTGATAGTTTACGAAATAATGTCAATGCTTGGCAAACTAATTAAGTTTTGCAGTAAATATATCAAGAATAGTGCATTTTAACTAATTATTTCCTGTGCAGTGGACACTTTTAATGTTTAATTTTACTTTGTGTTCATTATTGTCTTTTGTAAGATGTCCACTGCCTACATTTCGTTGATTAGGTCCAAATATTGTTGAAAATCATTCCACTACAGTGTCCACACATAGACATGCAATCGAACCAAGCATTAAGGCAACTATAGTTCGTAACACAAAATGTTTACACAAGATATTAGTAGAACAAGTTCTCTTCTTGGAAAGTCATTAATGAAATCGTTAAAATCAATATGAGAATTAACTCATGGAAAATTCAGAGCACCTTAAATGAATGGGTATTAGGAGCAACTTCATATTTACGACTAGGTGAGGTCTTTGGAAGTTTTCTAGGATTGAACTACAACAACCATGAGCAGCTGTAGAGCCAATAGAAAGCCGTAAATCTACAACATAAGTAAACCCAAGAGATCTATTTCAGTTCGCACAACAGCAGAAGTATTATTACTTCGCACGTGCTCAAGTGCCTGGTCGGCAATGACAGTATCCGCGTCATCTTCCGCAGAAACCACGTTAATACCTTCAGCAACAAACCTCGTTGCAACTGCTTCTATTAACCTCTTCTTGTTCTGAAGATTTTCTAGAAAGTCTGCTTGTTGTGTTGTGCAGATTGTATTATCACCACAAAAAATTGTGTGGGAAAATTTATTTGATTCTCTTCCTTGTTCTTGTTATTTCGTGGTTGGAACGTTGGCATACCCATCGAAAACGACTGTTACTTTATTTCCATACTTCCCAAGTACATATTTTAAATATGTGTCTACTATTTCCTTGAAAGAGATTTCTACATATTTTCCAATCCACTGCATAAAACAGTTATCTTTCATCTATCACAAAAACAGCTTCATTTGCGTTGAAGGTTTCTTGGACGATCGCACCTTCAAAAAGTTTCAGGAACGATGCTTTCATACCTTTTCGTAGTAATGTATCGTCAAATAATGAAGGTGGGTGCGTTGCTAATTCGAACTCGAAATAAGATTTAAATTTAACAGGACTCTCACAGATGCATATAATTCTATTGAATATTTGCTGAGAGTTTATTGAAACTTCTTTACACCTAACTTTGATACTCTACACTTGAAACTCGCCTGCGTTGTATCCATATATTTAATATGTATCTTCATTTCATTGAAAGTTTTTACCACCATTTTTTTAGTTGATTTCAAGCGGACTCCATATGCTTCATATCAATTAACAGAAAAGTCAAAAACCATTTCCGTCGAAAGAAATCAATTCACTAGTGCTACAAGCACTAGTTGTGCTGACTCAGCCAATCTTTGAACTTCGACATATATTGAGGATCCCTTGATTTACGGCTTTCTCTTGGCTCTACACGCTGCTCGTGATTGTTGTAGTTAAACCCTAGGAAACTTCTAAAGCCCTCACTTAGTCGTAAAAATGAAGGTGCTCCTAATACCCATTTATTCAAGGTGCTCTGAGTTTTTCCTACCCATGAGTTAATTCTCCTATTGATTTTAACGATTTCATTAATGACTTTCCAAGAAGAGAACTTGTTCTACCAATATCTTACAATTGTAAAACATTTTGTGTTACGAACTATAGTTGCCTTAATGCTTGGTTCGATTGCATGTCTATGTGTGGACACTGTAGTGGAATGATATTTAACAATATTTGGACCTAATCAACGAAATGTAGGTAGTGAACATCTTACAAAAGAAAATTAAACATTAAAAGTGTCCACTGCTCAGGAAATAATTAGTTAAAATGCACTATTCTTGATATATTTACTGCAAAACTTAATTAGTTTGCCAAGCATTGACATTATTTAGTAGACTATCAGTACCACCAGAGAACCATAATTTTTTATAGCAAAAAAATGAACTATGGTAGGGAAAACTTAAAGAGAACGTCATTACATTGTTACTCCATTCCAACCGAATGACTATTCAAGATCATTAATAGCAGTATTAGCAGCGGTGCACTTCAGCGGTTAGCATTAACGTTCCTGCTAGGACCGGCGGCGCGGTGTCCACTACTGTTTCACCGCTCTCTATGAAGGCATATTCTTAACGGCAAGCTTTATTAGACCCATCATTTTGAAGTCAATTGAATTATCTATAAGTTTTGTTCGAAACATTTCTTCCTATGACGTAATGATAATAATAATCGTATGGCATTATTGCCGGGGAGTCTACACACATTATGTGAGATGTTCCGGCGCCGATTGCCTCTTTAACCCTGTTTTAGGTAATTAGTACCGAGGCGTACTAACCCAGGGGGACCGACGGCTTAACGTGTCCTCCGAAACACGGTAGCGATGGTATTGAAAATTTGTTGGTTTTTCGTGGGGGACGTAATGATGAAAAGCTATAATTCGTTGAAGTTACTTTTTGTTTTTTGTAGTGACAGTTTTCTGTATATAATTGAGTATTACGGTGAAACTGTCCTATATACATAAAAAATGAATATAACATAATTTATTCATAATATTGTTAGGAGTAAAATTTAAAAAAGATGACCCTGATAACATTATTACTTTTCAAGCTGTAAGCACATAACCAGAGTACTGATCTTGAAAGGTTGCTGAAGGGTTGGGGGGAAAGCAAGAGGGGTAGGGGTCGGTACTTTGTGTTTTTTTAGTTTATACTTTATGTGCTAATACCCTGCAAAAATTCAGCTTTCCCCTAATTAGTTGCGACAAAGATTGTTTTTTTACCTTCATTGACTGGGCTAATATCAAAGTAATATACACTGTACATATTTCAATAAATCTTTTTATTAAATACTCTTTTGAAGTAAAGATTTTTAATTTCTACAGTTTATTCAAAACACTTACTTTACTAAATTATATTTTCAGAAAATGAAAATACAAAAAGCGTAGTTGATTCAGTGGTGATAGATTTGGAAATGGATAAAGAAATTAAAGAAAGTGTTGATAATCTCTTGCAAAAAGTAGAAGAAATGGAAAACAAAAAATCTAAAGAGGAAAGTCCTGTAGTGCAAGTAGTGGATGAAGTTATTCTTCTTGATGCTGATTATGATGTTATAATGATACTTAGTTCAGATGAAGATGATGATGAAGGAAATTCAAATAACGGTTCAAATGTAGAATTTGAAGAAATTGGAACACTTCCTAATTCTGAAGAAACTCCAAAGAAAGAATCATCACAAAAAACAGGTCCAATTCAAAATTTTGAAAATCTACCGTCTAATTCACCAACCTGTGGAAACACTTGGACGAATGAGGTTATTTCCGAATCAGAGGATGTGCCTAAGGATACACATGAGAATAATGCAAATATCTCAATTGATAGTGGAAATTACGCCGAAAAAACTATGTTACAGGATGATAAATTGCTAACTCCAACTGGTGTGGATGTCCAACAGGTAAATTTTACGTAGCCTCTGTTAGTGAATTTACTATAATTTCTGCTTTTTATCGAAGAAAAGTAGTCTGGTGCGGGAGTACTTTTTTAATCCGTTTTAGACCTCTTAGAGCCTAGACCATGATTTTCGCATATATATATATATATATATATATATATATATATATATATATATATATATATATATATATACATACATACATACATACATACATACATACATACAAAGATACGCCCGGTACATATTGGCATCTCTAGCGGCTTCCATCTAGTCAAATGAGCTGAAATTTGGTACCTGGGATTATTTTGGTTGCAGAACGAAAGTATTAAAATTTGGGTAAATTTCTTCAACTGCCATCATTTTTACGTAGATATGTAATTAGTAACTGGAGGCGCCCACAGGTGTGAGAGATTTGATGAAATATAGGTGAATCGTTTTTAGACTTTAATTTTTTTAAAATTAATTAACGTCAAATAAATTTTATTAATCAAAAGTTTTGAGAATGTCATGAATTCACATAATGAAAAGTTAGCAATTTAATAAAGTCATTTTTTCTAATTCAATAGGTCTGTTATTGCTTAAAAAAAATACGTGTATATGTATATATATATATATATATATATATATATATATATATATATATATATATATATAATATTCTCGTGTATTACCTTATTTGGTTGACATAATTGGAAACCACAAAAACAATACTTAATAAACTGACAACATAAATCCCAAAAATACAAACATTTGAAGTAGTATAAAACTAACGAATATAACAAGGACAAACGTCAGGGAGGCTAGGCTAGACGCATATAAATACACTAACAACGCAATAACAATATTGAACAAACATGAATTCGACTATGTTGGTACAAAAATATTGACAATAGAATCTCAATAAAAACAAATAGGAAATGGTACATAAAATTAAATATGGAGGAGAAAACATTGAATGACAGAATATATAGATGACAATATTGTCAAGACCGATAGGAAACGACGCAACTAACTAAATCACATAATAAAATAACGCCAAAGACGGATAATTATATTGACAAACACAACCCAGACCGAAGGAAAAGGTTGCGATACATTTTTAAAAATCTTTAATTTTGAAAGAGATTCTACGTATGTATTCTCATCATATAATTATGATGATTGTAAATATTTTTATTCAGAAAGACTAGAAAAACTCCAAAGCGTTCAATAAATGACCGAAAAAGAAATATTTGTCTTTCCTTAGCAATAACAGATTATTTCAGTTTTTAAACCGATTTTATTAAAATGTTGACGTTTCGCTAATATTGAATAGTAAGGAAAACCAATGGTACATATATATATATATATATATATATATATATATATATATATATATATATATATATATATATATATATATATATATATATATATATATATATATATATATATATATATATATATATATATATATATATATATATATTCATAATTATTTAATTTAAGGAGGAATTTATGAATTTTACATGAATCGAAAAGTCAAAAAACAGACAATTACCTGTTTCATTAAATTTCTTGAGGCTGTGGCGGTCTTTAGTAAATAATTACGTATTATTCAGTCCAATATCTGCAACAAGGTCTGCAAATATTAGATGCTTAGGGAAACCACAGAAACCCTTACACACTTATTGTAGGTACAAAATAGGTACTTAATTATTTGATTTAAGGATTTGTCTTTAAAAAGATATTACTCTTGATTTCGACTATAGTCAATATTATACCTATTCAAGAGAAAATGAATGTTATGGATTTGATTGATGGTTGATTGAAGCACACGAATATGCAAAGACATAAACTATAACACTAAATTAACATACAAATAATAAGATTCATAGTTTCAACTTCGTTTGCACCAAAATTTTTGAAATAAAAAATATCAAAAATGCCGAGAAATTTTCGAAATCTTACATATTCGAAAAAATTTAAATAAAGTCATAATTAATAGATGGATACAAAACATTTATGCTCAATATGTACAGATTCAATTTTTCTAATGAACAAGGTTAATCAAAATACAACAATCTAACAAACTCAAGCAATTAAAATTCTTCACTAGGGGATTTGTTTGATTAGTTTAGACTTGTCGAATAAATATCCTATCATTTCATTCATATATATATATATATATATATATATATATATATATATATATATATATATATATGTATATATGTGTATATATATGTATCTATATATATATATATATATATATATATATATATATATATATATATATATATATATATATATATAAATATATATATATATATATATATATATATATATATATATATATATATATATATATATATATATCTTCTTCTTCAAGTGCCGAACGTCTTCATAGGGAGGCTTTACAAGGCAGAATATTTCTCGGTGGTTTGCCATTGCCTTCCGAGAGGTGGCGTCGCATTAATTCGTTGGTTCGCCAACCTTCTGTTCGGTAGTCCAACGCACTTACCACTGAGCTATGGAGCCACATATATATATATATATATATATATATATATATATATATATATATATATATATATATATATATATATATATATATACGATAGGTAGAATTTCTTGTGCTATATTTCATATATTTAAGGTGCAATTTTCAGATCCTACACAGAAAAACCAACAACAAAATAAGGACTTTTTTAGAAATGATATATATTCAAAAAGAAAAAGACTATAAACGACAGAACCGATCTGAAAAATTTAACAAAAATTTACCATAGTATCCTTAAATGAGATAAAACCTATATTGAAATGACATCTATGATGGTAAACGTACAACATAATCGAAATGAAATAATAACTTCCAATACCATATTTATTTATTCGTACAAGCACACAGATGGCATCTCAGGTGATCAATTAGAAAACTATATAGTCAAAAACAAAACAAAACAAATTAAAATTGACAGATCCAATGTATTTTATAGCGTTATTATAAATAAGTCGATGATATGTAGATTACAAATAAACTAGTAAGTTAATGTACACATAATGAAGAATTGTGACTGATTTTAAATGTATTTTTAGATGTAAATGTCCCAGCCATACCTAAGTTATAATCTTGAAAAAGGCTTATATACGCCGAAACATATGTCGATTACAAGTATTATAAGTAATAAAATCTGAATACCTAAAGTTTTACTGTGCTCTAAACCCAAGAAAATTGCACCTTAAATATATATATATATATATATATATATATATATATATATATATATATATATATATATATATATATATATATATATATATATATTACTTCTGACTTGTGAAAATACTTAACTATTTAAAAGACTTTCCTAAATAAATGGGACCCTAGTCTGCAGACTGATATCTCATGGTAATCAGTAGTATAATTTTTATTGTTTTCATTACAATGCATATGAGCACACTCATATCAGAAATAAGCTCAATAACTGTTTCAGACCAGAGGAACAATTTTGATCCATCTCTGTTTTTATAATCCATTGATGTCATAAAATCTTAGAATAATGTGCAACATGTATGTTAAATTTCAAAGCGTTTTTTTGTGAATAGGTCCTTGATAAAATGATGGATGAAATGATGCAGGAATCCATGCAAATAACCTCTGAACAACAAGTAGAAATGGACTCAGATACAAGCATAGTAGACAAAAGTGTTGAAGTAATAGATTGCAGTATTTCAGATGGAAATATTGATATACATGAAAAGGGCGATACAAAACATAATGAACTTAATGAAGAAAATACACCCAAAAACATCATAGATGATAAAAATATTGAAAATCTTAATAACGAAGATAAGGTATGCAATTCAAAATCTAGGAAAGTTTATATATATATATATATATATATATATATATATATATATATATATATATATATATATATATATATATATATATATATATATATATATATATATATATATATATATATATATATATATATATATATATATATATATATATATATATATATATATATATATATATATATATATATATATATATATATATATATATATAAATATATATATATATATATATATATATATATATATATATATATATATATATATATATATATATATATATATATATATTTATATGTAAATCAACTAAAACAGACAAACAAATCTGTACTCATAGAGATACTGAAATTTGTATCATGACATGCAATAAACAGAAACAGATACAAATTCGATTGTTGCTTCGTTTAACCTTTTCTCTGTTTTTGTAATTACGGAGGACATATTTTTTTAAACCTTTTTATAATCTTTTATATTTCATGCAATGCATTCTTGATGTAAATATTGTTTGCTTTTCCAAGATGTTCATATGATAATTGACTGTTGGCTTAACACTTGGTGGAACATTTTTCCAAATAATTAATCGAATGAAGTAAAACACTTGACTTGATTCCACTAAAATTAGTTCAATTTACTCGACTTATGTTTCGGGTTATTGAACCATTATCAAGAGCTGATGACAAACTAAAGGGTTTAGTAAAGTTTATCAGCTCTTGAAAATGAGTATATTTGTCGAGTACGTAAATTAAAATAATTTTAGTGGACTCAAGCAGAGTGTTTTACTTCATTTGATTAATAATGTTCATATGTATTGCTATATGTATATACAGGGTGGGCCATCCATAACTTTCCACGCCGAATTTTGAGCTTTGGGATGGAATAACGAAAAAACGCTCGGACAGGTCAAATTTTGTTGAAAGGGGGACAAATAAGGGTGTTCAAATGAGTTTGATATCACTACCCCTCTAGCCGCAACCCCTAACAGCTCTCATTTTTGAATAGGGAAAAGGGGTCGAGCAGCACCTTGTTGGAAAGGCAATTCAATTTCCTGCATGAGTGTATTTTTTTTTCATCGCTTATTAATTATTATACAGAGTGACTCAGTATTGCATCAATAACTTTCACACGCCGAATTTGGATCTTTGAGATGGAAAAAACGCTCGGACGGGTCAAATTTTGTTGAAAGGGGGACAAATAAGGGTGTTCAAATGAGTTTGATATCACTACCCCTCTAGCCGCAACCCCTAACAGCTCTCATTTTTTTTAAAGTCTGAAATAACTAAATGAATTCTCATTTTCAAACAGCTTCTCCATCTCAATATCAACGAAATCTGTTATCGCCGCCTTTTTCTTGCAATTTCTCGATCACTACACGTATGCCAAACACATGTTGAAAATGCTGAAACCGAGACAATAACTGAAAACGTGAAAACAATAATATTTACAAAGTAAATCGTGCGCTTTCGTTTAAATTGAAATACTTGCTGTCAGTGTAGCGGCTAGAGGGGTAGTGATATCGAATTCATTTTTTTACCCGTCCGAGTGTTTTTTCCATCTCAAAGATCCAAATTCGGCGTGTAGAAGTTATTGATGCAATACTGAGTCACTCTATATAATAATAAAGCGATGAAACAAGGTGCTGCTCGACCCCTTTTCCCAATTCAAAAATGAGAGCTATTAGGGGTTGCGGCTAGAGGGGTAGTGATATCAAACTCATTTGAACAACCTCATTTGTCCCCCTTTCAACAAAATTTGACCCGTCCGAGCGTTTTTTCCATCTCAAAGATCCAAATTCGGCGTGTGAAAGTTATTGATGCAATACTGAGTCACTCTGTATAATAATTAATAAGCGATGAAAAAAAAATTACACTCATGCAGGAAATTGAATTGCTTTTCCAACAATGTGCTGCTCGACCCCTCTTCCCTATTCAAAAATGAGAGCTGTTAGGGGTTGCGGCTAGAGGGGTAGTGATATCAAACTCATTTGAACACCCTTATTTGTCCCCCTTTCAACAAAATTTGACCTGTCCGAGCGTTTTTTCGTTATTCCATACCAAAGCTCAAAATTGGGGGGTGGAAAGTTATGGATGGCCCACCCTGTATATATATATATATATATATATATATATATATATTTATATATATATATATATATATATATATATATATATATATATATATATATATATTATAGTTTATTGTTTCTGCTATATTGTTCTTTTTATTGTAAGTAGGTAGAGAACGAAATATTTTTGTATGGTATGCATCCAATTTTTTTATTTGTAGAAACAAAGTGAAGAGTCCTCTACTTCAAGCAGTAGCTCAGGCTCAAGTGATTCATCATGTAGTTCAGACTCAGACAGTGATGATAGTAGCTCTTCATCAACTAGTTCATCATCTGATGAATCCACTAGTGAAAATTTGACTAGCAGTGAAATTATTCATTTGGTGGATAGATGTATTAAAGGTATGTTTGTATTTTTTCCACTTGTATAACTTAGGTATACTAGGATCAGGCATATAAATACATTACTGTTACAAATTGTACTAATATATGTACCTCTTAATCAGAGGGTTACATTTGTTTAGAGTTAATTAATATTCCTCATTTTTAATTTCATTATATTATTCAGTGAGATGAATCATTAATAGATTTGTCATGTTCACTAAAATAACTGGTTCTAATATTCAGTTGTTTATTTGGATTTCTCTAAATCTTTTGAACCAGTTCCTAAGCGAAGACTTCTACATAAACTGGAGCATTTCGACATTCCTAGTTCTTTGCATCGTTGGATTGACGATTTCCTAACAAATAGACACTTCCAAGTCAGGATAGGCGACGCTCTTTCACATAACAGGATAGTAAAGAATGGAGTGCCGCAGGGCTCTATCCTGTAGTCGTTGCAATTTGCGGTCTATACTCGAATGCCCGTCGGACTGAGAAAGCCCTCCTATGAAGATAGACCTGATTATCATATTAAAATATAATTTTGCTAATCTCGACGTGATGTTTACCATTAGTCAGGATGAACGCCAAGGTCATCAGTTGAAGATCAAATTGGGGATATTTTCTTTGATGTTGTCTATTTCATTTATCATATAATTTTGTGTTCCTCTTATTTTTTTGGTGCGTTATATTATTATATTCTTGTCATTTTCATTTCATTTGGCACGTACATGCTAGTAGGTCAATTATTATGTAATTTCTATTTTTCATTTTTGGGAATAACAGCGACCTGTCCCTCTGTCTTATCTATATTAAATAATAACAATAATTCAGTAAAATCTACTATACAAATAACTATACAATTATTACAATAGTTATAGTGTATACTAAAAATATCTGACAACACCATCAGCATGACTTGAGTACTTGGTAGATGGTAATTTGAATTTTGTGTAATGTGTGGGACGATTCAAGAACTATACCATTTACTTATAATCTCAGAATTCTCACTCATTCTCTAACTTAAGTTGGGAATGGATTGTGTGTGTTTCATTGATTTCAACAAACACATTAATACATTGTATTAATTTTTCGCATTTTTCAGTATCAAACTTTATTTTTGCTATTAGTTTTGATACCATTTTAGGATTGGAACAATGCATCATTCGCTTGTCCAAAAATTATAAGGCCATCTATCGTTTGGTTCATCTATTTTTCAATTACAAACCTAAAAGAGATCTAAATAAATGCAAACAACTCTTACTTGGAGAATATAAGTGTTATGAAAATACCATGGTAACAGGATTGTTTGCAGACAGAAAAGCAGTAAATTTCTTCAACGTAAGTAGGAAATATTATTCAGTCATTTTAATGAGTTGGATATATACCATTTTCTCATTATTTTAGGGTATATGGAGAATACCATCAAGTGAAATTGATCGACCAGGATCTTTAGCAGCACATATGAGTAGATGTGTGACCATTCTCTTACAGATACTCAGTGCCACCAACGATTGCAAAATTCTGCTGGACTTATATTTTCAACTGAGAAAGAGCCCTGATCCTGACAAGTAAGTGACACTTTTAATTATACATTATGAACACTTTTCACCTTCACTGTGAATTTTTCAAAGTTTTGTGATAATTTGTTCATATTTATCTATTTATACTAGCCAATGTAAATCTGCCATTTTAACCTCAAATCTTCTCAGTTAAAGATGCTTTGCGCTAAATCAGTTTCGGTAAGACCGAAAGTTCATTAAATCTAAATTTTATGATACTTATAACAACATTTTGCCCCGATAAAAGTTAATTTTGCATCACATAAATTGATACATCAATGATTTAAAAAACAAACAAACAAATAACTTCAGCTTTGTTCCAACATTAATTAAACACAGGACATCGCAAAAAGATTGCGTCGGTAGATCATTACAAAACACGAATCTATCGAGAAGAAAAGTCACCTAAATAGAAGAGATGATGCCCTAAATCTACCTCAAACATGGAAATCACTAATAAAGAGGAGCGACTCAATATACACACCGAACGCCACACAACAGCAGATCGGCAACAATTCAACAAACCCACAGACAATCCAAACACAGCCAGCCAATCGCTATGCGCTTCGGAAAAGACACACAAATCATGTGGAACATTACATATTATATATATATATATATATATATATATATATATATATATATATATATATATATATATATATATATATATATTTATAAATATATATATATATATATATTTATATTTTATATATATATATATTTTTTTTATAAGATTTCATATCAACAGTGGCAACGGTGCAGAGGCTTAAAAAGGTATATTTTCAACGTTTATTATGCCAATTATGCCATGTCACAGAAAAGCAAACAACGGTGCGAATACTGGGAATGAATACTTTATTGCGATAGAAAAGGAAAACACATGTAAATGGCAACACCGATTGAACCTAGCTGCTCGGTTCAAAGCATACGATATTCGACCTTATTTATTCTATTGCAGTGCACGTAGCAAGCACGTGAAGACTGAAGCGTGATTATTTAATCGTGATCAGTTTATTTTGAATTTTATGCGGGTGCGGTGATTTTTAATTTATTTTGCTCGCGTATTGTTTTTAAAATGAGTTCGGTTACTGAAGTTAATTTTAAAAATTTCAATGGTGACTTAGTGGAATATTTGTTATCCCATAACTTTAGTGCACTAAGTTAAGACGATAAAGTTTTAATAAAAACATTGCGACCTACCCCGGAATTAAACAATTTGGTGCAGCGTAACAAACAACAGAATCGCGGTTTTAATATCAGAAATTATGAGAGACATCCTTGGCTAACCGGATCACAGGTAAAAAATAAATTATTTTGTTGGCAGTGTTTACTTTTTACTAGGGAAAATGTCTCTGTTTGGGGCCGCTTAGGATTTGACGATAAAAAAAATTTATCACGAAAAATCCCAGGAACATGTCGTGTCGCGGATCAAATTTAAATTGCTCGGAAAACAAAACATAATTAATGTTATTCATACTTGCTGGGCAACAATTGATTAATTCCTCGAATAGGTAACAAATTCGTTAAGTAGGTAGGTAGGTACCTATTTTGTGAAAGAAAAAAAAATTTGATGAATAGATGAATTGATAAATTGGCTGAGAATAGTTTTTGTGAATATTGTTAATAGGAGTTGTAGGTCTCAAGGTAGACACTCGAAAGTGAAAACAATTTTTTTCCCAAAGAAATCAATATTTTAGGGTGCTTGTTTTACTTTGATTTTCTTTAAATTATAAGGCGATTGACCTTGAAATCCTAAAAATTTTCGTCTATGGTGTATTTTTTAACACCTCTTGTAGCCTCCTGAAACAAACACCTCACGAGCCGCCACTGATATATATATATATATATATATATATATATATATATATATATAAATATATATATATATATATATATATATATATATATATATATATATATATATATATATATATATATATATATATATATATATATATAATTATATATGTGTGTGTGTGTGTACATGTATGTATGTATATAAACATCAAAAAACCCTGTTTCATCGAGGTCTAGAAGGTATAAAATGGATTTAAAAATCATTCCCGCACCTCTCTTAACTTTCGATAGAGTGTATTCATTTTCGAGGAAGATACAACTGAATATTGTGAAAACAGCTCGCGATTCCCGACCAAAGAGCCCCTGAAATCTGACTGTGTCAAATTTGAAATGACGCTACCAAATTAATTTCCTCTATAGAAAAAAGAATCATTGGAATTACTGCGCACCATTTATTACTGTTTGATGTACACCAGTGGTTTCCAGTCCATATAAGTCCACTGGCCATTTAGCCAGAAGTTGAACCATGTGCGGATCACTGTAATATTTTTGAAGAGACATATTAGATTTTATTGTCCGCGCATTTTTTCATTTCTTCTGTTTTTAATATGATTTCCTAATTTGTTTCTTTTTTTATATAGAGTTTACATCAAAGATTCTGAAAGGCTGCAATTCTCGGAACAAGCTCTATCCTTATGTATTCAAACATTTCGAAATAACATGAAAAATGCCGACAATATGAGCAGTTCTTTTGCCAGAAAGTTACTACATGATATCTACAGAGCTTATGTCAGAATACAAAAATATGCTCCAGAAAAAGAATCTTCATTATCCCAGATATTAGTAGAAGTCTACAAAATATGTTTCAAAGAGGTGATAATTATTTTTATTTTTTTCCTGGAAAATTAATTTTTTTTTGTTTCTTTTTACAGATTCCTGATAACGCAAATATACTGGAATTGGCAATAAAGTTTTGCCAGCAGACCAAAATCCTGGAAAAACAGACAAATCACATGAGTTCTCAGAATATTGGTTCAAAGAATCATCTAATTTCTATGGTAAGTGGAATTGTCATATTTATGTTTGGGTTAGTCTTATTTTCAAAAACTAATTTTTTATCCTTCCGAATCATAGAGATCAAACGCCAAAACGAGAATATTTCTCAGGCGCCTTTCATGAACATTTGAGAATATTTTTTAAAAAATTGTTATGAATATCGTTATCAAATATACGAGGGTGGTCTGAAAAGTTTCCGACCTAAAAGCGATTCTCCCATCTCTTTAATCCGTCCAAATAAAACTCTTTTGCCTTTATCTACATTGTTGACGCAGGTAATGGTCTCCCCATTTAGCAAAAATATTTGTGCTCCAAACTCAATTTTTGGATTGGGGAACAAAAAGAAGTCGCTTGCGGATAGATCTGGTGAGTAAGAAGGGAGGTCAAACCATAAGTCGTGGATTTTCGCCATGGTATCAGCTGATGTGTGAGACGACGTATTGTCTTGGTGAAACAGATTTTTTTTTCTGCAATTGTGGCCGTTTTTCCGCAATTTCTGCCTTCAGCTTGTCAAGTAATGGGGTGTTGTATGTTACTGGTTTTTCCTGTTTGAGATAATCGATTGAGACAACTCCATGACTATCCCAAAAAAACAGTCGCTCTGACTTTTTCAACTGAACAAACAGATTGGCCTAACATCAGCGAACGCGGCAATCAACTCGTCGACAGCTTTCTCATGCCTAAGTCTTTTATTTGCGTAGGCTTATATCCTTTTAGAAACAAGTATTTAATGTCGGCTCAATACTTTCAATTTTCACAAAAACACTTCCATCGACTCGCTCCTACGACTGTCAAACAACAACTACGCTCTCAAAACGGGTGAAAGTAATTGTTAAAAGATGAGCAACCACAGTCCCTAAATTTTACTGACAAGTGCTGACATCTTCACGTTAAGGTAGGAAACATTTCAGACATTTCAGACCATCCTCGTAAAAAAATATATTTGTGTAAATCATCTCATTATACACCAACAAATTTCTCAGGGCCCTGTTTTACCCAGTCCATCTACTATCAATTCTGGAGCCACGTTACCTCTGAAACGTTTGAATGGAAGTGGAAGACCTAGAGGGCGACCACCACTGCACAAAGTACCTATTCCACTAAAATCTTCAAGGGTTAGAAGCCCAAACCCTACAAACTCCAACCATTCTAACTGGAAGAAATCAGTATCTGAAAAAACAATTGCTTATGATTATATAAAACACTATCAGGAAGAACTTATGAAGCAGTATAATCAAAATTTGAATTACATGCAAATGGCGCAACTAGCACAAATTTATCAAAATCCAAACGCATTTGCTAGTGCCTACATGCAAGCTCAACAAAACAATATGCTCAATGTAAATTTATTGAATCAGTTACCCAGTACAGGAATACCTGGATCAGTTATCAATAAGGGTAGTACATCACAAATGGAATCATTACAAAGTCAGTTCAACGAAATAATGGCCATAGTGAAAAAAGGCTCAGCTTTAAGTAATTTCAGTATTGACCAATTGATGGCTTCCACATCGACAAAAAGCAACATACCTTTGAAGAAGCATAAAACTGTTTCTCCAATCTCAACCAGCAAAAGTTTACCAACGTCTCATCCAGAATGGAAGAATATGAATGATAAAACATATTCCCCAAAAATAGATAAAGAACTTAAGACTGATAACATTCGAACTTCAACAACAAATGAATTAGCTAAGAGAATGATTACTACACAGCAATCAAAAGTATCTTCACAAACAAATAAAATTATATCAATAACTACAACCCAAAGCGAAAATTCAGATCATGAAAAAAGAGAATTACCCCCTGTATCTTGTGTTTCAAGTATATCGATAATACCTAGGGAAAATATTCAAACCAAACCTGAAAATGAAAATAATTCACAGCTTTTGAAAATTGGAGCAACTATTAGCAAGGTTGCATCTAATGAAACGATTTCTATGAAAACAAACAAATCAGAACAATTTAATGTTCACCAATTGAATAACTTGGCCTCATTAGAATCATCTACCAAGAAAATCAGTAGTTCAGCCAGTACCACTTTTCCTTCTACAAAAGTTTCACCAGTTATAACTACCCCTTCTGTATCTAATATTATGCTCCCACCAAGTCCTATAATGCCTCCACCAAATTCACCTTTGTCAGTGTCTAGCCTATCCCCTTCAGGTGGATCTTCTAGCATTAAGGTGCCATCGCCTCAAAGAATGCAATCCATAATTAATATCAAAGAATCTTCGCACCCTATCCCCAATTTAAATATTGAGGCTATGATTAGCAGAGTGTCTCCTACAGGTTCTGAACAAAAGAAGTATAGTAAAAATAGGGATAACCCACCTTTGAGTGCACAAATATCAAATTTTGCTCTTGAAGCCGGTATACCCAAATTTCCGTCTAGTTTAAGCATGACTCCAGTTAATGTTCCGCTGAAACCTATAGTAGAGCCTCAACAGTCAATTACTCTCCATAAAATACCTCTCCAGAAAACAGATTCTTATCTAACAAAGCTACCTTCAGGTGTAACTTTAACTCCGTCTGTAACAAAAACTTCAACTATCAAACATCCAAACTTAGATAGTTATAGTAAATCTCAGATTGACCATCCTGTGGCAAGAAATGCATCTATGTTATCATCTGCAACTTCCAAAAAACATCTAGTTAGTTCATCTATTAGTAGCAAGCTTGCTCATCATTCACATCAAAATTTTTCCAAACTACCTAGTGGAATTGAAGTACATTCAAAAGCTGTGCCTCAAACAGATTTCACCAAGTCATCTAAAAATAGCCCATTAATGGCACCTAAGAAAGTTGAATCTAATCCAGTGCTTACAGTTTTCAATATTGAATCCATGTTACAATCTTCTGCAAAACCAAGAAGTGCCCCATCATCTAACAGAACATTTAATTATCATAATATTCCAACAAATCAGAAAGTGGCACACACAAGTGTTATTACAAATACGAATAAAACATCTGTCGGTCATAATGTGAATTCTAAATTACCTACGTACACACATACTTCTATGGACATAAGTAGTAGGAATGCCTCTAAATCTGGAACCTGTGAAGTGAAAGATATAACTTTCTCAGGATCTCTAACTAAATCAAAGACTGGTTCTAGAACTTCAACTTCCGAATTTTATCAGGTACTTGCAATAATGAAAATGAGTAGATTGTACTAGGTGTTTCATTCTGCAATAAGAATTCATGAACATGCCTTGTATAATTTTATTAAACTACAATATTCTAATTTATTTGGTTGTCGATATTTAATGCTTTTATCCATCATTTGATTATACTAAATTACTTTAACATCAAATAAAGATTATTCCAAAAAAACCTCGATATCAGTTCAGTATCGAAAATAATAATTGATATAGCTACAAAACAGAAATTTTGAAAAATATTTCGAAATGACTTATGTTACATACAAGGCAAACCAAATTCGAATTGAAATTCTTACTGTATCATAGTTCTGATTTTTATTTTACAAAATATATTGTTACCAATGTACTCTAATTTTCTATTTTATATTTTCGCGAAGATTGATGATAGGAGAACCTATGATGCTTCATTAGGTAACTTATATCCTTCAGCAAGACAAGAAAGGATTAACAATCCAAAGTCTACCAAAGGGTCACCTACTCCTGTTATATCAACAGTCGCAAGAACTTCTCCAAATTCAACATATGTTCCACCTCACGTACAAACAAGTCCGGGTAAAACGTTACAGGAAAAGCTAGCAGACAAAAAAAGGGAACAAGCCAGTAAGCAATTTTTTCAACAAATGGAGAAACGTCCAATATCATCCAAAGATTCTACTTCAAAATTTGCTAACCCTCATTGCGTGGCGAAGATGTTATCTCATACAAATAGTGGCGAAGTAACTATTTCAAAGGTTAGATAATAAATACTTTATCCATACATTCATATAATTTTCACAATTTTATATATATATATATATATATATATATATATATATATATATATATATATATATATATATATATATATATATATATATATATATATATATATCACGGTGGATGGTAGGTTAGACGTTTACGGAGAACGGGACATGAGATTATTCTGAAAATTTGGTTTCATGGGTAATTGATTTTGCTCTATCGATCTAAAATAATAGTGGCGCTGCGGCGTTGCCGCTTATACTAAAAAGTAGCAGCAACTATGAAATTTCAAATGAGACACCCTATATATTATTTCATTTTTTGCTTCTCTACCATTTTCCAATTGTTTTTGTATGATACTTCCCTATACCTATCTCCAGAGGTTTTCGAGAAATTAAATGGTTTCCTTATTTTTTTGTGCAAAACATAGCTTCAATTAAATGTTCATTGCTAAGGTATTCAGATTCGTAGGACGCTGAAATTTTAGGTGTAGTTTACCAAGTTCCGACGTATTAGGAATATTCTAAGGACTTTGTTCTCCATTATACAGGGTCCTTCAAAATTTGCGATTTTAACGATAAATACAAAAATAGTAAAAAGTGCATTTTTTTTTTAATGTAATACCCTGTATATTATTAAATATCTCGAAAGAAAATTGAAATTTCTTTCAAATGATATATCATGTTCCTATACCTAAAAAGTCAGGTTTCCGAAATAAAAGCAAGTTTCTATAAAAATCGGATTATTTAGCCATATTTTGTATTAGGTAGCTATGAAATGTCAAGAAAGATGTCATTAAGAAAATTTGACAATTAGTCCATCAAGAATAAAACGTTCGCGCGTTCATTAACGAGAATTTGATTTGAAAACAATCAAAATGGAAGGCAATAACTATTCTCATGAAGTTTTGATAAAGTTATATATTGTACATGGTCAATGTGACCAAATAATAGCAAGAACATGCAGAAAATTCAATGAAATGTATACCTATTGATAACCAATAAACGAGAGAAAATGTGTACGTTTGCAAAAAAATTTTATCACTTATGTTATGTTATTTTACGTAACGCAAATTGTTTTTTATTAGTTTAGTAAATTTCGTTTCGCTTTCAGTATTGACCCATAAGTGATAAAATTATTTTGTAAACATACAAATTTTTTCTCGTTTATTGGTTGTCAATAGGTATACATTTTATTGAATTTTCTGCATGTTCTTGCTATTATTTGGTCACATTGACCATGTACAATAAATAACTTCATCAAAACTTCATGAGAATAGTTATTGCCTTCCATTTTGATTGTTTTCAAATCAAATTTTCGTTAATGAACGCGCGAACGTTTTATTCTTGATGGACTAATTGTCAAATTTTCTTAATGACATCTTTCTTGACATTTCATAGCTACAAAATATGGCTAAATAATCCGATTTTTATAGAAACTTGCTTTTATTTCGGAAACCTGACTGTTTAGGTATAGGAACATAATATATCATTTGAAAGAAATTTCAATTTTCTTTCGAGATATTTAATAATATACAGGGTATTACATTTAAAAAAATGCACTTTTTACTATTTTTGTATTTATCGTTAAAATCGCAAATTTTGAAGGACCCTGTATAATGGAGAACAAAGTCCTTAGAATATTCCTAATACGTCGGAACTTGGTTAACTACACCTAAAATTTCAGCGTCCTACGAATCTGAATACCTTAGCAATGAACATTTAATTGAAGCTATGTTTTGCACAAAAAAATAAGAAACCATTTAATTTCTCGAAAACCTCTGGAGATAGGTATAGGGAAGTATCATACAAAAACAATTGGAAAATGGTAGAGAAGCAAAAAATGAAATAATATATAGGGTGTCTCATTTGAAATTTCATAGTTGCTGCTACTTTTTAGTATAAGCGGCAACGCCGCAGCGCCACTATTATTTTAGATCGATAGTCCAGGAAAAACAGGCCCTCATCAGGATAGAACGAGCTAAAAATATCAATGTTGATGTACTTAATAGTTAACATATAAAAAGAAAGTAATATATTCGCAATGGAAAATAAATAGCATTGACATTGAAAGAAAAAACTATAACACCTGCTACTACTAGCTTTATGACTTATTAGTTTCAAATCATGCAACTAAATAATCAGATTCACCACTGTATGAATACCTGAATCAGAGCAACTTATCGCTTCTACAAAGAAAAAAAAACCATAAATAACTAACGTAAGTTATTAAAATTAAATGATTATTTTCAAAAAAATATATTTTTGTTGGTGTTCTAAAGTTTTTGTTGAAGAATACTTTTAGAAATTTTTTTGTGCTATCTGAAGACTTTTTAAGTTAGCTGCATTAGCTCCTTCCCAGAAGGTCTGCATATAGTTCAAAATTGAGCATATATGTGTGTTGTACAATAAATATTTTGTTTTATTATTGAGGAAAAAGCTTGCTGTTCGGAGCAGAGGTATTATATATGTGCACTATAACTCAATTTTTTGTCCAATATAAGTCCAAGGTCATAGTTAATATAATATATATATATATATATATATATATATATATATATATATATATATATATATATATATATATATATATATATATATATATATATATATATATATATATATATATATATATATATATATATATATATATATATATATATATATATATATATATATATATATATATATATATATATATATATATATATATATATATATATATATATATATATATATATATATATATATATATATATATATATATATATATATATATACCGGGTGAGTTTTTTGAATCAGTTGAAAATCTCGAAAAGGAAACATCTTACGGAAAAATGTTTCGAATAAAAAGTTGATGGTTTTGGGAGGGAAGTCCATTTATGCTAAACCTCTTCCATTTCCTTCACCATTGTGGGGAAAAGTCAACTTTTAAATGGGAACTCCTGTTTTTTACAGATTCTACGGCTCAAATGTATTGTACGAACAATCTTTTATTCCTCGTTACAGATGGCTCTGTAATCGAATTTTTAATTTTCTATCTGAACCGCCTTAAAGTCAGAATTTCATTTAAATGATTAATAGAACGGACAAGTTAAGGTCATTCAGTCGAAATTTCTCTGGTAAATATTTTGGACCATTTTTATTTATTGGAGTCACCTTTGCTATCTAAAGAATTTCTGAGAAGGTGTCTTGTGAAATATGCATATTTATTAGTACAGATAATTTCGGAGCCAGTTCAAGTCTCAAATCTTTAATAAATGTTGTCTTAATATTATCGCATCCTGGGGAGCAATTTCTTTTCATAATCAAGATTATTGTCTCGGCTTCTTTAGGTGTTGTTTTCCTGAAGTACATCGATGCTAAAATCGTCCTTTCCCCATACTCACAAAGGGACGGTTCGCCTTGATTTGTACCTGTTTTACTATATTAATAAAATAATTATTGAGAACATTCGCCATAATTTTTAAATCTTGTTGTTTTATATTTATATCGTCTTCTAGTTCCTTCATCTCGCGTGAATTTTTTGCACATGGATCTATGATTTCCTTGATTATATCGAAGTCTCGCCTAGGAGACGTAATTTGTGATCGGATATATAATGATCCTCAAGTTTTATATAGGTTTCCCATGACATATCTGTAAGTGATATATTATAGTTTTACTCCCAGAGATGGAGTTAATTCGTGTAGCTGCATTTTCATTTGCATTATATTTAATTCGATATCTGTTCAAGCGCACCTATACTACAGTATTGTTCCTGCATTACATTTAAAATGTCTAGTAGTAGTAGTAAAATCACTAATGAGGAACATATTTTTGTAGGATCCAATAATATCATCAAGTTAGTCCAGGAAATTTCTTTCATTCGAGCTTGTTTGTTTTTATAAAACAGCCAACTTTATATTCATATATTTCAAAGAAACAATTATTATGGCATTATCTGCTGGCTGACTTTTATGAAGTACCTCAAAATTTCCATATTTGCAATGTATATAGTACATACATATATTGCCCCTGCGACCTATCACGACACAAATGAAAAGAGACATAGTTCTCAAAATTAATGATTTTTAATTAATCTGAGTATATTTTTCTTCATCTTTCCTTAATGCCACGCTCCCATTTTTTTTATCCAGACGTACTTGAAGTTGTGCTCTCTTTTATATTTCTTAGCATTGAAAAGTAACTCCTGATTGGTTTTCGTCAAATCATGACTTCTATATACGTATATATATATATATATATATATATATATATATATATATATATATATATATATATATATATATATATATATGATATTGGATATATTCTCGACCGTAACAAATCAACATTCAAGGAATTATATCGGGAAGCGGTCAGTGTTGATTGAAATCTCAATTATTCTCAATATTTCGCCATTTATTTTATGGCTTCTTCAGGAGAAGCTACAAAGTATAATGTTACAATAAAATACATACAAAGAGATTTTCCTTCATTACTTACAGAGATTATTAACACACACACATATTAAAATAATAAAAAATGAAAATAATAAACATCGACTATCACAGATGAGAAACAGGAAAACGAATGACCCCGTACGAAAACAGCATGGAGTTAAACTTTATCTAGAATATTCCAGTAAATGCCACTGAGTTGATTTGTATCCGTTTTATAGTTTATTGCATTTTGTGTTTTTACAATATGGTACATTTCAAGAAAAATACGATTTTTGTAATTATGATTTTCGTCTAGAATCTTTACATCTTCGAATTTAAACTGATGTCCTGTTTTCAAATGATGATCTGTAAGTGCACATGATCCTTTTTTTATCTTGCAATCACTCCTGTGTTGCGTAATTCTTTGTGTCAACCATTGACCAGTTTGACCTATATAGCATCCATTGCAGTTGCAGCAGTCTATTTTATAGATGACGTCACTTTTAAATAGCGGTGGAGTGACGTCTTTCAACTTTGAAAAGAGTTTTTTATTAGTCAACGTATTATGTTTCACTATGCTGATTTCTTTGTACTGTTTAAAAAGTGCGATAATCTTGTTTGTTAATCCATCTATATTCGTCAATTTAACGTATTTTTTGCTGGTGGGGTTGTCACTTGGTGCTTTATCGTAGAATTTTGTATCATAAATGAGGCGTCTGAGAATGTATCCAGGGTAACCATTGTTGCTGAAGATATCAAAAAGTTGTTTCAAATTATGTTGTAAAAATGTTTTATCACATATGTGACTGATCCTATTTTTCATGGCCATTACGGTATTTAATTTTTGATGTTTTGAATGATTTGAATAGAAATTTATGTATCGGTCGGATGCTGTCAGCTTTCTATGCCAATCGAGGATGATAATGTTCTCATCCTGCCTTATTACTTTGGTGTCTAAAAATGGGATGCTTCTTTCTTCCTCACGTTCCACTGTGAATTGTATGTTTTTATGAAATGAGTTGAAGCTATCTAAAATTGTTCTTATGTGTGTAGTTGGTACACTAGTTATAATGTCATCAACAAATTTATACATAAACGGCACGTCAAACGGTAAACCACTGGTAACATTGTCTAACACATGATCAAGAACAATCACAGCCAAAATAGGGCTCAATGGAGAACCCATAGGAGTACCAAATATCTGTTTGTAATATTCATCATTGAAGCTAAAATAAGTTGAGTTGAAAATGAAAGTGAAAAGTTGAAGAAAATTATTTTTTGAGATTTTTGTGTACTGTTTTATTTTTTCCCACTTTACCTTTATTATATCTATTATGAGATCATTTGGAATATTCGTGAACAATGAAATAGCGTCCAATGAAATCAATTCATATCCCTCTGGTACTTTCACTCCTCTTATCAAATTAACAAACGAAAACGTGTCTTTTATGTTGTAGTTAGTTTCCTCACTTAAGGCATCCGTTAAGATATTGCTAAGAAACTTTGAAATGGCGTAAGTGATAGAATTAATTGAACTAACTATGGGTCGGAGTGGGGTATTTATTTTATGTATCTTAGGGAGACAATAAAGTTTGGGACAAGTTGCGTTGTATATTACATATTTTTTATATTCCAATTCATCGATCTCATTTGCTTTCTTTAGATTTTTTAGAATATCATTGAATTTTCGTTGTAACGGTTGTGTTGGATCTTTATTTATTCTTTGATAGGTATTTTGATCATGTAATAAACTATTTGTTTTTTCGACATACTCATTTCTGTCCATAGCAACTGTACAACCCCCCTTGTCCGCTTGTAAAATTAGGATTTGTTTATTGGTTCTCAAAAATATTTGTGTTTTTTTATATAGTTTGTAAATGAAGTCTGGTGTATGGCGATGGGAAGATTGAATATAGTTGGTTAAAATATTAGTTATTTGGCATCTTAGATTATTTCTATTTTGGTCAGGTATATTCTGGACTATATTTTCAGTCTCGGCCAGAAAGTTTTTTAATTTTGTGTCTTTGCCTGGACAAGAAACACTAAATTTTGGACCCAGAGATAAAAAACCTTGTATGTCCTGAGGAATCTCAGTACTAGATATGTTCTTGAACCATTTTGAGTTGTCATGAAATAAAGTCTTTAAGTTATGTTTATTCTTGTCCTGCAACAGTTTATCAAATTTGCTGATATGTTTCAGTTTTACATTCACAAACTTGAATTTGCAATTTTTTTTTTTTTTTTTTCTACTCTACTGTAATACTAGCGTTATTAAAGGAGTATTACAGTAGAGTAGAAAAAAAAAAATTGCAAATTCAAGTTTGTGAATGCAAAACTGAAACATATCAGCAAATTTGATAAACTGTTGCAGGACAAGAATAAACATAACTTAAAGACTTTATTTCATGACAACTCAAAATGGTTCAAGAACATATCTAGTACTGAGATTCCTCAGGACATACAAGGTTTTTTATCTCTGGGTCCAAAATTTAGTGTTTCTTGTCCAGGCAAAGACACAAAATTAAAAAACTTTCTGGCCGAGACTGAAAATATAGTCCAGAATATACCTGACCAAAATAGAAATAATCTAAGATGCCAAATAACTAATATTTTAACCAACTATATTCAATCTTCCCATCGCCATACACCAGACTTCATTTACAAACTATATAAAAAAACACAAATATTTTTGAGAACCAATAAACAAATCCTAATTTTACAAGCGGACAAGGGGGGTTGTACAGTTGCTATGGACAGAAATGAGTATGTCGAAAAAACAAATAGTTTATTACATGATCAAAATACCTATCAAAGAATAAATAAAGATCCAACACAACCGTTACAACGAAAATTCAATGATATTCTAAAAAATCTAAAGAAAGCAAATGAGATCGATGAATTGGAATATAAAAAATATGTAATATACAACGCAACTTGTCCCAAACTTTATTGTCTCCCTAAGATACATAAAATAAATACCCCACTCCGACCCATAGTTAGTTCAATTAATTCTATCACTTACGCCATTTCAAAGTTTCTTAGCAATATCTTAACGGATGCCTTATGTGAGGAAACTACAACATAAAAGACACGTTTTCGTTTGTTAATTTGATAAGAGGAGTGAAAGTACCAGAGGGATATGATGTGATTTCATTGGACGCTTATTCATTGTTCACGATTATTCCTACTGATCTCATAATAGAAATTAAAAAGGTATAGTGGGAAAAAATAAAACAGTACACAAAAATCTCAAATAATAATTTTCTTCAACTTTTCACTTTCATTTTCAACTCAACTTATTTTAGCTTCAATGATGAATATTACAAACAGATATTTGGTACTCCTATGGGTTCTCCATTGAGCCCTATTTTGGCTGTGATTGTTCTTGATCATGTGTTAGACAATGTTACCAGTGGTTTACCGTTTGACGTGCCGTTTATGTATAAATTTGTTGATGACATTATAACTAGTGTACCAACTACACACATAAGAACAATTTTAGATAGCTTCAACTCATTTCATAAAAACATACAATTCACAGTGGAACGTGAGGAAGAAAGAAGCATCCCATTTTTAGACACCAAAGTAATAAGGCAGGATGAGAACATTATCATCCTCGATTGGCATAGAAAGCTGACAGCATCCGACCGATACATAAATTTCTATTCAAATCATTCAAAACATCAAAAATTAAATACCGTAATGGCCATGAAAAATAGGATCAGTCACATATGTGATAAAACATTTTTACAACATAATTTGAAACAATTTTTTGATATCTTCAGCAACAATGGATACCCTGGATACATTCTCAGACGCCTCATTTATGATACAAAATTCTACGATAAAGCACCAAGTGACAACCCCACCAGCAAAAAATACGTTAAATTGACGAATATAGATGGATTAACAAACAAGATTATCGCACTTTTTAAACAGTACAAAGAAATCAGCATAGTGAAACATAATACGTTGACTAATAAAAAACTCTTTTCAAAGTTGAAAGACGTCACTCCACCGCTATTTAAAAGTGACGTCATCTATAAAATAGACTGCTGCAACTGCAATGGATGCTATATAGGTCAAACTGGTCAATGGTTGACACAAAGAATTACGCAACACAGGAGTGATTGCAAGATAAAAAAAGGATCATGTGCACTTACAGATCATCATTTGAAAACAGGACATCAGTTTAAATTCGAAGATGTAAAGATTCTAGACGAAAATCATAATTACAAAAATCGTATTTTTCTTGAAATGTACCATATTGTAAAAACACAAAATGCAATAAACTATAAAACGGATACAAATCAACTCAGTGGCATTTACTGGAATATTCTAGATAAAGTTTAACTCCATGCTGTTTTCGTACGGGGTCATTCGTTTTCCTGTTTCTCATCTGTGATAGTCGATGTTTATTATTTTCATTTTTTATTATTTTAATATGTGTGTGTGTTAATAATCTCTGTAAGTAATGAAGGAAAATCTCTTTGTATGTATTTTATTGTAACATTATACTTTGTAGCTTCTCCTGAAGAAGCCATAAAATAAATGGCGAAATATTGAGAATAATTGAGATTTCAATCAACACTGACCGCTTCCCGATATAATTCCTTGAATATATATATATATATATATATATATATATATATATATATATACATATATATAATTATATATACATATATATAATTATATATACATATATATAATTATATATACGTAGGTATATCTAAATCCATCGTTGTTATATATTTTGTGTTCCGCGCCTGCAGTAATAAACTTATCTTTGAATTTGACTTTAATCGGAGGTGCTGTACCAGGTTCCATCTTCCCAAGTATAGTGCAGGTAGTCCCCAGTCTGTATGTTCAAGGTATTGATAGCTTTTCCGGCCAACTGTTTTATATCTTCATTTTTAGTGTTGTTAGGTACCTCGTGCTAAATTACATTATAGCTCAACATCATTTGTTCGGTTTTATTTTTTTAATTTTCGTACTTTTGGAAAAGTAGATCATATTTGGATTACATTTCTGGAAGTTTATTCAATTCATGTCTAATCATAGGTTAATCACGGAGCCAGTTGGCTTACACATGATGCACTCCCATCTTTCCCCATTTTCTTTCTTAAGCTCAGCTGCAATGTAACTATTGTCCGCACGACCCATATCTATACAAGAAATATGGTACCACTTTTTGCAGCCTGCATTGCAGCATTATAACGCGTATGAGTTTGTAGTATGTTATTCAGGTCAACATTGTTATTTTTTAGCGCGTTTTCTCCTGATGAAGGCATAAAGAAATATCGAAATATGGAGAATAGTTTTCACTCTACAGACCATTCTATTCTTTATATAATTTCTTTATTAGTAATTCATGGTTGAGATTTTATTTAAGTATTATAGTATATTATATTATATATATATATATATATATATATATATATATATATATATATATATATATATATCTGAAAACATTTGACTTAAGTCATAAATGATAGAACAGATATAACACATTTCAGTCAAAATATAGAGATATAACTTTTATAATAAACCACACAAATAAAAACACAACCATTTACTATAAACAAACCAAAATCTTCAATACTATCCACTCAGCTAACCACTCCTATCTTCAACAGACCTTAGAATATAGACAAAAATGGAATTATACATAATAAAAACAAAAAGGTCATCAAATACTCCAACACCATCCAAATCTTCAGAACATCAAACCAACCATCAATCACTACCATAATAAGTTTATCTATTATACATGTCCCTATGTCTAATTATTGTTGCTGTTTATTATATTTAAAAATACTTAGGAGTAATTTGAATGGAATTATATTCTTCATATTTATTTGGGTCTAACTCAATATGATGGGTCAAACTGATTGCTACTCATATCTATATAGCTCATAGTTCGAGCAAATACAAAATTTATTTTCTCATTAGTAAAAATAAATAGACAGTAAATGATTTATTGACGCTTTATAATTAATGTGAATATGTATTCACCTAAAGAATGTATGTATAGGTATCTATTTTTTGATATTTTTATCTAGGGACCTGGCTGGACAGATTCTCCATATGGTCAAAGGTTAGAATGGAATGAAATAATTAGAATGCTTACATTTGTAGTCCTAATGTAGCTTGTTAGTAGTTTGAATGCGTATTTTTATTATTTTAAATATATTGTAATATGAATGTAAATTGTAACTGAGCATAAAGTATAAACACTTCATCATTTTTCGAGAAGTAATGTAGTTTTCCATTTTGAATGATTCTATACAGACCTGCTTCACATTTAATTATTAAATTAGACATGTGTTCCCACTATTTGAGCAAACTTTCTAGTAATCAATAACAACTCAATTTTTTCATTTAATAACTTATTAATTAGCGTTCATTGAAGTCCTAATTCAATTCCCATAAAGCGTTAGTTTTTGTATTTAATGTGATTTCAATTCAGAAAAATTAATATACCTAATATATTTTTATTATCGTTCATGGAAATATACATATATATATATATATATATATATATATATATATATATATATATATATATATATATATATATATATATATATATAACCTTACAAAATAATGATCCATTTAGCGTGAACAAAAATATTCAATATAATAAATTAAAAGAATCCACCTTAGCATATGCAGCGAATATGCATTAATTGAAAATAAATATATAACAAAACTTTAAATTGAACTCAACGTTCTATTGGAGATGTCGGAATTTAATTAATTTCAATTTACTGCTTTTTTAGGCTACTAATTTTTACTTCTACTTTCGCCCTATAAGCTCAGTCTATTATTTTATTGTAAAATTAGGAGTATATCTTACATGAAATATACTATTAATATTTCAAAGGTGTGTAACCCAACTATAGATGTTGCTATAAGTTCTAATTGTTCATATTTATCTCACACAGGTGCCCTCCTCCAATTTACCAACAGACACAGCTACATCACTTCGATCAACAAGTTCAAGTTCACGCATTCGACCGCCAGCTCCTAGAAGAAAATCCTCATCCGATGAATCTGTAATTTTTTTGGGTTAAATCAATTTAAATGTATGCGATTTTAATTCCAAATGAAAAATTTTCAAAGAAATTGTCATAGATTTCTGCTACTATATTACCTTCTTCCAAGTGGATCATTAAAGAGGTGTATGTTAGAATTATTAAAATGATCACCACAAACTATTAAAACAGACAGCTGTTCCTATCCCATTTGGACATCATCATTAGTCTATCAGTCTAGTGTAATAACGATACAAAAGGCTTGATTTTATAACACTATTTGGAAAATTTAACTGATCCATGATTGAGAGAAAATAATACCTACTTCGGCGCTTGGGAGTCTGTCAGTATACTTGCAGATGTAGATTCAACTTATATATTCATCAAGTTAATTTCAAGGCTCTTTTTCACGGTAATAGTTTCTGCGATAGTTACCGTCATGATAGCAACTATCGCAGGAACTATCACCATATAAATTACTTGGTAGTTACTGTCGCGACACCACTCTTGCACTATCTCGTCGGGCTAGATAGTTGAAAGGGGCAAAGGTAAATTGAGTCCCGTCTACCTGAATTAAGAAGGGTCAAGAAATTTAGATGGTCCAATTGAGTCCCGGGTCACTTAAATCTTTCTAATCCTTCTTATCCTCCTGATATGCATATTTCGGGAATTCCTAATTACTTTTTAAATCTCTATACCAAATAATATTTTTATTACCTATGAACGAAGGATTTCATTGGTTAGACATCTATGGATATCATATATAAAAAGGGTTTTCTACAAAATCTTTAATATAGTTTGTTTAATTTGTACCTACCTATTCGGTGTTAGTTAGTTTGTCAAAATGAGTTCTGTGAGAGTTGTACTAAGTGAAAGAGGGAAACAACTGATTGTGTTGGATGGCTTCAAATATCGTTTCCATAAGATGTTAAAAAATAATGCCAAACGTTGGATTTGTTGTGCACAGACAAAAGAAAAATGCAAGGCATTTTTTAAAAACTGAAGGTGCTGACAACATAGTAATAGAAATTATGGATAACCACAACCATACAGTGAACGAAGAGGTACTTAATCGCAAAATTTTAAGTAACTCTTTAAAGCGAAAGGCCATAGAAGATGTTAGTGAACGCCCGATGAAAATTATACATAAGGAGTAACGAAATGGCGATATTAATACCTTGACAACCGAGGATGTGAGATTGGTCAGAAAGAATATGTATAATGCTCGACGATCTGTTTTGCCTAAATTGCCAAAAAATATGGAAGAAACTCATGCAATATTAAAAACATTCCCAGTGAAAACCAATACAGGCGAAGAGTTCCTAATGGTAAACGATGTAGAAAATCAGATAATTATGTGATACATGATACACACTGGCATTGAAACATCTGGTTGAAGAAATTGGCAAATGCAATAAAATACTTACCTTACGAAAAGTATTTGCTGATTTTGAAGAAGCAATTCATCAAAGTGTTACTGAGGTTTGGAGTGATGTTTCATTGAAGGGCTGCCGTTTCCATTTAGGACAGTCTTGGTAAGTACTTTTATTTGACATTAAATATTTTGCAAATTTTAGATGAAATAAATTTAAAAAATTTTTCAAGGTGACGCAAAATTCAAGCACTAGGCTTATTCTTATACAAAGACAAAGACAGCGATGTGGGTAAATATTTAACGTACTGCTTTGCAATGCCATTTCTCAACCCAGAAGATGTAGGAGATTGTTTTGTTGAAGATTTATCTTCAATACAACCACAGAATTCTAAAGTTGTGGAATTTGCGGACTATCTGGTCGATAATTATATTTCAGAATCGGCTAGGTTTCCACCAGAAATATGGGCGGAAAAGACGAGCAGTTTACAACGGACGACGAATGCATGCGAAAGCTTTCATGCAAGGTTTAATTCTTCATTTTATTTCGCCCATCCACATATATTCCAATATTTAACAGTGTTAATAGATTTTCAAAGTGAAACTTATTTAAAAATTAGAAGCATTCAAAAAAATATAAAAAAAGTTTATTCTTCACACACTCTCAAAAATAAAAATTTTCTAAATGAACAAATTTTAAAATTAAATTGTAATTCAATATCAAAATTTGAATTTCTTAAAATTTTAGGAGAAAAATTTAGAATAATTAAATGAACGAATATTTAGCATGTTATTAGGTATAGGTATATTATTGTAAATATTTGTAAATTGTATAAAATTATATGATATAATATGAATTTTAGTTTTAATATTCTACGAACAGATTACGAACCCCTACTGTGCAAGCTCAGGTAGGCCCGGGAATCAATTTACCTAACTCCGGGACTCAGTTCGGCTATCATTAAGACGGATTATAAATTTTGGGACTCAATTAGGCATCTCCGGTTGAAAGTACTCTCGCTGTAGTTCGGAAACTTTCGCGCCTTCTTTCGCCATGAATACAATTCAAAATAGTAACGCTCCATTCACACGGGGAGATGCACGTCTCTCGCTCCTGTACGAGATGAAGGCTCTCAGTTCTCAGTACCGAAATGCATAGCTTCCAGTGGACGCTTTCACACGGAGAGCGGGAACTCTCACATCTCCTGCATCTCGAGCCGCGTTCCCTACTCGAAATGCAGAAGGAAGGTATTTCGAGGAGCGAACACGGCTCTCTCTCGTCCACATCAGGCTTTCGATTGCTATTACAATACCAATAGATCTATAACATTTAACTACTCGTCATTACGTCGTTAATAAAATTAATGGAAATTCATATTGGATAGTGACATCAAACATCATGAATTATTAAAATTGAGTCAAACAAGATGGCTGTCTTTGGAAACAATGACAGTCGTTCTTTTTTTTACTGCTGAAACTTTTTCAAAAGCAAATGAAAAATATTCAATTCACCCTGATATTCTGCTAAATGCCATTAAAAATTATTTCTTCAAACTTTATTTCAGTATTCTGTACATCCTGGAAATAATAAATAAAAATAATATACTTCTCCAGAGTGAGGGACCTCAAATTCATAAATTACATGACGAGATAACTTCACTTTTCAAAACTATTTTGAAAAATTAAACGCTCTCGTACAGGAGCGAGAAACGTGCATCTCCTCGTGTGAAAGGCCGAGAGGTAGGAGCGAGAGAAGTACGTTTCCTAGTGTGAAAGTTGCGTAAAGGGCGATAGCGCGTTTATCTCTTCGACAACATCTCATTCGTCCAACAGAGGTTCAATCGTTTTGTTAAATAACTTTTCAACAAATTCGTGCAGAATTATTGCCATAACATGGGAAAGCGGTTTGATATACTGAAATTTTTAGAGGAATACCAAAGGTTTCCATGTTTGTACCTTATCAAGTAATGTATGAAACAAATACGCCAAGTATATTTTTTTTATCCACTTTCTCACCCATATTTTCTTAGCTTTTCTGTCTTTCCTACATTTTTTGAAATAATTTCACCAACAACAGCAGCAATAGCTGCAAGTAGCTCAGTGTCCGCCAAATTACTATTGGACTAGCATGTCTTTGTATAACAGGAGCAAGGAGATCGACTCCAACAGCAGCACTAGAGGTAGTTCTGGACCTCACTCCTCTCCACATCATGGTGGGGAGAACTGCTTGGGGAGCAAACCTCAGGTTGGCTAAAGTTGGACTCAAAGGTGCTGCATACGGTACAAGGGACTCAACCCTTACCGGAAGTGCACACCTTGCTGACCTCCCAACTGACGAAATTACCAGGAAATTTAGTTTCAAGAAATTATTTCGAACGGAACTAAATACGCCAAGAAGCGAATCGGAGCATAGAATCCATTCGAGCACTGGAGAAGAATACGCATAATATGGTATACGGACGGGGTCTAAAACTCCCGAAGGAACTGGAGCAGGAGTCGTTGGGCCTCGTACCCAAATACTTCAGAACCACATGGGCCAGTTCCCAGTATTTGTCAAGCGGAAATTCACAGCCATAGAAAGGTGCATTCAGTTCAACCTCGATAGGAAATACCGGAACAAGGAAATTGCGATCCTCTCCGATAGCCAAGCAGCAATCAAAGCGTTGAGCTCTGATAACATCAACTCAAAGATGATTTGTGAATGCCTAGACAAACTAAACGATCTGGGCAGGAACAACAAAGTGATCCTCCTCTGGGTGCCGGGGTACGTCGGAGTGAAGGGTAATGAACAAGCAGACACCCTGGCACGAAAGGGTGCGTCAACGCCACTAATCGGGCCAGAGCCTTTCTGCGGACTTGGAAAATCTTACTTCCAAGAAGAACTCAATAAAGCTGAAGAAGCAATGAGAGCAACATACTGGCAAAGACTTCCAGGACTGAGGCAGGACAAGGATCTCCTCGGAAAGTTCAACCGAGCAAGATCGAAGACACTGATTAACCTCAGCAAAACTAGTCTAAAGACAATCACAGGATTTCTTACGGGGCATTGCAGACTCAAAGAACACCTAAGAAAGCTAGGGACAGCACCTGCAGATTCTGCAAGGAACGTCCAGAAACACCCCACCATATACTGATGGAGTGCTATGCTGTGCACCATGAAAGACTGAACATACTGGGATCATACCAGCTGACTGTAGAAGAAATACCACGAATAGACCCCCTTAAAATCCTCAAATTCCTGAAGGTATTGAGGCTTGAGGGGCTGCTGTAAAACGAGAACACATCGAGAAGCAGAAGAAGATGGGGCACAATAGATCTAATAAGGTCGCAGCGCATCGGTCACCATCCACACCTACCAATATCAATACCAATACTAGTTATTGCTACTATCACAATAATCTTTTACGTGTAGACATCAAACTTTCATGAGACCACTATTGAGGACTATCATGAGAGTACTGTCATGAAAGTACTATCACCGTAAAATGAGCCATAATACCTGTTTCTATCTAAATCTATAGATTGTTCAATTGTTATACGCATTTTTTGTCAAAGGCTGACAAACACTATAAATCTTATAGTACCTAGCATAATTTTTTGGATTGTACTGTCTCAAAGTAAGATATTAAATGTTGTGCTCTCCAAAGTGAAATAGTAACAGTAAACTCAATTAGAACTTGAGGATGATTATGTAATATAAGGAACTTAATATACGATTATAGCCTCAAAAAAGAATATAATGAAAATAAATAAAGGTTTACTTAGTCAGGTTGATAGAAATAACCAATTATAAAGAGCAATGACGTGTAGGCGATTTGTCAATTTGAAGATGACTACTAGTATATCAGATTTTATCCCATCAACAACAGGCACTTTGAAGATTTCAAATATACATAAACTGCAAAAATAACTACAGTAGAACCTCGATTATACGAACGATAACTTAGTTTAACGGAACGCTCAAAACAAAATGCATAAGTATTTGAGAGAATCGCGGGCTGCAACGGCGAATATATCGAGCGTATTTAAATGCGCTGTTTCATCGCTTGTTGTTAGTCACTTCCTCGCTCAGTTTTAATATATTTCTCACAGCGCTGAGCGCGCATAAAAATCTGAAAACCGAATTTTTCCTTTTACATTATAATTTTGTTTGTTACTCAATTTGTACCTACTTCTCAAACGGGTGCCAGACTTGGCCGCTCAAAAACTCGTTACAGCCGTTCATCAATTGAAAATTGCCCTTTTTATTAAAAATCATTCGAATTTTTTTCAGATGTTTTAAATACATACACACATATATATATATATATATATATATATATATATATATATATATATATATTTATGTCTATATATATATATATATATATATATATATATATATATATATATATATATATATATATATTTATATATATATATATATATATATATATTTATATATATATATATTTATGTCGATATGTATGCCAAACTGTGTTGTTTTTGATCTCGTCCCAAAAAACGCACGTTCGATTATCCGAACTAGTCTCGGTCCTAATTGGTTCGGATAATAAAAGTTCTACTGTACTTGATTACTACACTTGGCTACCCATATATCTTAGAATCTAATGTGTTGAAAATAAATAACGTAAAAGCCAAGGTTCACTTTATTTGTTCCCCGAAAATAAAGAAATAGTATAAACTAAATTTGATACCTCACTGTACCAATGAACTGTGATGTAAGTTCATTCTCAAAAAACAAATAGTTCCTCCGACAAATTAGTATTTCCAGACAAAACAACTCTAGACTTTAATAAATTTGTTCTGAAATCAAATTTTTTTTCTATTTCTTCATTAGAATACTTCTTGTTAATGAAAATTTTGTATGAATTCATAATTATCAATGCATTAAAAAATTGATATTTCGAGATATTGCAATCCCTAAATTAATATAAAAATGATTCAAAAATTTAAAGGTTTTTCTTCTATACAATTACCGGACTGTATAAATTTTAATTTCAAAGGATTTTAGTTTTTGTGATGATGAATGAAAAACTAGTCATGATTGAAAAACTAATTTGATCAAATTTGTGTTATGACTACATACACACCTTTTTCAAACACTAAAAAAGGCCCATTTCGTTCTTCATACATACAAATTGCTGCGATGAGCGAAAAAATTTAAAGCCCCCCAAATACCACCGAATTCACGAACAAATTATTTTATCCTTTTAATTGAATTTGAAGTGGCTGCAGAGATACGCAATGATCGAAAATCCTAAAAAAACGATCAAAATTTCAACATGAAAATTGTAGCGGTAAAAGAAATCAATTGAATTATACTATTTTATATTTTATTAACGTAAATTTATTTACATGTACGAAATTTGAAACTACACTTTAAATAATTAACTGGCAAAGCATTAGATATTGCCTGCGAAGGTACCTTCTTCCCGTTGGGAATCCCATCTTTCTACCCAGCCATTAGGACAAATGGAATGAAACACTTTGTTAAAATACTCGCATGGGGCGTAGTTTGTTCCCCTAACTTTTTGACAACGATGGTAATCAATGTAACTCTGATAACAGTACCGGGTTTGGTTGGTGTTGGGAAACCTTGGATCAAAAGGTGCAGTTTTGAGTTCCACTTCTCCAGCAGACATTCTTACCTAAAAAGAAAAAATTGCTAGGAATTAAATGGCAAATATCTTTTCCAGATACATTTTCTGACGAATTTTATATATATATATATATATATATATATATATATATATATATAGATATATATATATATATATATATATATATATATATATATATATATATTATATATATATATATATATATATATATATATATATATATATATATATATATATATATATATATATATTTATATATATATATATATATATATATATATATATATATATATATATATATATATATATTATATATATATATATATATATATATATATATATATATATATATATATATATTGATGTAATTTTCAGTCCAAAATCTCGCAAGCTGAAGCTTGGGAATTTCTCCTTAGACAGCAATTTGAAAAAAAGATGTCCATTTTCTTCTCTGGTCCTTAAGGACATGCCAGCTTGAAAATCACACAAGTCGAGTAGGTCAGGTGGTTCAATGGTAGCTCCAAGAGGATTGTTGTACACTGCTTTTGAGACTTAGAATTTCCTCAAATCTTCTATTGAATTCATCGACATGTTCAAATTGTTAACTGCCGTTCAAAAACTCAATTAGAAACTTATCTTTGAATTGTGCTGCTAGTTGCACATAGCTAAGTAAGTGTGTCAAGTTGTTTTCCAAAGAATGTTTGAACGCTTTTAGCATATTTGGAAATCCATTAATTATTCCAATCAAATTTGAAACTCTCCTGTTTCTTCCTTAAAAACTCAAGATCAAACTGTTAAGGTGGTAAGCAAAAAATCTTTTTGATTAAATTATATAACAAAAACGGCATTCGAATAAAATTCAAATTGTCAAATTATGCCACAATTAATGGCACCGAAAGCAACCAGTTGGAAAACGTTGATATCGGTTTCCGATGGATGGCGCTGTGATGTGCTTGCGTGTCATTAGTGTTCTTCCTAGAAACTGTTAGGTTGTTATTTGGATTTGATATAGTTGCCCACTCAGTTGATAAGCTCGTTGAAAAGCGAGACAGACTGCCTAGAGTTTCCATCGTGTGTGACGCCGATGCCGAATAATTATACGAATGTTTTCCTTCAGTGTGTAAATTTTTTGTAGATCATAAAAGTAACAACGGTTCTCAACATATCCTCACAAAAACGTTTATCAACGACAAATTGCAGCTGCGCGAAGGTGAATTAATGTCTCCACACCGACTGATAACACGGTTACCAAACCGAGGGGGAAAAATAAAGATAGTTTCACAACTGGTGTGGTATGTTGCTTCATCCTGCTGAAACCAAAGCTCGTCCAAGTTGAAATCATCTAATTGCCGACACAAAAATTGGTCAGTATGTCTCTGTAACGTACTCCAATTACTGTAACGCTGTTACCATCTTCATTTTGCAAAACTCATAAATAAGAGATAAGGTGTTCTTTCTTTTTTTTTTTTTTGAATAAAGCAACAATCGTTCAATAATATTCCACAGCTTTAATAGCAATTTAAAAAAGAAACCATCCGATGGTTACGCATTATGGTGATGTGTGTGTAGATATATCTATCTATATGTATGTATATATATATATATATTAATATATCTATCTATATATATATATATATGTATGTATATATATATATATAAATATATCTATCTATATATATATATATATATATATATATATATATATATATATATATATATATATATATATCTATATATATATATATATATATATATATATATATATAATATATATATATATATATATATATATATATATATATTATATATATATATATATATATATATATCTATATATATATATATATATATATATATATATATATTATATTTATATTTTTATTTATATTTATATATATATATATTATATATTTTTAATATATATATATATATATATATATATATATATATATATATATATATATATATATATATATATATATCTATATATATATATATATATATATATATATATATATATATATATATATATATATATATATATATATATATATATATATATATATATTTTAAGTTCGGAGGCAAGCTATGACACAAATGTAAAGAAGCTCTAGCACTACAGATATACACTTTTAAAACATCAACTGAAGCCATACTGGTGCTTGAAGAAATAATACCAATTGACCTAAATGCGTAAATAAGGCTCAGAAGCCATGGACAAGACGGAGCAAATAAAAAAGAAACCAAAATGGCAATATAAAATTGGCAAAGAAATGGTCTAAACGTGGACCAAAAAGAAACATGAACAACTAAATTACTACCTCTCCCAACTATTGAGTTGACACGGATGCATCATGACATGTATACATTGGTAGTAACATCAAGGTAGTAACTTCTTTTTCCTGTCGCTACTGTGAGGACGAAATATACACTGCAGAGCACACTTCCTTCTATTGCAACAAATGGCAGAGAGAACGGAAGTTGCTGCAGGAGGTAAAGAAACTCCGAATAATCTGTACAATACGGGATCCAGATCATTACAATGTGGAACAAGATGAATCAGATTGCAGTAAAAATACCACAGAAGAAAGAAGACTTCAATAGAAAATGCAAGAAACATAGTCTGTGACTCGATAAGGCAACATAACGAAGTGATACCTTTGGGTGGTTTCATTATGTCTTTACTGGAAGAAAAGTTTCAGTCGGTCGACGATCCTAAGAATTTAGTCAACTCGTCACTATTCAGCACTCTAGATTGAGCTAGGATGGATGCCTTACTTGCAGAAATATATATACCGGGTGTCCGCGGAAGGTGGCTCGCCCCTATAACTTCTTTGTTTTCAGAGATAATGAAATAAAATTTAGAGAATCTGTTTGATGCATAAAACTGCATTTTTTGACAAGTAACTCAACTTCATCCAACTTCCGGTTTCACCAGAAGTGACATAAACTTTCGATTTTTAAATGGGACACCGGGTATATTTTCAGTTTTTATGTCTCCATATGACTTTTAGAATACAACCATGTATAATTTGTTACTTTTTGTAAACTTTTTTTTATTTTTTTTCCGAAATAAATTTTTATTCTAGAGGGCTATGGATGCGTTCAAATAACTAATTCCGGTCCTAAAATGTATGTTAAAATACAACTTCACTGTTTTCGATCGAAATGTTCCACCTATGTGAAGTTTAATTTTAAAACTTTTATTACTATTTTTTTTCAAATGGCAACATGGTGGCTCGTCGGGTTAAAAAAAAAAATAATTTTATTACGATTAATTTGATACCGCAGCACTCTAGGTATTAGGTTGAAAGAAAACTTTCGATAAAAACCTGAAATCCCATTACCTTAAAACTTTCTTTAAATGAAGAATCTATATTATAAATATAAAATAACATTTGAAATCATCGAGTAGCTTGTGACCAACACAACTGAAACAAAATAAGTCCAAAGCCACGCCCACAAATCTACGTCCCTGGACCGCAAACATTTTAGGACCGAAAATATTTATTTGAACGTATCTATAGCCTTCTAGAATAAAAACTAATTTCGAAAAGAAAACGGTTACAAAAAGTAGCAAATGATACATGGTTGTATTCTTAATGTCATATGGAGACAAAAAAAACTGAAAATATACCAGGTGTCCGTCCCATTTAAAAATCGAAAGTTTATGTCACTTCCGGTGAAACCGGAAGTTGCATGAAGTTGAGTTACTTGTCAAAAAACGCAGTTTTATGCAGCACTCTAGGTATTAGGTTGAAAGAAAACTTTCGATAAAAACCTGAAATCCCATTACCTTAAAACTTTCTTTAAATGAAGAATCTATATT